>VZRQ01010610.1:0-182625 GCA_013397975.1 Machaerirhynchus nigripectus
CAGGGACAGAATGTGAATTAAATTGGTGCAGTAATCTGGTAATGCAAATTCTTCATATTTCATCAAGGGAGCATCTACTCTGCAGTCGCAAATGCTTCTTGGCAAAACAGACTGGCAGCACTGATCTCTGGCAAGATGGCAATGCTGTTAGTTCTCCCAGAAGGCAAGAACTAAACTACCTCACCTCCCCTCTGGGAAAGACTATAAATAGAGGTCTGCTGGGATCCCGATCTCACATTCACAGAGGCAGCTGCCATCTGGGATTGCAGTTGACCTCCTGTCCCTTCTTCATCTCCTCTCTTTCTTCTTTGATGGTATTTGTGTGATTTTGAGGTGAGCTGGTCCAGGGAATTAAACCAACTGAAAAGTAATCATAGGAAAAGAAGAGACTGGTGCTTGCACATATTGCACATTGCTTCCTCCACATTTCTGGCTACCCCCAGAGAAGCTGACTACCTTCCACAAGACTTTCTGAAGTGCTGGGCAACAAAATAAACAGCATGCGAGGTGACTTAGGGATTTAAGCTTAATCCACATCTGTGTAGTAAACTGCCAAAGAAAGGCACATATTCAAACTGGAAAACATCAATCATATGCTGTTTACTAACTGCAGTCACAGTTACTATTTCTGTACCGGCAAACCACAAAAAGAATGAAATATTGTAGGTTAAATTAATGGAAACCAAGACAGACAGCAAAACAACTAGCTCAGAACTACCAAGCTGTACTTAACTCAAAAGTCACCCTGAACTCATGAGCCTTTGCCATATCCCCGCTTTCCTGAGAAAGTGCTGTGTTTCTGTGCAGGAGAGAGTGTGTCCTCAGGGAGAGGCACAGCCTAAATGAGAGCAGGAACACCAGTCTGGGAAATCAGCACTGCAACAGATGTAGCCAGCTATGAATATATATCTGTTGCATAATTTTCCCCATAAACGTTTAGCCTGTTAAAAACTAGTGCCTAATAAAACTGCAGGAGGATATTTTTTAACTGACCACTACTGCATGTGTTGGAAGAAACCCTTACTAAAGATGCCCCTGGTGCCATGTATTTTGCTATTGGGACCAAGTGACATCTGCTTTACCAAGATGCAGGAAATGCCATTTCCTGTCTAGTCAGGGGCATCAAGCCAAATACTAGTCTCAGTTGTCAGCCAGTCAATTATTTGATTATGGATGTACAGCCAGCTTGTGTTTGTAGATCATCTTCCAGCTAGACAGCAAGGATTACATATACATTTGACAGTCAATGCTGGGCTTATTTTCAGCTTAAAACCATTACTTATTAACACAGACGGCTGGCCTCATGGAAGTGAATTGTTCTGAACTCCCCTGCTGTTCAAAAATTTGATGTGCAGTGATGAGTTTGCTCAGGTCCTCTTTCTGTGGTAATTTGATGTGCAGTGATGGGTTTGCTCAGGTCCTCTTCCCGTGGTTCTTGCAGAGAGAAGAATCAGTTTCTTCTTCTCAGTAATATGAAAGAAGTAGTATTTTCCCCCTCATTTCCCAAAATAAATTAAGGTTTTCTGGCAGTGGTGTTCATTTCACTTCTTGGTTTTGAGAAACACTATTCATCCTGAGAAAACAACTCTCTGTCTGTTGGCTTGAGGATCCAGCTGCTTGTCATGTTAAACCATGTGGAGGCTGCATCTGAGTCCATCTGTATTGCCAGGATCAGTGCCCCAGGGACTCAGCACAAAAACACTTTGATCCCTCCCAGTGACAGGGTTTTTGCTAACAAGCCTCCAGACATTTCAGTTGGTATGTCATCACCCTTGCTAAACTAGAACAGAAGGATGAAACAAAAGTATCTCCAAAGACCTTTAATAACAATCAGTCGAAAGGGAATGAGTAAAACATCCCAGGTGAGACACTTTTGTAAAAAGCATTAGCATCTGCTATATGACTGTAACGAGGACGGAGAGGCTTTTTTCCTCACCTTTTTTTCTTTTTTCTTGTCCCTTTCTTCAGAGATAAAAGAGAGGATAGGAGCTATGGCCTGTGAATTGCAGTGAACAAAGCGCTTAACATCCTTTAAATAGCTTGATAGGGTCAAAGTAAGGCAAAAAGTCTAAAACACATAGAAGAGAGAATGAACCTGAAAAGTCCTGATATGTTTTATACTGAGTGGCCCCCCTGCAAATTGTACCTCTTAGTGATGGCCTGATTAGTCCAAATTTTTCACACACTTAGCAGCAACTAAGCCACAAACCCCCTGTACACGGTGAGAGGATTTATGCTTTTAATTCCCACCATCATAGAGCTGCAAATATACCCCATTGCTTTTACCTTTTAAAATCCAGACTGCATGTGCAGTGGGCATGTGATTTGTGCAGCCAGAGTCTGGGATGAGTGCTTCAAAATAGCAATCACCTGATGCTCCTGCACTAGGGCAAGTAAGAAGTTAACGAATGCCTTGCCTGGATGAAGCACTCTGGTCAGTGAATAACTTGCAGGTAGAGTTGAATTTTGTGCTAGGCAACTGAGACCTAGGGTTTTTACAATCTAAGTGCATTACTTGAGCAGAAATCAGGTTGTACACGAGGCGGTATGTGATTACTATTAGCAGAGCAACTTTCAATACATCATCCAAATGAAGCAAGGAGGGCAGCAAGACCAAAATCCTTGTCTTAATTAACAGAAAGCATACTTTGTAGATGATTTTGTTGCTTAAAGAAAAAGAACTGTGAAGGAGAGAGAGCATTAAAATGCAAGGTTTTATCTAACATGCCCAGCCACATTCTTCCCCCTTCTGCAGCACAATTTTGCAGAAAACCGGCGATTTGATCTGAAAGCCCAACTCTGCATCCAAAGGTATGGGAAGTTTTGCCACTTGGAGAATGGAACTGTGTGCAGTCAGGTAGCGATCCAGCGTGACCTAGTGGAGCAGAAACATTTAAGTACCTCATCAGGTAGGCTATGATTCTTTAAACATATGGTATTAGAAGCACCCCTTCCCAAAACAAGAGCTGCCTCCAAGCCTAGGAAACCAAGGCACAGGTATCTTTTCAACAGTGTGATAAGGTTGATCACAAGATAAGTTCAGGTTGACAAGATAAGTTCATCTTGTCAAGCACCATTCAATAGTTACCTTGACTAGTTATTATTAATAATGTTGTTCTACTTTGTGAGCATTAGAATATGTGTAAACCAAGCTTTAGATAATTTGTCTCTAAAAGGCTGATGTTTCTGGAGATGTGCCTTTCATCTCGTTTCCAAGATTTTTGTTTGAACAGTTATTTTATTCTTTTTCAACAGCAAGCAACCAACCAACCCACCTACCTCTTTCCTCCTCATCCTCACCAAAATATTTTTTTCCTGCTTAACATCACCACAGTATTTCTATCTCCCTTTTTGTTGCAATTTAGAACTGCAGAAGAGAGAAAACTCCTTGAAGCACTTACACATCCTTGCCATGCAGGGCAAAAGGAGTACATGTTTCTCCTGACACTCACTGGTTTTGGCTCCTCTGTGGTCTCATTAACATTCCTTTTTTCATCCAGAGCATCTCTGTGTTTTCAAGCTGGGTAATGTTTGCATTATGGTTGAAACAACCCAGAAAATTTGGATTGCTTGTATCATGTATTTCTTAGTGAATGGCACCCTAAGAAACATTTTCCTGCCAGAGCTCCCAGCTGTCCTCTTTACAGAAACTCTTGTGGCAATGAGTGCAAATAGCTCAGTAAGTGGTTCTAGGGTAAACGTGAAAACTCTCCCCCATGCCAAAGGGAGATTTCTCAGGAGCATTTCACAATGTCACTCTCCACAAACATCAAGCCGTGCCTGATGGCAACCAGGCTGACATTGCCTTGGTATTCCTCTTCTCTTGAGAGTACTTTGACAGACTGTTTAGTTGTGGGATTTTTTTTTCTTTATTTAATGGCAGCTTTGCAGGGTTCATTTATGTTAGCTAAGTAGCAGTGTGCCCACTAGTGTGTTAGCCAATCTTTCCTGAACTGACAAAGCAGGGATGCAGCCGGCTCTACTACTGTGCTTATGGTACACCCTGACCAGAGTTTGCTTCCCCGTGGTTTTATTTTGTACTATTGCACTTGGGGATATGGGTACACGTCAATCACGTCAAGATTCCTGAAGACGTTGTATCTCCCTTGCCCGTCCTTCCGAGCTGTAAAGCAAAACAGCATCATTATATACTGCCCTCCTACATAAGTCAGGTGGTTCAACTTCAGGAAACATCTGAAATATATTGATCACATCACTGAACTGTCCAATATTGTTTTACAGCTAAAGAAGAAGAAAAAAATTGCACCTGAGAAGCCAGATTAATGTCTCAAATGACCTTGAAAAAGATCCCGGTGACATGGAGTCATAGAGAATTTTTCCTTGCAGGTGCACCTCATCCTTTGGCATGAATCGAACTATACACGCTCACTTGAAGACTCCTGAGCTCATTTTCAAAAGTTACAGATGGATTTTTTAGTTCCCTCCTGCCTGTTCTAGCCTAGTGTCACAACCATCAAACAGCTCTGGCAAAAGCAGAAAGCAAGATCCAAGGAGTTCCTCTCCTCTACAGGCATGATTCGTGTAGATTGATGCCATTTACCTCTTGGTTTGTAGCTTGAAGAGACACCTTGGAGTTGCTCAGTATTAGCTGAAGAACACTTGCCTATTGTCCTGTTCTTTAAATTGTATGATATGCATTGGGTTTCCTTCTTTCAGTGAATGAAGCAGGAACTTGGTAGCTTACTGTGTGTCTGTGAAATCTTTCTGCAGTAAATCACTGCTTTACTTCCTCCCTCAGGTTCTGATAAGTGCTGCTATGTTTCTGATCATGGTTCTGCAGGAATCAAACTTTTTTTAAAACTGACTATTCTGGAGACTGAGCATCCTTTGGTAACAGTTGTGTTTATAGACAATAGCTGAGTCAGCTGAAATAACAGACAATAATAACTGCAGAGAATTTGTATTTAACTAAAAAGTCCAATTTTATGTGAGCTGGAAAAGCTTTTTTTCTTCTTTCCCCTGAAGTACTGTGAGTGTTCTCATTCTAAGTCTATCCCTGAGAGAATCTAAATTTACTCTTTCCTGGCTTTTGAGAAATACACAGCAAGACATCAACGCTTGGTGGGTGAGAAAGCTCTGAAATGAGGGAAGAGACAGAAGCTTACAAAAGAAAGTTCCGTGTCTGTATTTACTCGCTTGCAGTAGCAGTCTGCAGTGTCCCCGGGGGTGCATTGACAAAGCTGAGTGCAGGAAGTGCACTGTGCTGTGGGTGAGCTGGGTGCAGTCAGCTGTCACATGAAAGCCATGCAATTCATCACACATTTGTTAGTCTGGCTGCGGTATCACACGGCTGGCGCTGCCGTGGGCCTCCATAATGGGAATGCGGTCAGGCTGCCCAGGGCAAAGCTCAGCACCCCGTGTGTGTGGGGGGGGGACAGGCATGGGAGGAACCAGGGCCCTGCACATGTCTTTTACTATCCACGTGGCCTTTGTGAGGAACTTTAACACCAGCGTGTGCCAACTTCTGCTTTGAGACTCCTTTCTTCTGCCGCAGTGGTGCGAGGGCAGACTCTCATTTACACAGAAACCTCTGTGAGCAGCAGGCCCTAGCTTTTATAATGGAAGTACCTGCAGACAAAAAAAAAAAAGGAGCTCTGCTTTTATGCTTTTGTGTAACCTAGGCTTTATTCCTCAAAGGTCTTCTCCTGCCGACAAGAACAAAACCCTACACACAAATGGCTATTTCTGCCACCATCCCTAGAGGTGACATCTCCTCTGTCCATTCCTGGCTTGGGATGCATGGGCTGCTGAGAGCACGTCATTGTCACGAGATGTGCAAGAGCTTCCTTCACCTGTCAAGCTGGTTGTCACCCTGGGAGGACATGTTGACGGGGAAGCTCTTTGGAAGAGAAATTCTGAGTGTCAAACATTTTCTTCTTTTCGGTAATGGCTCGATCTAACTGAAGAGCTGTAATTATTCAAGAATTTGCAAACATCACTGAATTTTTCTGAACTTGTGGCAAGTCACACATTTTTTCATTTTCCCTTTTTTCTTTTAATTTCTTCTTTTTTATTTTTCTCTTTTGCTTCCTTTTTATTTTTCTTTCTTTTTGTTTTTCTTTCTCCTTTTGTCCTTTTTTCTCTCTTACCCTTTTTCTTTGTTTCTCTTCTGCCTTTTTTTTTCTTTGAGGGAAAGCTGGTTGCATTCTTCTTACTCTCCAGTGACATTAGGACATTGGCACAAAATTCAACACACTTCTTTTTCTTTCTTTTAGGCAGTGGGCCCAAAATCTTTTGTTTTACAGATTCTAAAGCCTTATTTCTTTACTCTGCTTTAACTCTGCAGGTATAAGAGCTCCCTTTCCCAAAAATGTGAACATGGATATATGAGATAAAGGTCCTACACAATTTTTGAATGTATCTCTAGTGGCATTCCTAACTACAGGTGAATCTTGTATAATAGCGAAGTAGTTTGTGGTGGTGGTAGCAGAAAAGCCTTAGGGACAGGGCAAGGATATCATGTTGTAACTGTTTGTGTTGGGGTTTTACTAGCAGAACCACCTCAAGTACAGGGTGTAAAACTTATGGTGGTATAGCATGCCTCACCTCGAGCAATTCCAGCAAAATACAAACCTCAAGGCTGTTGCAGCTCCAAGCATTGCCAAGTGACAAGTTTGATGTGCTGCAGTGATTCCACCGTCCATGTGGACACCACTGGTTGTTCCCGAGAGCACAGCAATGCTTACCTGAAATATCAGTGATGATAACCTCAGCCACAGCATGAAGTTAATGAGAGCATGTAGAGTTGGAGAAATACTCACGTCAATTTATAACTGAAGCTGGATCCAATAGAGAAGCTATTCCTGTATGCTGAAAATACCAATCACATTACAATTATAAATAAATGAAATATAAATACATGAAAGAGGTCTCTGTTGTCAATGGCACAGGTGCAGACAGGGATAAGCTATAAAAACTATTTACTCTCTTGCCCCTGTGGGAACTGCTCTGT
Source organism: Machaerirhynchus nigripectus (assembly GCA_013397975.1). Lineage (NCBI taxonomy): Eukaryota > Metazoa > Chordata > Aves > Passeriformes > Dicruridae > Machaerirhynchus > Machaerirhynchus nigripectus. The sequence goes on from VZRQ01010610.1 coordinate 6,974, forward strand.
TGGTATGAAAGATTTAACTGCATCCAGACTGGAGAAGCTGTGCTGGTTTTAGTCCATTGTAGCTAAAGAGACTGTTATACTAGTGTAGATGAAGACTTGAGATTAAGACATGCTGAGGGACAGAACATCACTTGTGTTCTCTCTGCAGTTAACAGCAAACATACACAAATGAAATGCTGTGCATTAATAATTTCCATTAATTTATTATGTCAGGTGCCGAATAGAAAGCCATTATATTTCCACTGTACATCAATCTAGCGTAAAAAGTTCATAAGTCATTAGGATAATGATTTTTACCATTACTTGTCAATGAAGTCTGAAAATATTTTTTATTATCCATTTACATTAATTTCAACATGCATGCATTTCTTCAGAAACACAGACTTTTTGAAGTGATTGCTTCCCATTGATTAATGTAGCCAGAAGTTTCCTGATTTGCCAAATGTCACAGAACATTTTATTAATGGTGCCTGTTTTGTGTATAAAGCTTTGCATCAGAAGAGGTTTCATCTATTAATTAGAAAAGCTTAGAAATATTCAGTTAAACAAGAAAATATTTCTAGTGTGCTTGCTGTGTTGAGGACTCACTCCTAAAGCATGCCAGTAGGCATCTTTTGCCATGGGATGAGTGAAAACTGTGACTCTCAGAAGCTGAGTTTCTGTAGTCTCTAAGATAAAGAACCATTCTGATATAGTGAGCCATCTATATGCAACACAGTTTTAAAATGTTGTTCATCTTCTTCTGAAAAGGAACTATCCCTACCATACTTTCATCCATTCAGGACTGGATGTCAAAATCCACAGGTAAACTTCAGTCCGGGTATAAGGAGACGATGTTCACATAGCTCACCATCTCCTCGCTTTAAAACAGCAACTGTCTGACAAAACTGGCTTTTTCCTGGGAATTTTTGATTCTTCAACACCAAAATTTTTCAAGGGAACAAGAAAGAGTTTCTGGAAAGAACAAGGCACACGTCCTTGGATAGAAAATGACCCTACACTAGAACAAGGACCAGGATTTAAATTTTCAGGGTTTGACTTATAAATTCAAATCAGTAACACGAACCTCTGCCACCAGCTGTGCTGTGACAGTATGAACTCAGCTCTTCCTGTGGCAGTTCTGTTTGGAGAGTTAGCATGGTGACTGAGACTCAACCTGACCCCCCATAACTTGAGACCCTCACTGTCAGTTATTGAGGCCTCTTTTTCATCCTAGTTTGAAATATTTTCTTTGCTTCCTAACCCAGAAGTAGGAGACATTTTAAACCTTTGATTGAAGACAGTAAAAACATTTTCTGTTTACTCACTGTAACATAGAGCTGGGTTGAAAGCAACAATGTTTGCATGAACTCCTTTTGTTTTCTCTTTCTATGAATATTCAAGTGAAAAGGATTTTGTCCTCTACATTTGTAGAAAAACAATTTTAGCAATTTATTTAAAAGTGTCCTTGGAAACCAAATGCTATATTTTGCCAAAGCAAGCACTTTTGCTCAAGGAGCTTGAATATGCACTCAGCTGGGTAATAGGAACAACACCATGTGACTAATAAAATCAATGTCTGCTAAGTAATGTGGTTCAAACTGGAAATGTTTTCCATCAGTCCAGGGGTTTGGTTTTTTTCTGACTGAAGAATAAAATAGAACTAGTCTAACAGCGGATATTTTCCTATAGAAAAAGTTAATTTATATAAAGCAGGATATTAATAGATCTGAGTAGCTCTCCATGAAGATAGCATCTCTGATTTAATGCTATTTTAACTTTGTCAAAGTAACATTAGCCCTTGCCTTCATATAAAGTGTTCAATTAAGCCAATTTCTGCCCTTAGTCCTGACATGGCTTGTTGTTACAATGCACTTTGAGTATTGAAAGGCAGACTAACCTGTCATTAAACATAGCTGGGAAGAGATCTGGCATAATTATATACTTTCTTAGTGCTGAAGTGACTGCTAGATATTAGCACTGCAAATTGCCAGCAAACCACGAGGCATAGGGGCGCTGCAAATGTGGAAGGGGAGCCTGAGGGAGTGACAATGGTAAAGAGCTCAGGAGCTTCTCCAAAGTCAGGTGAGGGGGTTTCATAACCAGGTTTAGATGCCACCATGTGTAATGTGGCTGAAGAAGAGGCATCCCTGACCTGTACCAAGGTAAGAAAGAGAAAAATGACAGTTAACAGCATTCAGCTTTGATTCACTGAGAATCATCTGAAATAATGTTACTTCAGAATATGGGGTTTCTTTTTTCATTTCTACTCATCCCTCATGCTAGTAAAATACACTAATTTCAGTCCAATTCCTCCATTTAAGGACTGTAGTTTTTATTCCCATGAAAGTAGATGGAGGGAAAATCTCCAATGTGTAGAAAATAAAGCAAGCTGTCCAATTAAATCACCACACTGATTCCTAACTCCTCTGTGGCCTGTCTGAGAAGGCCGTTAGGAACAAAAAACCTCTCGAAGGAACATTTTTCTGGCACTTCACGCTCACGAGGAAGGTATCTGCAGGCAGCCAGGCAGGCAAAGTGACTGGAAAAGGGGGAGACGCTTAGGAAACTGAAGTTCTGCAGCATTCTGCAGCATTTCCTTGTAACAGAGTAAGGAAAAATAGAAATGTTTAAATAGAGTAAACTGCAATCCCAAGTAGGAACTGCTGTGATCCAGGTGAGACCTGAGTTTCACAGCAAAGGGACGACACTTGGCATCAGACCCCCACCTCTTTGGTGCCTATCACTTACACAAGGCTGTGGGGTGCCCAGCAGACAGGCAGGCAGGCAGCTGTGGGGCACAGGCAGACAGCCATGGGGTGCAGGCAGGCTGTCCATAGTAGGCTAATGAAACACTCCTTTGTAACTGCATTGAAGAGGGCAAAATAGTGTTTACTTACCTTACTATGAGGCTGCAGTAAATGTCTTCAATACATGATGTTAAACAGGCAATTAATAGACAAAATTTCTGTATCTAGAAATGTGGTGGGATTTAAGTTAATCCCTACTGGTACAAAGCAATAGCACTAACCTTATTAAACTTCTTATCCAAAGGCAGTAGGTTTGCTATACAGCTTTCATATCTAGGGGTGAAATTCCAGGCAGTTACATCTTTTAATTTGAAGGTGAACACTGATAGATACATCATTTGGAAATAGCCAGTTGCAAACTGAAAATGAAAAAAAATGAAAGAAATGAAAAAAGAAACAAAATACTGTGGATTAAACGTGGTGCCTGTGTGCTGCCTTCTATCACCATATAGCAGGACACTGTTTCAGTATCTGTGAGATTTGGCAATAAAAGGAAGATTACAGAGGAACACATTTCTTTTACAGGGCAATGCACTACCAGAGCTGTGTACAGTGTAGGAAGCCAAGCCAGGGAATTTCTGCACCAAAGTCAACAAATAAGCTGATTGACAGTGTTTGTTGATAACAACCACAGCCTTTCTGTTACACCCAGCCAAAGCAATCAAAACTCAGTAACCATGAAGGGACAGTATGAGTAAGATCTACAGTTAATGGATGAACAACAGCAGCTATTCAAGCTTAAAGAGAGCTTGCTCACCAGAATTTGAATGTCCTCTCTACTCGTGGTAGCAATAGAAGTGGTTTCTTCCTGCAGCACAAGAGATAACCCCCAGGATACCTGGTAAAGAGTGAATGTTATTCCTACGGCTGTTTTACTGGGTTTCAGCTTGTTTTCTTGGCAGCATTACAGAGTGTAATTCTGTGAATCATGAATACGATTCATACTAGCCAAACTGACCTTTGAAATTGGGAGTAGGCAAATATATCAGAAAAAATTCAAGCTCTAACAAATAAGATGATAAAATGAATGAATGATATTTATAGGCCCTGCCAGTCTATTAAGAGGTCACTTTGACAGCCCTGGAAGTCCAAATGTGAGAGTTTCCATTCTCTCCTGCATACCTGAGCAGCCATTCATACATATTTAGTAACAAGGTGCATTATCACTATTTTGGCTGTTCATGCAAATAGCTCTCTGATAAATCTGTATGTAGAATGCATTGCATGGTACAGAAAACTAGGTTTTTGTGGGTCTGAGTGTTTATGAAGCTCCTGAAAACCTTAACAAGCCCAGCCAAGAAAAAGAGGGAGAGAGATGAAGAAAAGGAGACTATGGCATATGTCTAAAACACCTACAGCTGACCTTGACAAAGGGCTGGACAAGGACCTGTTTCAAGCAGGCAGCAACACCTTTTCCAGCAGTTCCTTCCAACCAACACATGCCTGGGTCTGTGCAAGCACATGGGAGGAACCCAACTGAGCAGATGTGTCAGTGAGTGGGACAGGTGCATGACATGACTGCCAGCATAGGGTGAAGTAAACTTCCACCAAAAGAGCACTAGGGTGTCACCATTTTAAAAGCTTTTATCATTTAGTGACTGTAGGCAGTTTCAACAACATGGTTTGAAAGGCCTACACCCTAGCTCAGGTTTGTTTTGTGTGAAATTGTAGACTCCAGAAGTGCCACAGGAAATTTAAATCATCTCTTAGCTGGACTATTTTTCTAATGAAGGGATCCTTGGCATGAGTTGAGAACCTAACCTGCCATGACCCTGGAGGCCCTAGCTCCATGTCACAGTAACAGAGTGTTCTTCCAGGCACCCCAGTGATGACCTGGGCCATTAGTGGGTTTGCAACCTCAGTTTTTAGTGAGACATTTAGAAAAATTGGCACATGCAGTTTGTATACTCCTAAAACTGTGGCTTCGCTCCACAGCTGTATTTGATTTCTGTATATGAGCCCTTAAAGCATTTTGGAATCTCTCTCTAAAAGAAAAAGCAGTTCAATATAAAAATCTGTTTCTTTTTTCTTATTCCTAACAGCAAGGTAAATAAGAAGTGTTGAGAATTGCATGTGACTGGAAGATTTGAGGTTTGCTTAGAGCCATTTCAGTGGTTATTTTGAACCTTCATAGCAAAACAATATCATTTCCTTTCTTCACATTCATAACTTACCAACATGTTTACATTTTCAGCCGAACATTTCCATTCTTGGCTGTGCTGAAAGGTGATACTCTGTTTACTGGATATAACACTGAGCAAAATCCCTTCAACCTTTTGAATTACCTCAGGCTGAAAAGTATAATCCATTATCCAAATATTCTCCCAGTGTTTTCCTAGTAGAATAATATAGCACAACAAGTTGAAGATAAAAGCTTGACCTGTATATAGCAATTGCTAAGGATTTCTTTGGCTGGAGATGAAGGAAGAAGGTTTGAAATAAGACCACCTCTGTGTGTGCTCAATGAGCATTGCATTGCACTGCAATGTGCAATGCAGTGCAAAGCACCATTTGCACCCATCTCTATAAAAATTTCCTCTGCCTGTGTGGGTAAGAGGTTGGTACTGAGACCACCACACTCAAATAGCCATTAGCAGTGAATAAACACTATGAAGATGTAAAGGCAGAGTCCTTTAATACAATTTAAAGGATAAAGATACAACCCCCATTCTGCCCCCCCCCAAAAACACCCCATCAAAATAAAACATTACTTTGCTACAATGTGAATTTAGACATGAATGTGTATATTCATAGAAACACAACACGTGTGTTTGTGCGTGTGCACACACCCCCACATACACAAACACACCCTTCCTCTATTTGAGAAAAAAAGAGGAAGTAATAATTTAAATTCCTTCAGCACTCTGGTCTCCATTATTCTTCATATTAAACTGACTGTCTTTCATTGTGAGACTAGAGCCACGTGCACAGATAATTTGTCTCCATGCAAATATTGGTTAGTCAAAGAGGGGACACTCCTTATTTCCTGGAAGACATGAGCTTTAGTGCACTGCTGGAGGCATTTAAATGGTATCTTCTCATAACAAATAACTTATTTATAAATAACTCTTTTTTTTTATTTTAAATAAAAATAATAAAACATAAACTCCTGCTTTCCTTTTAGCTGCATTTTAAGCTGTGCAATGTAACATGATCATTTGAACGCAGTAGCATTTTTTGCTTTTGCTAACTAAATATTTTGTCAAAAATTAGAGAAGCAAGATATCATCCCATCTATCCTTTACCCACAGCAGAATCAAGTATACATTAGCTGACAGATGCCAATCTATTTTGGGAGGTTTCCCAGGAAATTTATTCTTGTGCCTTGCTATACTTACCACTAGAAAGTTTTTCCCTGACATCTATGCCAAATCTCTTGTGTTGCAAGCTGGGTCTATTAATATTCACTTTCACTCTTTTTCTACCCTGCACCCTTTTTCTTACACACTCCCTAAAAATGTATAGAGTGTTTCATCAGAATCTTTACAACTGAAAGAAAACTGTCATTTTCTTGCAGGTTTTGTTCCTGTTCATACAGTGCAATAAGCTTAATCTTTTGTTTGCCTTTTTTTTTTTGACAGAACTCTGATATAATTCACTCAAACAAAACATATGCCCAGGTTCTTTTCTGCAAAATTCCCATCTATCCAGAAGTTCACCAGCTCTATTCATGCAAGTCATTGTTTCTGCCTGGTTTAGAAACTTGTCCCTAATACCATCTTATTTTGTCAGTTTGTGTTTCCAATTTGTCAGAATTTTTGTTTTTTCCTCCCTTTCTCTCTTTTGTGTTGGTGTACCCTGCAGATTTAGGAATCATTATCCTTTCCATCCCCCAGCTCATTAGCAAAAACATGGAAAGCTAGTGGACACAAGACAGATCCCCACGGAACACCATACTGGTGCCATTAGTAACTCCCCTGCATGCAGTTTGTTTAGCCAGTTTTGTTCTCACAGTCTTATTTGCAGCTTTATTTGCTCTTAATATTTTTGAACCTATGTATCGACCTGCTGGTTATCTTCTGTGGGTGTACAACACGGGCCCCAGTCTGCAGCTAGGACCTTCCCTACACAGACTGGAAGTACCACTACTCTGGCTGTATGCACTAGAATGGGAGAATCATTAAGGTTGGAAAAGACCCCTAAGATCATCAAGTCCACCTGTTGATGCCAACAATAGAGTCTGCAGTCCAGCTGATGCATAAAGGGACTGGGGGAGTCAGGTAGACCTCACCAGCTACCCAATCTGAATTAACACAGGTCCATCAACAGGAAGTCAAATACTAGTAATTTGCATGGAAGTCTGAGGTTTAATCCAGGAGTTTTAATCCAGTCTTTGTTGCTATCCCAAGATCCCGAAGTTACAATTTTCCATGTGTGTATCTACATCTTTGAATGAAGGTGATGTGAAACCTGCCTCCTCTGCCTGGGGTAGCTAGCTTGTGACCACTTCTGGGAAGAGGGGCATAGCTAGGCAAGGGCTTTGGCTTCCATAAAACCTCCACAGTCTGTGAGGGGAGAGACACCACTGGGATTTCTACCTCCTCACAGGTGGAGAACAAAATCTCAATCTGCCAGATACACAGAACCACTTCACAGATGTGAAGGACACAGAGGTTTTTGTGCTCCCTTGCTAGTTCAAAAAAGAGATAGTAGAGTGGTTCTGTTTATTTTTTCATGGCAGAGCTGCATTAAAGTTCGTGTACTCCCTGAAGGTCAGAAAGACTTGCTTGAATCTGGAGTGCTCTGGGCCTTCTCTTGCATGCACATGACACGTGATTAGGCTTAACACAGCACAAAGGGTCACAGACTGAGCAAAACCTGCAAGGCTGTTGGTCCGTCAGTCTCTAGCGATGGCCACCTGCGAGACTGACCTGTCTGAAACCCACTCCTCCCTCTGCTCCCAGGGAGCTTATGCAGCTTTCTTCACTCCTCCCTACCTCACAGTTTTACCACGTGCGCATGGAGGATTGGAATGCAGAGCCTTTCCTAGCAGTTTTCCAGCTTGGAAATACCTCATCTGCACTCTCTGGTAGGGGTAGGGAAATGCTGGAGGGAGACTGATGTGTCCTTGTCCTACATCTGTCACTGTTTAGCCTCCAGTTGGGCAGACAGGTACATAGGATTGATTCAGGGTAATCTTAGTATAGTCTAATGCCACTGTCAGGTTTTTTGCAAATGCAGCCTGACTGTGAGATTATCTAAAGCCTGGATAGCTGGATGTTATTTTTCCTGTCTTCCTTCTTGTAATTCCCAGCAGTAATTCCTTATCTAAATATTATACAATGAAAAACCAGGAGATTGGCAACAATAAAATGAATAACAAGTTATTGACGGTAATTATTCTGCAATTTATCTCTAGTCTACGGCCTCACTTTATCTGATGTTTATTTTTTCTGATCCAACCTTTTGCTCATTTGTTTTCTTACTTGAGTAAAAACATTCTTAATGACTTTGTCTTGCCCAAAAAAGAAAGTTCTTTAGCAGAAAAAGAAAGGCTGATCAGAGAACAGCTTTCACTGGCATATTTGTTGTGACTGTTTCATAGTTTGTAACATATGGGGGAATAATATGTAAAGCAATGCCACTACTGATAGGGTCTCCTACAAGACCAAAGTAGGCAAGTTCTATGACACATTGGAAAAAGAAATAGACAAGGCGCTGTAAAATAACAGTTTGCCCCAATGTATCAGGGTAAGCTGCATAAAACAGCTGGGACAGCTGTTAATGGGTACTGATGATACACCAGGAGAGGGAGCTCGACAGGAACAGAGCTGTGGAGTGAAACAGCTGAACTAAATTCCTAATGTAGACACCATGACCAAAGAGATGAAGCAGAGCAACAAAAAATGAGGAGGGATATTAAATCCAAAATAAAAATAGCTGAGCTTAAATTATTGCAGCATCCAGTGAGGCTTTTGCTGCTCTGGGTGACAGAATGTCTTGTTGCAGTGACTTCATTAAAGTGGCAAGTGCACAGCAGCCCAGTGCTACTTAAGGACATGTTAGAATAATCTCAGGCTTTTTCATTTAGATTTCAGGCACCTATCCTGAAATCAGGAAATTCAAAACAATGTCATCACAATAGAGTTTCAGACATGTAGTCATCAGAACTAAAGTGAAAACGAAGCCACTTTATACATTCAATACTGGGAACATGAATCCAGTTTCCTGAAAAATAAAAACACCAAAAAACAATCACCCCATAGAAATCTCCAACCTCTATTTCTATTTTCTGTTCCACAGAGTCTTATATTTCATTCACAATCATAACCTCTGAGCGTTTTCCCATATTGCCTAAGCAACATGTCTACCATCTGTCATCTAATTCTTTTGTTCTTCTGCAGAGAAGCAGGGACAGTGGTGTCTCTTCTTTATGTTTGGTTTCAAAGGGATTTTTGTTTCATTTTTTACATGCAAGCTACTATAAAATTCCAAGGGGAGAATGAAAGTGCTAGGATTCATGGTTGTCTGTAGTTCATTGGAAAACCTATTTAGATAAGCTTCTGAGAAAGTTCTGTTCATTGAGGAACACAAACACACACACACTCCCCCAAACCACTAAGAATTGCTCTTGGGTATTTTATCAAGCTGCATTAGTAAAAAGCCTTATGGTTTTGGGGGCAGGTGGGTATCTCCTACACCCATTGCCTGGGAATGAAGGGAGAGAATTGCAGAGCTGTGTGGAGATTAGGGTGTGAAGGGAGTTTATAGTGCAGCAGTGGCCATTTTCTCTCTTACTCCTAATACTGCTTGTGCTTTTCTTCTCAGGTTGCTGCTACCTCAGAGCTGAAAACAGGGATGATGCCACTGCAGTGAAGAACTCAAATCTTCCTTAAAGTAGACTAATTTAGCTTGTCTCTATTTTCTAATCTTCTGCAGCCATACTAGGCAATCAGAGCAGTAGTGAGAAGAGTAAGGAAGGTGCAGATGGGAAATGAGAATAACCAGGTGCTTAAGGCAGTCTCTGACCAGCTGTACACAACCAGCATTTCCAGCCCAAGAATCAAGGAGGGAGAGGTGGGCCTGGGACATGTTTGGAATCTGGAATGAGAAGTGGCTGCTGTCACCAAGCTTTTAGATGGAGAACGGTGTGCTCTGGGGAGTTTGTGTGCTGAAATCACTCGAGCTCCCCAGCTCACAAATGCTAAAGCAAGAACTCCCTCAGCAAAGCAGTGAGTGATGTTCAATCCAGCTGCCTTGGAGAGCCAGATAGTTACAAACCTCATAGCTTCTCCATCCTGCAACATGTCACAAAGTCGAACAGGCTTGCTAAGCTTTACCTTACCATTTATGTTGCATCACCCTGCTTCCCTCGGCCACACTGCTTTGTTTAAGTGAACTGGCAGGAAATGGAAATCTGTGTAGGATTCTTACACATTTTCACAGCTGCCTAGTCATGAATATGATAAACTGTAATAAAGTTCCCATAAGGACTAATCCTTGCTGTGACAATATGCAGTATACAACTTGTGTTTGTCCTGCAGTTGCCACTGCTATCATTTATTTCTCCATGAAAGGTGACTCCTCTGAGGGTATTACAGGAGCACCTGTTTCATCAGGGCTGGAGGATGCACTCACCTATCAAACACACTTAAGGGAAGGCTGATGTGGAAAGTTATGTGTGCTCTGAAGGGAAGAGACTAACCTCAATATCAAACAGTGCTGAGCAAGGCCTGTTCCAATCTCATTTTCATATTTACACTTAGTATTTAGCCATAAAATAGTGTGGCTTACAAATGGCTGTGCTGGCACCACTTTGGAGTCCTGGTACTAATAGTTTATGTGACAGGCATTAAAATTAACTATGGAAGTATTTTTAAAGAAGCAATCATTCATGTGCTATAAAGCACATGATGGAGAACCTAATCAGCTGGAATGTGTTTTGCTTATGGTGTGCAAGTCTAAGTATTGCAAGTTTGAAAGCGTAGAATTCCTCCATCAGAGAGTTTACTGTGGGGCCACAGTGCATTTCTGCATTTTCATTCCCAGCTAAAGCCTGTAATTATTCCTTTGTAACTTTCAAAACTAAAAATGAACATTGCTGTGAGCTCACACAAAGAGCAAAGTTGTTTAAAATTCTTGCCTCAGCCACACAGAATGCTCCTGTTGTTATTACCAAGTTTCACACAGCTTTTGTCATCACACTTTTCTGTCTGTCATCAAAGAAAGTGCAAGTTTTGCTTCTTTTAATCAGCAACTGTAGATGCTAGATCTTAGCTGTGATTTAGAAAATACCCTGTTCTTCCTTTTGTGAGTAAAAATTCCTTTCAGTGTGTAAGTAAATTTATAGATTTAGAGGAAATATTTAATACTGGAAGGTAATAAAAAGAGGAGAAAGAACCTAGGAATTGTAAAGCTCTAGTAGAAACTTAATTTTTCATGTGATACTTAGTATACTCCCCCTTTTCAGTCCCTTGTCTTCCCTGCAGGCTTTACTTACTTGATCTAAAGAGAATCAATACACAAAATTGTCTGTGTGTCATGAGCTGTTATTGGCCTTCCCTGTTGCATTTCTACGTCTGTCCAAATACATATCCTGGTTATGTTGCTATGTCAGGAATGGTCTAGTAAGTGATAGCCAAGGCTCAGGTGTGAAGGAAAACAACACCAGCAAAAAGCAGACAGGCCCACTGCAGTGGTCTCCCCGATAGCTTGTTTCATACATTTTCCTCTACAACGTCTTGACTGGAAGAAAGTTTCGTAGCAGTGTGACTTAGCTGTTCCATTTTGTGTTTTGTGGTTTTTTCCTCTCATCTCTTAATCATCTTCTCATACATGCACTATAATTTTGTCCTAGGAAACATGCCTGTTAATGGCAACTAGACAAAATCTGGGAAATTATCTTCCCTCTTTTTTAAAGGAACACCTAGCATAGGGAGCTGTGCACATACAGGGGCTCGGGCTCGTCAGTCATTCTGGCACGATTCATCCACTAAAGGGCTACAAATTTCAAGGCTACTGTTATTGTTGGCCAGTTATTTGAATCATTTGAACAAGCAAGTAGATCTTTGCACGTAAATGCCTCGGAGTTGCATTTCAAAATTGGTGAGCAGTCCTGCAAAAGAAACAACTTCTAATTCTCCTCTCATTTTGTTATGACAGATTGGATGTTTTTGCTTTTTCCCTAACAGATTACTCTTTGAAACACAATATGTTGTTATCATCAGTGTAGAGATACTGTGAATAGATCTGAAAATCACTACTAGCTTGAGAAAGGAGTCAGACTGTATATCTTCATTTCTGTAAATCCAGGTTTCTGTGTCCTCATCACCTGCACTGACACCCAAAGGGACACCTTTACCAGTACAGAGGAGGTGACAGTCAAAGTCAAGCCCACCTGGAATGGGAACAGGGTTTAATGTCAATACCTGCAGAGCAGTGCACAGATGTGAAGGGTCTGCAACACTTTTGATTTCTAAGGAAAGCAAGAGAAATGCACTCTGCCTTCAGACTCATGAGGGCACTGATCCTTACTCAGCAGAGTGGGGACCTTTCTGTCTTAAAAGCTTTTGAGAAATCAAATGCCAAAAAAGTTCTCTTGTACATTTAATCCAGTCCTGCTAGCTAGGACTTTTGCTTTGAAAATGTAGGCCAGGTCTTAGAAATGTATATCAGAAGTCTTCTGCATTTTAAATAATTAATTTTCTACCTGTTTACTTTCTACACTCATTGTGAAGTGACCTCCAGGAAGCATCACAGCAAGAATCTCGCAGTTTGCTAGAATAGAGGTGATTTTCCTGCGAGTGTAGAGAGTGAGGAGGGACAGAGAAGGCAGAATGAGCCTTTGACACCTAAGAAGTGATGGCAGGTATGTGATGAGTGGCACAGTGCAGACTAAATCCTAAGGAACACCTGTTAACATTGTAAATTGAGTGGAAGAGCTGCAAGTTGGGCTGAGCCGGTGCATAATTGGAACCCTGGGATGTATTTGTGCAGTCTGCAGCAGGAGTCCAGAAATACGTGGACTTGGCATAAGCCATCAGTAGCGTCAAATAATTATGAAATACTTGAAAGCCCCAGGTAAATAACCTCTTCAGAATTGGCAGGCGTCAGTGGGTCGTTACTTATTCTGTTCTTTCCTTCTTTATATGGTGAGCTGTTGTAAATCCCCAGTGGAAAATCCAGTGAGGCAGACAGGGGAGAATGCAATCAGCAATCCAAGCAATAAGAACAAAAAGAAGAATGGCACTTACAAATTTTCCTACAAACTCCACAGTCCCTTGCAATTCCAATCTGATGGAAAGGATTTAGCTGAGTAGCTTGGCTCGGTGAAGTGGAGTTTTTACAAGTCTAACACAAAGGACCAATACATTTGATTTGGTGGACGTGTAAGCTCTAACAATAATATTCTGCAAATTCAATTCCTTAATCATTGTGACCATAAGAACCAAGTGTTTGTAATGTTCTCAGTACATGCAGAGAGTAATTACATCGGATTTTAATAAGACTTGCTCTGAATTGTTGACCAATGATTCACTATGGGGGAAAAATTAATTAAATTTTAATGTGAAAAGTTATTGTTAATTAAAAGTTGTATGAAAAACAGCCATAAAAAGTAGTCAAGGTGTACCATTTTGAAAGTACTAAAAGGGCATATAAAGAAAAGGAGTAAGATGTTTTTGAACTGAATTTTACCCTACAGGTTATATGCTTAAAAAGACCAATCCACATGCAAATTCTCTTCTCCTGCCACGAAAAATCTGTCTCAGGAAAATGAGCACCCTATAGCAGATGATAGCTTGTACCTCTGGCTGTAGAGATAGGAGTGGGCTGTGGGATCAGGGGATGGGTTGGGCTCAGGAAAGACATTTACTTCACACCCTCTATATATTGGCCTCTAAAGAGTTTACAAAGAAAAAGGCTGTGAGAGGTGAGCAACCAGGGTAGAAACACTGGCAACTGGACACAATGTCACTGTAGCCTTGGAGTGCATTCCACTCTAAGCCCACACCAGATATGACACTGACTTCATCCATGTTTCCATCCTCTATCAGACTTTGCTTTCCAGTCCCTACAAGGTGCTTTTTACAGGCCCCGTAAAAACCACTCCAGTTATGCAGAAGCTGGAGAGAAAATGCCAGAAAGAAACTTGGGAACAGATCCCAGAAGTGACTTAAGTATATTTTATGGTTCTCAGTGAAAAGTTTTGATCCTAAGGATTGCAGCTGAGTTGCTGCCCAGCTCCACAGTACTTGGGCTACTGCAGGTTCCCCCTGAACCAGGATCTGCTTTTGAGTGTGACCAGAACACAAAGAAGATGTGGTTAACATGTGGTAAGTCCAGAGCCCAGTTAATGAATAAACCTGATTAGGATCAATGTTTTCTTCCTTCTCTGAGAAGCTTGGACAGAGCCTGGAGCACTTTTGCAGCAGCTGCTTCACCAAAATTAATGTAATAACATGGTTTTTCTCCTGGATTTTTTTAGGGAGAGGATTTTGTGCAGGGAATTTGAGCTGACTGGGAGGCTTTTTGTTTTCCTACACATTGTGTTGTCACTCTAGGCAGCGTTGTGGGCCGTGCTTGGAGGACTGAGCACCAAAAGTTAAGTAATGTAACGCCACCACTGTGGCAATGAAGTCCTCTTATAACTCCAGACCTTAGCATTTTCCTCCACAACAAACCTATGAAGGATCTGCAGGGTCTCTAATAGTATGTGTGGGTGGCACACTGTGACTCCTTTTACAGATTTCTTTGTCCTCTTACAGTCTAGAGATTCGTGGATCTTAAGTCACTTCATCATACACGTCTCATTCAGATCATTATAATGAAATCAGCAGGGCTAAATCACGCATTACAAAGTGCTTTTCCTTAATCATCAGTTTATCCAAAGGACTGACAAGTGAGCTATTGCACTGGGTAATCCAATGCCGATTTTGCCCTCAAGGATTAGGATTTATTTACTCACAACTGACAAGCATCTACTATCTCATTTTGATGGTATTTTTACAAATGAAAATTTAAAGTCTTCCCCATTATATGGTAAACTCCTATAAAAACAGCTTCTTAAATTTTCAAATATATGCAGCTATATATCTGTATAGTCAGCTTTAAAAAATCTCAGTTCAGTGGTCTGAAATATATTGGAATATAACACATTGCAGGTGGTGCAAATGCTTTACAGTAAAATATTATTCACTTACCTCTATCAGGAGGTTGGTGACTGAAAAAGGAACTATAATTGCAGTGTAACTACTGAGATTCAGTTTTCCAAACAAAAATGACCTTGAATCTCTTCCCAATGCTCAATATTTCTTAAAGGGCAAATAAATAATTAGAATTAAATCCCGGTTTTAATTTAGCTTTGTGAACACAATACTTGCAGTTCTAAAAGAAACCCATGCAAAGCTTTTAAGAGATGTTTGCAGAAACCTGTACCTCTTGATTACTGAAAGCATCTCTAAGTATTAAATCAATACACACATATGTATGACCTTTCAAAGAGCAGTTTGTATGTCATTCTCAGTAGCCCCATGAAAACCTTCCAGTTAAAATGTCAACAGCGGGATCACTTTTAGCATCAAAGGTTATTCTTGCTACACGGTTCTGTGAAGATGACCTGTGCTGCACACGCATAGCTACACCAACAAATTATAACATTAACCAAATGTAGTAATTTATTTTATCATTATGCTGTTGCCTAAATCACGTCATTTCGTGACTATTAATAACCACAGCTGAAAAAGAGAATTAGTGGAGAGGTTATCTCACAAAGGAAGATCATGATTGCCTTCATGTAGCCCAAAATACAGAGCATGACCTTTGATAGAAGGGAAACAGTTGAAGGCAAATTATTTCTAACACTATAATTCCCTCAAATATAATAAAAAATCCAAGAAAGGCATTTGCACAAAAATTAATGGTTGATCCCTAATGAGTGTACACCGGCCTATAGCTATGCAATTGCATCTCACCTTCTCATGGGAGCAAGTGCAGTGCCAAAAGTTTTGGAGCAGGTGCCCACACAAGCTCTGCCTTCTCCTCCCCTCCCCTGCTGACTTGCTGTGGGAACACAAGAACCTCTGACCTGGCAGAGAGCTGCTACTTTGGGGACTAGTTGTGAATGGGGCCTTTCCAGAAATGTGGAAGATAGGGGAGGGCGATTATCTTTTTGTGTTGTTTTGACATTAGCCCTTTGTTCCTGAATTGTGCGTGACCCTGAACCAAATTCCTTCTTGTTTTGCCTGATTCTGTACAATGAATTCAAGCCATGTGTACCTGTTCTCCACTGGCAATGAACTGTCAGCCACTGCACCCACTTTTTCACAATTCTGCATTTGAATGTAATCATACCTCTTAGTCTGACAAGTACCTAAATATCTACAGTCTACTCACTTGTCCTGTGCCTATAATCAATAATTCATTCTCTGAATAACTCCATAAAAATGGCAAGGATGATGAATATTTTCTTTCTCTCTCAGTTTAAAATAAAATCCATATTAGTTTCATCAACTGGCAATTATTAATGTACCTTACTTAACCAAGAATTGATTTGATTCTGACAAGTTCTTAATGTCTTTAAATTGTGGTAAATAATTGCTATCCATATTCAGCAGTTTAGTATACCAACACAAGATGATCTTGCTTTAATGGGAGACAAATCTGTGAAACCTTGAAGAATATCAGGTAAAAGCCTTCAGTAATTTCTTTTGCTTTAAACTTGCGCTGGCCAGGTTGTAGGGGTAGCTACAGCAGTAAATCAAGGCTGAACAAAGCTTGGGGCTCAAAACTCAGAAGAAAAATCAAGCTGCAGGTTTTTAGGTTCAGACACAGTATGTCTGAAACATCGCATCCCTATTTCTATTTTTATTTCCTAATAACCTGAAAATTGTTGTATAAATGCCTACCTTTTAGAATTCCTCACAGGTTTGGCATACCTATTAATAATTCAGGCGTTTGAAAGGATAGCCTGTCTGTGACATTAGCTTGTCATAAAATTGTTACGTTTTATCTTATGTTTATGGCTGTATTACTTATACCTCATATGCAGAGTTTGACTTCTGTGGCAGATATTTAGCTCAGCTATTTAGACTTCTTTTTTTAGTGCCTTGCCTCTGTAAAAGCTAGTGAAGCAAAGTGGAAAATACTAAGTACAGACTGAGGGACTGCAGGTAGGATAGGTCTTACCTGAAATGTAAATCGACTGTGGAATAATTAAGTAATACGATTGAATTGTGAAGTGTAGTCAGTTTAAAGATCTTATGGCTTTTAGTCTCATTATTGCCTTCCATTTTTGGGTGATGTACAGCTCCATTTGGCTGTCCAGTGATTGACTTCTGGGTAAAGGATATTGAGCCTAAATATTTGCGATTAAGTTTGAACTGTACTTTACAGTAGTTGACTGAGGGTTCCTAAATAAAATGAAGTTTCCTATACCAAATGTGACCTTGTCTACCAATCAGTCCCAGGTCTTGTTCAAAGTCACTTGTCTCTTCCTGTTGGAAGAAAAGTGTTTTTCGTTGCTCAATATCCCAGCAATGAGACTTACTGTAAAGAGCTAAGCTCATGGGTATAAGGTGAAAATCTTTGGAATGAGGAAACTATGACTTGTTAATGCTTTTCCTTTGTATGAATGGCATTAAGCTGCCCAGACCTCAGGAAAATAATAATGATTAAAAAAAAAAGTCTTGTTTCAACTGCACAGAACGCAGATAGAGAAGTACTGCAAGGATTTAGTAATTTGTTTATTTAAAATGGCACTGCAGGCATGAATTTCAGCCATCCCACTGGAGTAAATTGTACTACAGTGGCTACAAGTCTTGTTAAGGCCCCAGACATAAGCCTCTTCCCAGTAGGACAGCTTACACAAGCTTGCTGGAAAAATGCCTGTATTCAACAACAAATCTAAGTTCACACTGCGTAGTAAACCTTGGTAAAGTCTGAAAAGAACACACAAAGCACATACTGTAGATATACCCCATAAAGATACAGGAGCTCACATTAATCATGTGAGCTAGGACAATAAGTGACCTTTTCTAATAAGAAATGAGGCAACTAAAGCAGCCATTATATTTCGCAGCGGCCCTGTGACATTCATCATCACACGATGTAAACGTCCGCAGCCTGTCAACATTTGCCAATCATCCTTCACTAAGAGGAAAATTGGTCTGAAGCTTTTAGAGCACAGCTTCCCAAATTCTGGCAATGCCAAGGCCATTCTAACTCCTTTTCAACCCTAAAATGACAGAGAGCAGCTGCTTAGCCAGCAAGGTTAACAAACCTTGGAAAAGAATACGTGCTACTGTGTTTTTAGCACTTTTCAAAGCACAAGAGTTGAAAACTACTGTCTGACACAGGCCTGCCACTTTTGCAGGAGTCAAATGTACAAAATCACTGGTAAGATATCTAGGCTTTGTCTTTCAATAAAAATGTTTATGCTTGCAGTTCTAATACATGAAGGGTTTTCAAGAAATGGAGGCTGGTATGTACTGAGATGTAGCCACTGCTTTAAGCTTTGTGGTTTAGTTTCAGACTCTGGACAGAGATAATAATTAGAAATGCTGTCAAAAAGAGATATCATAATTCAGTGTCCAGGGAATGCATTCTCTTATTGAACTAATCAACTATCACTGTGACTTTGGAAACTTGGACATCTACTACTCTGCCAAGACCTTCTTGCACTGGTATATGTTTTTTTCGCTTCCCTTTTAGGATTTTCAGGTTTTGAATTTAGCCTCAGGCCTTCTCAGCCTCACAGAAAAATGATGTTGAAACAGCAATTAGGGTTCTGCAGATCAGGTAGGGGTCTTGAAACCATCTTTCTTGTTTTCTCTTTTGCCTTCTTGTTTTCTTTTTTTGCCTCATTGATTTGCCCAGTTCTTAACTGCTATCCCCTACTTCTGGCTAAGAAGCCATCCCTTTGGCACCAGTGCCCTCCACAGCCCCAGCCATGTCCTGTTTCACATCAGCACTGAGGAGATGGTGTCAGGCCACGTTTTGCAACATCAGGCTTCACTGAGTGCCAGGAAAGTTTCATGCTGGTCTATGTGCAGAGACAGAGTCCTTTGCCACTGATAGGTGATCTATTTAGGGCTACCAGCAAGTGAGCCCTTGCTTCTACTACTGTTTTAGCTTACTTGGCATTTGATGAGTTGACTTCCCTGACTAATCTGGGAGAGTGGGGATCCCCCACTCTCATCCCTTTCAAAATACCTTTTGTCCATTCCTCTCTGAAAAGTCTGAGACTGTTTATTAGGGACTTCCTCTACCTCCTCCCACAATAGCTCTCACCTGGAAAACATCTGTTGAACGCTGCTTTTCTTAGTTTTGGTGAGCTTACGTGTAATACTGTGTCACAGACGATAACGTCCCTTTATAGTGTCTTATGTGTTAAACATGAATGATATCCTAATTCACCGAAAAATGGGATTTGAGATGAAAAGAACCTGGCTCAAGGCAAAGAAATGAGAGCTGTAACTTTTTAAAAAGGGGACATCACTTTGATGAGAGGAATAGCCTCCTAGGTGGACTGCTGCCATCCCTTGTTTAGGTTATAGCACTGGATTCAGTTACTCAGGCTTTCCTCCACTCTTGGGTGCTTATGACCGTCACTGAAAGGAATGCCTGTGGATGGCAAGGAAATCCAGCTTTGGAGAGAAACCAAGTCTCTGTAATCCAAGTTTTGGGTTTCTATGATATGGATAATTGCAATCCTTTCTCCCTGGATGTACCAAAACAATCTCTGTGAAAGCTTAGCTGGTCTGTGATGCAGCTGCACATCTTTTAAACCAGACTGCTGAAAGAGCTATCAGTCCAGTTGCCCTTTGCTTTTCTTGGAACTATTTGCAGTTTTTGCTTGGACTGAAAGTGTTTTGCTTTAGTTTGAAATCCTTGAAGAGAAAGGTCCTGGCTATGTCAGTGTCCATCTGTTTGCCTGTGGATTGTGGTGGCAATGACCAGCAACCGGACTGGACTCACTGATTTTCAGTGTCTGTGGGAAAAACTGAGTTTGTCTTTAAAGGCTGAAGTTGACCCTGTGAACACTACAGGCAGGATGTAGCATTCATCTCTTTATGTCATCTTTAACAGATCGACAACATGTAAGCCAGTGGTTATAAATTAAAATTTCCACTTATTTAACACCATGTAAAGGCAGTATGAAATAAGAAGAGGAGTTCAATGAGCTTCTAAATTTAGGGCAAGAGTGGGCAGTTTGTGAGTTATGCTTGAGCAGCTCAAATGCAGCCTGTCTGCCTTGTCCTGGGCCAAGAAACAAGCTGGTTTTGTCCAGGAGTTGCCAGAAAATGGAGACTTCCAGTTATGAAGGGGGCAAACCACCAACGATCACCAGGTCACCTGCATCCTCCCAGCCCTCCCCATCCTGGGGAGATATGAGATCGATCCTGGGAAGTCTGCACTGCAGGACCACAGGGAGACAGCATGATTTTCTTGCCTAGGAACCACTGATGGTGCTTCCCTACCCTACTGCTTCTCAAGTCCTTGTGCCTTAAGAAAGACCACAGGGAGATGGCAAGAACCCAGTGTATGTTTATAAAACCAGGATCCTCTGTCAGATGGAGAGACCAACAGAGGCTTTGCATCAGCACCACCTTTAATAACATTTCCAGTAGTGGTAATAGCAATTAATTGAAATGAATGCATGCAAATACTGACTGCAGCCTGAAAAATTGGTAATTAATTGGCTGAAATGTTTGCTTTTTGCAAATCCAAAGTAGATTCATATTTTTTTTTATTTTTTTTTCCTATTATAGTGTGCTTGCATTTTTCTCTGTGGATTGGAAATCCCAGCTGAACATCCTCTGTTACTACTCCCCACAGGCAGGGATTTCACTAAGGAAAAGATGACATATGGTTATCACTGTAGTTCCCCTAAGAAGCTGGTTGTGTAAAGGAAAGCAGCCGGCTGGCTCTAGCTATGAAGCTTCATTGGAAGACTTCTGAATAAAAATATCTGGGTTCTGTATGACCCTTTTTTTTTCTAGAATCCCACTTGCTGGCAGAACATGCATCATAAGGACTTTTTTGTTAAAGGTGGGAAAACATTTTCCAGACAATTAACATTTTCCAGACCTCTGCTGTTTTGGGTGAAGAGTGACAAATAGCACTACACATCAAAAGACTATTCTCATTTCAGTTCCCATTCTTTTTGGCTTTTTTTTTTTCTCTCTTTCTCGCTGTTCAAAATAGAGAAAAACAAGCATCACTGCCCAAAACGTGGGACAACAGAGGAAGAAAGGCTATCAAACAAAGCCTATATAAGGAGAGAGCTGCAGAGGCAGGCTATAACTGTGGTAGACAAAATACCATTTCTCATGAAAGATTCAGTCACTGCAGCCATGCATTCCTTGCTGTATCAGCCACGACCCCTGCCTGTCCTCAAGCACTGGGTGATGTAAAGTTATCAGAAGCCCAGACCTTAAACTACACACAGGAAGCAAATCCTATGTCCACATGCAGGATCTGTCAGTGCTGTTTATCACTATGAACATCGTTTTTGGTTTCTACCTAATTAGTCCATGGAGGCATACTATTTCGATGCACAAAATTGTCTTATTTTGTAAAAAAATAGTGAGAACTCCCTGCATGTGAGTAATGGTAAGTTTTGTCTTCTAGCCCATCACAAAGGCACCCTTCTTTTAAATATTAATCTGCAGTGGTGTTGTTCTTCAGATGTTTATGCAAGGCATTTCTAAATTTGAAATAAAGTTATTTAATGTAAGATTGGATAGCCAAAAACTTATTTGATTTGCTCCCTCTGTTTTCTTTTGTCTTGAATACATATTTTAAATGTGTTCATTTGGCACAATTTCTTCTCAGTACGTGGAGAAGATAACCTTAGCCATCAGTTTCGTTGTAAAGAGACCATTTTTCTTCTGACAAGCTTGTGAGCATCCTAACCTATAATTCACCCAAATTTGTGAGACATTAATTCCCTCTGGCAGCTCAATCCATTAAAGACAGTAAAGAATTTGGATCAATTAATACATTATTTTGACAGACGCAGTAATGAAATTGCTACTTCCATTCTATTTGCCCTTTGACGTACGAGCCCAGATCAATCCCAAGCAGTTATGAGGGACCATTTTTATGTCTGGTCTCCAGCAGTGACTCTTTATTCTCTGTGCATTCTTGAATTATATCTCTGGGATTATTTATATAATATATGTCACACAATATATTAATGCTTCCAGAATTGTTCCAAATTTCTATATGTAAAAGTTTGCCATTTCACTCTTCTTGGATATGGAAATGGTACTAGCCTAAAAGCAGGGAGAGGTGCAAAGTAGAACTGTCTTTCTGCTCTTGGTGACAATCAGAGGTCTTCTGTGTAGTTCCTGGAGTGCAAGACTGTGACAGGGACAGTCTGCTTGTGCCTGAGTAACCCAGGAATTCCCCTCATACCCAGGGGCCCATCAACTGAATTTCTCGGAATGGAGAAATAGAGGACTCCATCAGGTAGGAAATAAAACCATTTGGCATTGCAGCTGGCTTGCTGGACCTCCCTGGCCTCCTTCTCTGCTCCTGGGATTCCACAGACATCACTCACACCAAGATCCAACAGTAGGACAGGCCAGCAGAAGTGCTCATATTAGACGTATTTTTTATAGTCAGGCAACCCATAAGAATGCTGTTAGTACTGTATTTTTGCCTCTTATTTTCCTAGGTTTTTTGGGGCTGAATTAAAATGGCTTTTAGACTCAAGTCATAGGGGACCAGGGGTGTTATAGACCTTGCTAATGATTTGTAAACGTGCAGTTGGCTTTGCTGAGATTCACAGCATGTTTATTTGTGTTTATCTCCTTCCCAAATCCCTGAACTTCTGCACCTCATATGCTAGAATTTTATTTTAGAGGAGTACAGCTTTTTTTCCATTATGTTGTTTTATTAAAGATAGAAAGTGTCAAATGCCTTTTTCTTTTGCTTGTTTCTTTGTGAAGTCCACTGAAATTTTAAGGCTAAATGGGGTTCTGGGAGAAGGGTTTGAGTGAATACATATTCTTTCCTCCTGATGCCTTTGCCAGCAATTTAGAAGTCCCTTCATTTTTCTTTTAATTTAAGTAGATATCCAGATCAGTTCCTCCTGACACTGATGTGGTGACACACTCTTCTGTACAGGAGCAGCCATCAGGGTAACTAGATGTGTGATAGCTTTTTAACCTGTACAGTTACGCTGGTAGACACTCTGAAAGGGAGGTTGTCACAGAAAAGTTATTTGTGCTCTACCTCAAAGGTAATTTTAGAAGCTCGAAGCAGGAAGAGGTAGATGCCCTGGTAGAGAGTACATGAGTGGATGACACAAACCAGGGGGGTACATGCATAGGCAGCACTGGCTGAGGGAACCAGAATCACGCGCACAAAAGCCAAAAGAACTTGAGAATTAAGTAAGAGGAGTGAGATAATAGATAACAGTTAGGAATACATCAATTAATTGTTGCAGCAACATCTAAGCTCAAAGCCTTATCAATTAGAGATACGAGCTCACAAACTGCTATAGGGAGTGAAGTAAACATGCAAAATATACATGTATTGGACACATTATTCTGGCAAAGATAATAAAACCCATAATATTGTTGTGCAAGGCACTGGCACAGTTTGTCGCAAAGGCTGTACACGGTAGTGGTTTCCTACATGAAGTCTGAAAACACAGACACGTCCAGGAAAGAGCTATGAGCATGATCTAACATCTAGATCATATTTCACAAGATCCTGTTGTGCTAGGGTACCACATCAGACACAGACAAGGCTGAGAAGGCATGTCACTATCCATGCACCACAGAAGTAAACTCTGAGAAGAAAGAAAAGTTATTTAAGGTAGCAGAGAACTTTGGCACAGTTTCCAGAGAAAGAATTCAGAACAGAAATTAGAATTAACTGACTTCTGGTAAGAGAAATGAGGTCTGGTATCATCTTCCATTAAGAACAGGGACTAGGGGAAAAAAAAAAAAAGAAGCAGAACAGTTCTGAAAATAGTTTTTGCTAGTTTTAAGAAAAATATATGATATTTTCTAGGACAGAAGAGTATTGGACCTAACACACTACACCTGTTCAAACCCGTTTTCTGTACCCACAGAAGTTCCATACACTTACACAGGTTATTTTGGTTCTTGAATACAATCAGAGGACTCATTTACATCTGCACTCATACTAAGTGCAAAGAGTAATTGTACTTGAAATTAAAATACAGATGTTTTGCACACAGTAATCACTACTTTGCAGAGCTAACCCTCAGGAATTGTTACAGATGGTTTAAAGATTTGTTTTCAGGAGCAGAAGTTTCCCAGTTCTTTCTCTTTTTTTGAGAGCAGACCACATTTACCAAACAGAACAAGTGAAAAAATCCCACATCTATGGGTACACACACTTTATATTTGCTTTTAGATTTCAGGCCCATTCAGACTTCTGCAATAGGTTTGTGGGATTCATTGTACATGAAAGCCAAGAGAGTTTTAAATGCTAAAGTAAGCTTTAAAAATTCTAATTTATTCTTACTGTTTTGTATTTTTCTCAAAGCGTAACTGAAATGACATTCCGAACAAGACTCCCTAATGCTGCTCTTTGCCTATTGAAAAGAAAAGACATTCCTCATGTTTTGTACATTGACTCAGAAAGCCTAATACTAGACGCATTTTCCTCATTTCGCTGTGGGGACCTACATTATAAAATGGTCTTAGATTCATCTTCTGAATAATTCTATTCAGAAACAGCATTAATGAACTATCTGCCATCTTTATCGCTCATTGTTAATCCGTCTCCCTCTCAGTTCTCCACCTGTCTGGCATTTCAGTACCACAGACATATTTTCCTCTTTGTAATACTGCTTGCACAACTTTATATGTGTTATATACTTGAAATAACAAGATACTTACACTTTCCTCTTGAAAGAGCATTTTAACAGATTACAGAAAATCTTTCAATGTTACTGGAGTCCAGACAGCATCTTTTAATGAATCAGGGGCCCTGTCTCACTCTCTACTGGACTTTTGGACACATCTGTATTTTCATATTTAACATCCAGCAGAAACATTTGAGTGTGTTAGCAGTGCAATCTTTGTCAGTAAGAAATCCCAAATATGTCCTGGATTTAGACAATGGCCCAGGAGGTATGAAGCTTAGAGACAGAAGAAAAAATACTTCCATTTTGTGTGTTTGTTAACTGGCTGCTTTCTTGCAGTTCAATGCATGAATTTCA
Source organism: Machaerirhynchus nigripectus (assembly GCA_013397975.1). Taxonomy (NCBI): domain Eukaryota; kingdom Metazoa; phylum Chordata; class Aves; order Passeriformes; family Dicruridae; genus Machaerirhynchus; species Machaerirhynchus nigripectus. The sequence continues at coordinate 31,910 of VZRQ01010610.1, forward strand.
ACAGGGAGGGAAAATTTAAAATACCTCGGTCATATTTGTCCTGAAAATGCCATTTTCTTTCCTTTAATGCTTCTTTATTTAGTACCAGTATAAACCTTGAAAAGAGAGTCTTTCTACAGTTGCAAACTTATCTCTGTAATGTAAATAAGAATGAAAATAATCCTTGGTATGTATTGATGAACAGAGTGCAAATATGACTTACAGCCTGTGTGTGTATCTGGAAAACTTGGGTATGAAGAAACATTGTTAACATCTCTTAGGATGTTGCGTGATGAGCATAAATAGAAAAGAGTTTTCTATCACTGAGACTTAAAAACTTCAGCTAGTGTCTAGAGGGTGAGCGAGGCAGAAGATGAGCCACAGTTTTGGCACTGGGTTTTTGTTGTACATCACTTTCTGAAGAGAAAGTGTTGCCATCTTTCTCACTGAACACTGGTATTCCATACAGATAAGCCTTGCCATATTGCACCCACAGTGGCTTTGTAAGATGAGTGAAACTGTTCAGTGAATTTCACAGAATCCCAGACTATTCTGCATTGGAAGGGACCCACAGGGATCGTTGAGTCCAGCTCTTAAGTGAATGGTCCATATGGGCATCACACCCACAACCCTGGCATTATTAACACTGTCCTCTCACCAACGGAACTAATCTCACTGGCATATTTGGAACAGAACATATCACAAAGATGGGATCTTGAGAATGAATTTGAACTGGTATGGGATTGTATTCTGGGTTGGAGGGGAAAGGAGATAAACTAGGGAAAAAGTACTTGAGAATAAATTAGCCTCTGAAGAAGCAGGCTGGAATATGAGAGCAGCAGCCTGGCCCTGGTGGGATCCAGCCCGGACTTCTCACCCGACTTGATGAGAGTGAACTGATTGACCAGGCGGTCTGGTAGTTTTGTGAAGTGTGTGGTGGCCTCTACTGGTGTATGGAAATGTTACATGGATATTTGTGCGGTCTCAGAATTCTGAAGAACACTGGATAATAACAAGAGATGTTTAATATTCACTGACCAGCAAGTTTGGGGTCCTGTTCTGGTTGTTATTTCTGCTGTAAGGTAAATGAAGTGATCTATTAGATTATGACTTTTAGTCCAAGGGGTTTCCTCTCCTCAACTTGATATGGAGTTTGCCAAATGGATACATTCTCTCCTTTTGGTGAGAAAGGCAGTAGTCGCCTTCAATTATTGTTGATCACATTTGACATGGCCAATGCTTAGCAGAGGATGCCACAATTTGTCCTGTTGAATTTTTATGTCTTTTGATGGATCGGGAAGATGATGCAATAAAAAAAATATTTCAGACTGTTCTATGAATCATTCTTTCATTGCAAAGACTTTGTGTCCTGTTAGTATGAATTCATTTTGTACTTCTTACCTGCGCATTCCTTGTGAGATCATTTAATATTTAGGTACTTCTTACATGGTCTATCATAATTTATTATCAATGAAACAATAGTTAATGGGCATTTACGAGGAGGTTACTGCTTGTGCTCAAACTCTGCTAACATTATTTGCTCCTTCATTGCTAATCAATTTGCTATATCTTCACAGACATACCACTGTAATGCAATAGAAGATCAGTCATAACTGTAATTAAATAGCCGCATTTAATTTGAATTAAATAATGAAAGCTTAAGCTATTGATTTTTTTCTTCTCTGATAGAGCTAACTTGCCATGAAGAAGCAGCTTTTCATTTTATTTCAGAAGAGCAAAAGCTTCTATAGAAACAGTATTACCAAAGGGCTTTCAAAATGAATGAAGGCTGGGACATGAGACAGGGAAACAGAACTGGAGCTTGTTAGCTCCAGGATCTACTCTCGCAGAACTGGTTGAAGTAAGGGAGTTTTCTTAGAGATTTCCTTCAGTCTTTCAAGTGCTCAGATTTCAGAACTCACAATCTGTTAGCACTAGTCACTGGGGCACCAGGAAAGATATAGAGATCTAGGTTTCAGTTTTCTCCTGTGTAAAACAAAAGATGGAACTGATAATAAACAGTACTTCGTAAAACGTTTTGATATTTATGAATAGCATTCCAGCATAATTCCAATCATTTTTACATGAAAATTGATCCATATTTTACCATCTACATTTTGACTTAAAAGTGTCTTTTCTTGCTGTTCTTCTCCTGCCTCTGTGTTGTCAGTGTTTTCACTTTCTGTCACGAGTGTTTACTGACTTGCCCGTATGCTGCATTCACGTTGTTTGAAGCTCTGTTCAATACAGAAATACTGGAGCCTCAATTCAAACCTTAACTTTTCAGAGTTTTGAGAAGAAAGAGAAGCATGAAGGAAGATTTGACTTGCTTGTCACTGAAAGCTTGACAGGAACATTGAGCCTCAGCCATTTCTTCATAGGAGCTGCCTGGGAATATGGGATCTCAGAATTATGGACTACAGGCCATTGTTTGAATTCCATTAATGGATTCGATCATAGAATCATTAAGGTTGGAAAAGACCTCCAAGACCATTGAATCCAACCTTTGACCAAGCACCATCATATCAACTAAACTATAGCATTGTGTCACATTCAGTTGTTTCTTGAACACCGTCCTGGTTTGGTGACCCCACCACCTCCCTGTTTCAAGTGTTGCACAATGCTTTCCATGAAGAAATTCCTCCTGATGTCTAACCCAAACCTCCCCTGGTGCAGCTTGAGGCTATGTCCTGTCACTGGTTGCCTGGGAGAAGAGGCCAACCCTCACCTGGCTACACTCTCCTTCCAGTTATTTGTAGAGAGCGATATGCTCTCCCCTAAGCTCCTTTTTCTCCGGGCTAAACAACCCCAGCCCCCTCAGCTGCTCCTCACAGGATTTGTGCTTCAGACCCTTGACCAGCTCCTTTGCCCTTCTCTGGACATGCTCCAGCACCTCAATGTCTTTCTTGAAGTGAGGGGCCCAAAACTGAACACAGGACTCAGTGTCAGGGTTGGCTACAATATGAGATGAAGAAGGAGAAAGGTCACCCTCCTTCTCAGTCGCTGTTGAAAATCTCTCCCTTCTGTTAGGCTAGTAGGACATATGGGGGAGTTCTTGAATAACTGGGGTCCTCTTTGGCATCCTTGCCCAGATGTTGTTTAGACAGCACTCTGGTGACCCGGATGCTGGCTTTACAAAGTACTGGGAACATTCTGTGTCAATATCTCTTTTCCTTGGTCCTATTGCTTGTTTTGCTCCATCATACCTAATATTATCCTAGGAATTCAGGATTCATATTAGCTCTGCTGAGAGAAGAGGGTTGGAGAAAATGAGTCCAGGTGTCTGTCAAGTATGAGACACTCTATGATTCTGCGTTCAAGGTGATGATTTGAATTCACTAGTCAATAGCTTAAAAAATATCAAATCAGTATTCACCAAGGGCTGGTTATCCTTCACTTCCTGTCAAGACAGGAGAAGGATGTGCAACTGGAAATTCCTGGTTACCATGCAGGAGCTGGAAGGGTGGATATGTTTATGTAAGCTTTCATAAGCAGGTATCTTCCTTGAGTTATTTCTTAGCTGGCAAGGTCAAAATACCTCCTGAAAAATTAAACACACTCCCTGCTGTGAGAGCTGATAATCACCTCCGATCACACCAACATCAGTGAAGATGTCTCCATTTCTTTGCTGTGGCTGTCAATCTCTGCTCAGATTCCAGAGCCAAATGTTTGTTTTGACAGCTTACTCTTCTGTAACTTTCTCCCCAGAATTAAGGTCTTGTTGCTGTTTAAAGACATCTTTATTAAAGATGCAGTCTCAAAAACTCTACCAAACAATTAATAAGGCTGTTTGTTAGCAAAGCACTGTTAATGATGAGTTGCACGGCTGGAGTTCTGCAGAAGGGGAACTTGATCCTTGCCTCCAATCTTCCCACTCCCCTTGTTTTCTTTCTGCCATCTGCAAGGCTTATCTTGCCCTGCTATAAGCCACTGAATCTGGCTAAAGAAAACATAACGGAGCAGTGAGTGGATTTTCACCATTCCAGTGGGCTGAATCGACTCAGCAGAGGATGGACCAGTCACTGCAGCCAGTGCAAGGGAAGCAGACTCACCAACTCTGATGGAAGAGCTAGAAGGTAACAGTTTGGTTTAGCCAGCTGGAGGAATTTCACCCCAGCTGTTTTTATTTTTCTGGCTGTGGTTTTGGAAAATTTCATGACAGGCTTGGGAAAGTCCAGGGATTGAAGGTATCTTACACAGTATAAATTATTTTGCTATTAGTTCTTAATTTTTTTTTTCACAATCTACATACTGTGTCATTCCTAAGGATGATGGAGGTTTTGGTTGGAACCTGCCTTATGGTTTAGCAATCAAACAGCTCTATTATTTCATGCAAGAAAAGCCCAATAACACTACAGAGCTAAATTTCCCCTCCCTATTTTTACATTCTTACATTGCTCCTTCTCAAGAGGATGTGATACAAAACAATGTTTAGCTCGATTTCCTCTGAACAAAATGAAACCCTACCTGTCACAGAAGAATAACTCAGTGCAAAACTGAATATAATGAGTATGGTCTGATGAGCAGAAGTCTCTCAATCACAACATGCTCCCCACAGGACAGCATATTAACAATACTGCATTGTGAATTGTCTTGAGAAAAGGCTTCTGGCCAAAACATTGACATTCACAAGCAGCTGCTGCACTCAGAGAATGTAGGTTTTAATTATCTTGGGCAAAACAATCAATTTGGAGTGCAGGGCAAGTTAGACTCCTGAATATTACTGATCACCTGGAAAATCACAATGAATGTATGCTTTTCTTCTCAATCTACCTTTCAACCTGCAGCTCATTCCCTGGGCTGTAACAAATGCATTAGGTTTTGCTCAGCAAAGCAGCACCACTGAAGAAAATTCATGAAATGAAACTTGAAAGAAAGTGGATTATTTAAATGAAAAGGGGCATGATATTGCTAGTCACCTGCTCCTCACTCATTTCCTAGGGATTTAATATACTTGTAGGTGATTCCAAATCAAATAAAACAGTCTATCTACTGATTGCTTCTTACAGACAATAACTGAACAACCACAGTTATTTCCTCTTGTTTCCCACAATTTTTAAATTTTTTTAAGATCATGCCAACACGATGCCTTAGATAGCTGGGATCAATATGTACACACACAAATGTGTACATACATTGCCTTTTCCTCTATTCTCTTCTGCCAGAAGCCATAAACACCTGTCTTGGGACTCCTAGCATTGCAGGCCAAGTCGAGTCCTTGCTTCCAGTAAATGCAGGCCGATGCTGGCAGAGTAACACCGGGTGGCAGCAGCGGGTTTCCAGCCAGTGAGTAGAGCTGTAGCGAGGCTGTTGTCACAAGTAATGAGGATAGAGAAATTAATTTTGTTTTGATTTCCGAACTGAGTGCTTGGCATGTTACCCAACTCCAAGTTTCTTCAGTTTGTCATCTGTTCGTGCCTCACACTCCTAGATTCCTTCTTTTAGCTAAACCTGACATTGTAACTGCTGCAAGAATGACAGACTCATTGGGGTTTGTGATACTGGAGGATGTGTGGTGCATGGATCATCTGCTGAGAATTTGGGATTGTCGCCAGCTGGAGGAAAATCGGACAGCTATTTGTCTTTAGGGTATACGTCATGTTTGTCCTGGTCTTTGTCCTACTTAACATGTCGGAGTTGTGACAAGCACAATAGAAGAAACCCTTTCAGAAATGTATTTTGCAATTACTGCAAACTTTGCTGGGCAGATGACAGACCTGGGGAGAAAACTGCCTGCCAACCATTATCTTCTGACACTGGTTTTTCATCACTTTACTAGTCCCTTCTGAGTGGGCATCACCTGGAACTTGGGAGCAGAGCCCTGGGCAAAGACAATTTGTTGGGTTGTTTTCTTCTTTCTGGGGAAGATTAAGATGAGGCCAGACTCCAAAGCCAACATCCTATTGCTTTTTCTGACATACATGTTGCCTCTTGTACTGATGATTCCCAGATGCATTTGCTTTTTAGCAATTTAGAGACTGAAATATACTTCTTGCAGGGAGACAAGTGGGGGATGTAGAGTTTTGAGAGCCCACACCTCAGAATACATCTTGACAGTCACCTTAGGCATTAGCGAGACACTCTCACTGCAGACTTCAGGCACAAACAGGATTAACTTTGCTTCTTAATATCAGTAGTACAGTAGCATGGCTCAAGATACTATTTTGGTTGTTTCTTTTCTCCCCAAGAGTGGGTAAAGATTTTCCAAGTGTCTCATACTCAGATTTCTCTATTTCAGTGATTTAGCTGAGGCAGCTCAAAGGAGTAGCATGCTATCTCTTGCTTGCTTCCACTGCTGATTAATGCCCAAAGACTGTAAGTCCCAGCTGAAAGATGTTATGACAATGACCTCTGCAAAACCAAAATATTTTCATTTTAGCAGACTCCTAGTTCATGCTGTAAATGCCTCTTTAAAATACAGGGCTTTTAATGTGGTCTACCATAGCTCAAAAGCCAATTAAGCCTTTTTTACAAGATTGGTAATGTGTCTGTCTGCAGTGAAAATCTATGTATTCAACAGCTAATGTCTTGAAAGTAATCCACCACTTTGCAAAAATTCTCTTTTCTCTCAAGAGTCATAGAAACATAATCTGGGGCAGCTCAGTTCATGGTAGTATTGATAATCCAACATCCTAAATGTCTTGAAGGTACACACAGTTAGGTGCAATATGCATAAGCATAACACTGGTAAACATAGTGATACACTACCAGTGGTCAGAAGTATGAACATCTCATTTTCTGCAACTTCTGTTTGGACTTAGTGATTTAAAATTACGATGAACCCCGTTGATTTGTTTTTCAAGTATTGAGAAGCAAGTATGTTTAGAAGACCACACTGGACATGAATAAATTGAATTTACTCATGTTTTACCAGCAGCATCAAAAGTACATGCAGTGTGAAAGCTGGATGCAGTCTTGCATCAGCAAACTGTTCCTGCATATCATGCCAAAGCAAGATCTGAGGATGGATTTCCATGCCTAAAAGCATAGAAATATATATTGTGTGCAATAGAATAGTACATGATATATAAGTAATATATATGTCAGCCATATGGCCAACAAGAAATGGCAAATGGCTGTATGGCAAGACTTCTCCTTAGAAACAATTGCAAGCATTGCAAAACATACATTGGACTGTGCTAAAACAGGGAAGAAGGGTATCAGAAATATCTTCTCTCTTCTATGTTGCTTTCTGCCCCCTGTTTTCCACCCCTTGGCAGCAGGTGCACACTGTTCCTGTGTGCCACCTCCCTCCCACACCATGCCACCTGCTTCAGGTACTACACAAATCCTCCCATTTGAGTGCCCCAGGAGGTTCACAGAAACAGCCTCCAGGGCTCTACAGTGGTGCCTGGGCCGTATTTTTGGCAGTACCACCAGCCTCAGACATCTCTCCTAGAATCATCTTTTTTAATATTTCTCTGTATTTCTATACCTGGCTTTTGCCTCTTCTACCTTGTCCCTGCTGTGTTTCCCTGCCCGTCCCTACACCTGGTGATGTCTCCTCTGTGGTGCGAGTTACTCAGAAGCTGCAGATCCCTGAACCACTGGTGCCAGGAACAATGTTGTCATGAAAGGTGGGAGAAGAATCAAAGCCTCACTGGTGACTGAAGAGAGGAGGAGATATTAAAGGACATCTTGAAGGATAGGGAGAGCAGGTTTGTAGCCAGCCAAGCTTTAATAAATAGAAAATGCTGCAAAATCTGTTCTAAATCTCCATCTCCCCACAACACCCCGAAGCACTTTGTGCAGTCATAAGTGCTGACTGTTCTCAGCACTGGGGAAGCCACACTGATCATTCGTAATGCATATTTACATGAAAGTTATTTACACGGAAGTTATTTACACAGAGGCAGAATGCAGCAGCTCACTAAATGATTTTTCATGACATGTCACTTATGGAGCAGAAGAAAATTTGGCTGCTACATAGTTTCTACTGAAGTGGCTAGGACATAATGCATTGACATTCAGCAGAAGCAATCAGCTTGACAAATTTTGTATTGAATGTATTTTGAAGAGTAATTAAGCTTCCTACACTAAGCAATGCTTGTTAAATTGTGTGTTAGTACTCGTTACTTAAAGCAGATAACGCTACATTGTTTTAAACAGCCTGTCTTATCTTCTCTAAAGAATGAGATTATCTCCTCTGTCTTGTTCTTCCCGGTCTCTCATGAAATACACTCTGTGTGTGTGTGTCCCTCAGTCTGTTTTTCACGTGGCCTCCCATAGTAATGCTCAGATCTCCAGCTGTCAGAGAAGCAACAGGCCAATGAGAGATGATGATATTCTTCCCTTTCCCAGGGCCTGCTCTGCCACTCTTGCTCACACAGGTTAGTTTCTCTTGTTATGGAGAATTATGGGACTGCTCACCGGGCAGGAACTGTTCAAGGAGTAGGAGCAGTGGAGACACTGAGACATGGGGAGGATGCCACCCTAAAAGTGAGACGGAAAAGAACTGCATAATTAACATGATTAATTTGGTTATACAGGGCAGAGAGAACAAAGCCGAAGCACCTTGATGAGCAGGGATTTTCTGTAACCTCTGTATCTCATGACTTGTTTATCTAACTGCAATGCCCATACTTATTTTTATGGTCCAGGACCAGAATGTGTATAAACACTAAACAAAAGGAAGTTTACTGCTTCTCCTGTAAAACATTTGCTGCTTTAGTATAAGGCTATGTTAATGCGATTAGAATTTTCTCCATAACTAGAGTTTACATTATGGGGCACCTTAAAGCATAAATGACACTGTTCTTGATACCATGCAAATATGTATCACTTGAAGGTGCATTATTTGTAAGTCCCGAAGGAGCAATTGAGCCAACTGAGCTAATTCTTCTGAGCAGGATTACTATATCCCATGAGAAGCCATGTCACATTACAACTGATCTCTTATTTTTTTTTACAAAAATGCAGTTGCTGGTTTCTAGGTAGCCTGTATGATCCATTTTCTTACATTTCAGCTCTGGATGGCAGTCACTAGGGAGGATTTTTAATCTCCTGACTTTTATTAAAACACAAGAGCAGAAGCATAAACCGCATTATTGCTGAAGGAAGTTGGTCTGAGAAGCTGTATTCCCACATGCATGAGTAAGTGAATTACAAGTTAATCCATGTGCAAAAGAGTTTTAGTGAGCTTGCTCTGCCTTCTGCAATTTCAGCTCTCCCTGGAAAAATGAACCAAACATCACTAAAAACACTTATTTTTCCACTGTTAAATATTTTTCATTCCTAGACACTTTCCCTTGGCACCTCAGTAACTTTTTCATTCTTCAAGTAGGTTACTGGTCACTTAGGCAACAGGCACAAATTCCATGACTGAATGGACTTGCTGTGAAAACCTGCCAACTAGTCAGTGAACAAGTGACTTCTCCACGACTGGTAGAAGGAATCTCACATGATCTCCTTTATTTACATCTTGACAGAAGCTGCTAAATCAGGGAAGATCTGAAAAGTAGTCCAAGATTATCAGCAGATTAAGGCAGACACTGTGTGCAGCAGTTTTCAGTTTGAGTGTTTATCATCATGCTAAGCTTTTCTGAAGTATAAGAGTGACTGGATGTCAAAATTACATTATTTTTTGGCAATTTTCATGCTTTCCCTGCAAATCATGTGTCATGCTTGATTGTGCTAGAAACTGCTTGAGCTAATAGTGAAGCATATCCCATCTTTCTGCACTCTAGTAAAGTCACTGATATTTTGGTCACATTGGCATGTTCCCATATGTCATAGGGATTTCTCTGCAGGATTCCCATTTTCAAAAGAAAAGCTTAATTCTTTAAGGCAGAATGTGTGCAAGTTCTTTGATGAGAAGAGGTATTAATTTTTTCCTGTTTCAGCTTTTCAGCAAGATTTCCTATTTGGTGGTATAATCTGTCCACCGATTTTCCTCTGCATGGCCTGAAAGGTCAGATACTAAAGTCGTGTCTACCACAACATAAATTGGTTCTGGTCAGAAATGTCTTACGGGGGACACTGATGCTCACTTACCTAATTTTGTTAATGGGGTATTCTGGAATCTCATGAAATAGCTTCCCTGAATGCACTGGGAGAAATTTCCAGTGCACTCTTTCATCTTCTCCTTGTGTTTACTAGTAGATTTTCATTTAATGAAATTTAGAATATAATTCTAACTGCCATGGCCAAGATGTTTTATCAAAATGCATGTTTCCAGAAATCTAAAATGTAGCTATGGTCTACACAAAACTGAGTCTTGCTTTCTTTTTTACAGTTGCCTCTTGCATTCCTTCACCTGTTGCCGCTGCTTCTAGGGGAAAGCATTTGAGTTTTAGAGGAGCACATTATTGCTTGCACTTTTCTTTCCTTGTGTGAAGGAAAGGTTAATAACATGAGTGACTGTTCAAGATTATCTGTAGCCTGGCCTCTTCTTTTTCTATGGACTTTAAAGGTTCTTTGGACAGGGTGTCAACACTGATTGCAAATGTCCTCAGTTTGAAAACCTAGAATGAAGAATGCATAGCCACTGGAGGTTTTATTTTTAAACCGTAAAGCTATGGCCAGTTTTTTAGTTGCTTTGTTTGTTTTTCTTCCTGTACCTTACTGTGAAGGCAGTGAATGGGATTTTCCTTTCTCTTTAGCATCAATGTGATTTGCTGCCAGTTGTTTTCGAGCTCTTGCAAGGCTCACACTTGAGATGATGAAATGTGTGAATATGTACGTGAAATTGGGGTCAAATATTCAGGGGGATGACAGTCTCCAGCCATTTCCACAGAGGAGCCTCAGACACTGGATGAAACCTGGTGCAAAGATTACAGTCTTGACTGTCTGCATTGCTTATTAAGCAAATTGCTTCTTTCCAATCTAATATCAATGACATGTTTTTTTTAGGTATACTGAAATATGTAACTGAATGTATGGATTTGTGTCACCCAGCTGAAGATCTGAGCACAAAGAGAAGATTGCATTAAATGAGAGGTGATCAAGAAAGATCAGAAAGACACAGACATCTGCTGAAGCTCAAGGCCAGCTCGACTCAGAAGGTTCTGCAGCTATGAATGTGGAGAGTTATACACCAAGAGAAAAAAATCTCATTGTCTACAATGTCTTGGGAATTTCCTGATTTGTGTTTTGTCTTTGAGAATTCCCCCTCATACTGCAACAGGCTTCTCCTCAGCCTTTACTAGAAGTCAGCATGCAGCAACACCTTGGAAATCACCATGGTTTGGGCCAAGATGATCAAAATAGCTAAGTGCCTAACTTGTCCGTTATTCCTCAGGAGATAGATTCCCAAAGACTTAGTCCTTATAAAGTCACATTTTTAAGAAGGATAGAGAAGACCTGTAGAGCACTAATCCGTGCAGATGAAAACTTTTCATATTTTTGAAGGAGTCAGGAAAAAAACACTGGGAATCCTCAAGGCATATTGAGCAAGAGTTCAGAAAATGTGAAGTGCAATAAGAAAAGTCCAAGTATTATATGAGCAAAGGCCAGTGATGTTTGTGTCATAAGTTATATAGACCAAAATAAAACCTTGTTTAGCATTTTTTATCCATGTATTTCAGTGGCTTTGCACCAAGACCTCCCAAAATATTTAAATGCTTGAATTGCTCCTGGGCTCCCTTACAGCCCTCAGGGCCTGACAGAGATCTTTCCAAAGGTATAATTCGGTAAGAAATGTAAGAAACAAACCCACAGAAAACGTGATGTGAAAGTTTTACATTAAGAGGATAATAATTATGTTGAGTAATACCTACTGTCTGCTAGACATTTCAGTAGATACTTCATACGGAGGAAAGCCTTAGCTCAAGAAGCTTATGATCTCATGACTGCATATTCAACCTTAATGTTTTATTTATTTCCTTTGTTTTGAGTCTTACTGTGACTTTAAACATTTTCTCAGCATAGTTAGAGGTTTGGGGTTTGGGGTTTGAAATATATAAATGTGCATTTGGATGATAATTTTGAACTGCTTTTAGTCTAAATGCTTTTATCTCAGAAATTCAATAATAATTACTCTATAAATAAATATCACAGTGCTATATATATCTATACAAGCAATTTAATCTGAACACTTAATTTGTGGTCTTAGCTAATTAAACTTCCCTGGCCAAACTATGTCTTGAGTGTATTCAAATCTGCAAAAAAGGAATAAAAAGACAAAATATCCATAATTTTTGGACCTGTTTTTTCAAGGTGCTGACTCTGAGCAGCTGTCCGCGCTGGAAATTTGGGAACTAGAGCAGACTTTGAAGGAATTCTGTAATGTTAAAGGGGAAAAACATTGGTTATGCTGATACTTCGTAGTGTTGAATACAAAACTCTGCTCTGGGGTATTGTTAAGTTGAAGACAAACACATCCACATCTCTGCTGCAGCTCTAATACAGCAGGGAACATACGTTTTGGTTCAGGAGTGTCTGCCTTTTTGTCTTTGCTGTTTAGACTAGGGATGACAGCACATGCTAAAGTATTACAATAATTTGGATCACACTGTCTCCTTCTGCTAATACGAGTCTTCTGTCTTGTTTTACCTGCTTTCAGGTCTGCGTGTGAGAATCGGGTCAGCGCACAGAGCCCACGCTGAGAGCGGTGTGCTGCCACAAGGAGGGAGGGGAACCGCAGTGCTCAGCGCAGTCGGCCGGTGGCGGCTGCAGCTGTGTCGGTAACGCAGCGGCTCGCAGAGTACAAAGTAAGGCCCTGAGAATGACAGCCTGGTCACCATGTGTGGCACTCCACACAAAAGGTGGCCCCTAGCTCTAGTCATCCTTTTAGTCCCCTAACGAGCTCTTTGCAATAGATTGAGGCAGTTCTGTTATTGATTCCGAACATGTTCCCCGGTGGGGAGTTTCCTTCTCCACTGTGTATTCTGGTCAAATTGACAGACTTAAAAGGTGTGCCTGCACTGCAGGTATGGCATTAGAAGAATTCTGGAAGTCCAGACAGGTGCTGTTTCACCATGCATTTCACCTTGTGATGGTGCAGGATCCTGCTCTGCCAGCCTCAGCGACATGTTTTGAACTCTCAAGTGCATAGTCAGAGAATACCTTACCTATACTTGATAGTGAGGGACGAAATCATAGAATCATAGGATCATTTAGAAAAGACCTTTGAAGATCATCTACTGCAACTCACCTTCAATAAGCAGGGACATCTTTAACTAAATCAGGTTGCNATGCATTTCACCTTGTGATGGTGCAGGATCCTGCTCTGCCAGCCTCAGCGACATGTTTTGAACTCTCAAGTGCATAGTCAGAGAATACCTTACCTATACTTGATAGTGAGGGACGAAATCATAGAATCATAGGATCATTTAGAAAAGACCTTTGAAGATCATCTACTGCAATCCACCTTCAATAAGCAGGGACATCTTTAACTAAATCAGGTTGCTCAGAGCCCTATCCAACCCCAGCCTGAATGTTTCCAGGGAGGCGAGATCTATCACCTCTCTGGGCCACTTGTTTCAGAATCTGACCACCCTCATAGTGAAGAATTTCTTCCTAATGTCTAATCTAAACCTACTATTTTGCAGTTTAAAGCCAACCCCTCTTGTCCTGTCACTACATGGCATGGCAGAAAGTCCCTCTCCAGCTCTCTGGCAGGCCCCCTTTAGATATTGGAAGGCTGCTCTAAGGTCTCCTTGGAGTCTTCTCCAGGCTGAACAGCCCTAACTCAGCCTGCCTTTATAGGAGAGGTTCTCCAGCTCTGTGATCATCTTCATGGCCCCCTCTGGATTCACTCCAACATGTCCACAATCTTGAGCTGGAGATTCCGGAGCTGGAGATTCCGGAGCTGTATGCAACACTCCAGTTGTGGACTCATAACAGCAGATTAGAGGAGCAGAATCACCTCCCTCAGCCTGCTGGCCAAGCTTCTCTTGATGCAGCCCAGGACATAGTTGGCTTTCTGGGCTACAAACACCCATGGCCAGGTCATTTTGAGCTTCTCATCAACCAACACCTCAAATCCTTCTCCTTAGGGCTGGTCTGTATCCATTTGCTGCCCAGACTGTATTTGTGTTTGGGATGAGCTCATCTCTTAGCTTAATTTTCCTTTGTGTGCCTGATGTATCCACAGTTTTGCTGTGCATACACAGATTTAGATTTTAGTCCCCTAATAAGCTCTTTACAATAGATTGAGGCAGTTCTGTTATTGATTCCGAACATGTTCCCCGGTGGGGAGTTTCCTTCTCCACTGTGTATTCTGGTCAAATTGACAGACTTAAAAGGTGTGCCTGCACTGCAGGTATGGCATTAGAAGAATTCTGGAAGTCCAGACAGGTGCTGTTTCACCGTGCATTCTATGGTTTAGAAGGTGGATTACCTCCATTTTTAATATGTTTTCTTTTTATTCAGGGCTTAAATAGAGCAGTTTATCCTAGCTGAAAAATAGGGATAAACATTATTTCCTGTATTGACAGGTAATATGTTCCTACTTTGAACAATGGAGCAGAAAGCTCCATATCTTTCCCTCCTCCATTAAGGGAAAAGTTCATGCCTTTAAGAAATTATGAATCAGAGGTTATGGTTGGCATAACCTCTGATGCATGGCATATTGAACTTACAGATGTATGACAATTATTTTTTCCTTATTCCCATGCAGTGTATTTCCAAATAAATATGACATTAAGTTCACTATATTTCATCAAAAATTTATAATTTAAAGGATAACACACACACCCACACCCCAAAATGCTAAAATAGAAAACTATCAGATGAAAATAAACCTAAGAAGTGATGTGACTTATCTGACAGGTTTTTCGTAAGAAAATCACAAGCACAAAAGCGTGGAACTGAAAAGTTCAAGATAGTGTAAACTATACCTGCTTACACAATAAACAGTGCTCCCTAATATTGCATATCTTTATCAAAATAGGACCGCAGTAATTTGGTGCAGAGCACAATCTCAGAAGGTAAATATACAATATATAGAGAAATGGCCATGCTTATCTGGCTTGCATAAAAATCTATGTATAATCCAAATTTATAGCAAATTGATGCAGCACACCTTCTTAGCAAGATGTTTAAAGCAGTATTGGCATAAGTTTTTTTTGTACTGACAGTTGAAGAACCAGTTACTGCATATTCCCCAACTGAAAGTGTTACAAGGGAGTATTATTTGAGCCCCATACTGAAGGAAATGTCACAGCATTTCAGAACAGTGTTTTTAAGAATCACATCTATGTTTTACATGCATCAAACAATTCAACAGCAATATAGAACTTTTAACAATAATAATTTGCTTAACTGTTAATTCAATTTCTTTCAGCTGCTTAGATGATGCCTATTTTGTCAGGAAACATCTCAAAAACAAGTTATATCCACTAACTGTAGCTTTTTGAAAGATTACAGTGTACTCTCATGCTGATTCAATTCCATTTCATGAAGAAAGAGTGACTGCACTGGAAGCAAGGATTGTGTTTTATTATGAGGGAAACCAATATTTAAACTAGCTCATAAGCTCAGCATCAAAGAAAAAAATATTGCATGTAATGTTTTGCGTATTACCTTGCGTATGCATGATAGCAACTAGAACACTTCAAAGTAACTGCAAGATATAGGGATATAGGATAAAGTCTGTTGGTACCAGTGCCTAAAAGAAAGAGAATGTTGTCAAGACTTACCACTAATTTATAAACTACACAAAATGTGTGTGGGTGAACAAACATCAGAGACTGGGAAATGCAAAGCCGCTTTAAGAAGAAAATGATACTTGTGGGGAGGCCATTATCCAAAGAGAATCCCATGGTTTTGTTAAATTCGTTTCTTTATTTGTAGATTCCCCAGTGCTGTGTGTTTTGTAATTTAGGAACCAGTGAAGAAATTGCACATCACCAAATGAGAAAAATCTGCCAAGAACTCGAGTGTGCATGTCGATTTAGACAGAAGTCATAAATTGATATTTTCTGCTTCATTTTGTTAATATTGTTTTGATAATTTGGTAAAATTATTTTGATAACTTGTATTAAAAATCAGAACACATTATTAGAGATCTTGTGAATGCTAAAATTATTTCTGTTGGAGCATGTAAGAGTTGCCTAGGAGGAATTAATTAATTATTGGTATTGAAATTAAGGAAGAATTAAGGAAAAATTTGATTCCAAATTTTGTTTCATGAGAATTTAGAAAATGTTCAGAATGTGTTTTATTTTCATGATTCTAGAATACCTCATCAGTGAATTCATATTTCACCAGCTGTGGTACTGTTATCTTCAGGTTCAGTCTGAGCACTGATTATCCAGCTGAAGGAAATTACTTCACTGAAAGGACTTTTCTTATTGTACTGCATGGTGCCTTAAGGACTACTTGGGCTCTGGTTTACTAGGGGAAGAAGGGCTCTGGTCTTGATTTCCATCTACACCTCTCCTCAGGTAGCAGTTGAGCACCCAGGATAATTTCAGGGGACAAGAGGACAGACCCAAGTGAGGGTCGTAGAGCAGGCTCAGCTCTCCCTGAGGAGCTGCCTCTCCCCATTGCTGCACACGTACTCACAGCCAGGCCCCTGCAGCGGCTTTCCTTTGCCCAGCAGACGAGGCAAGAAGGAGGGCATCACCTCAGAAGGAGGGCATCACCTCAGAAGAGTTTGTATGAGAAGTATTCACAGTTCAAGGGTTGGCTGCACACATTTTTGTGTGTGGGTGCCCTCCTCATGGGCTGCAGTTACACACTGAACCGTGAAACCTCCTCTTCTCATCCCATGAACAAATATTCAGGCTGAGGATGTAAAGGGAAAACCAGGTAACAGAGAATCAAATCTGCCTTCTTCTCCATGCTGACTGCCACAGCAATCCTTTAATAATCTCAGGATCCATCTGTATTAAATTCCCTTCCTTATCCCATGTAACTCAGCTGGATCATGTAGGTCCCTCAGCTGAAAACACTGAGCTTTTGCTACTGCTCTTGGCATGGTAGGCTAAAGACAGTCAGTAATCCCTTTGCATTTTTGGTGTTTGTTTCTGATAAGATAACTGGATCCAATAAGTGAATTTATTTTGAAAGATTCATTGAGCTTTGAAAGCCAAGAGTAAATCTGATTCTTTAGTCTTGTAATGTGAGCCCCAGCACGGGGTGATTTGGGCTCTGCCCCCACTCCTGATGACAATTCTGGTGGAGAAAACACACAGGAAATCTGAAAAATACATTGGCTTCTTGCATGAAGGCAACTAATGTCCATCTCAATCTTTTTCTGGGTGCACATCCTTTCATAGGTGAGGTCCCTAGGTCTAAGTCATGTCCTAGTTGACACAAGGATTTAGTATTACTGCATAAAAAATACAGGAGCTCACACTTTGATCTCCGATAATCATTAGTTTGGGCATCAAGAAACACCATTATTTCCCTGTTTCCTATAGGCCTACAGGCTGCTGGAGGTGTTGGTTTGTGTGTCCCAGCAGTGACAGTTTTGGCCATTTGGAGGAGCAATGAAAAGAGGACAGGAATTGTTTTTGTTGATGATGCTTCTTTATATTGAAGGAGATTCCTGTAATATTTCCAGCAATATTGTTCCTCTCCTCGGTTTTTGCTTAGAAATATGCAAAGGAATGTTCTGGACAAACAGTGGGCTCTTGTTTGCCCTGCTTTCATCAGTAAAATTTGTACAGAAACTGAGTACAAACTGCCAAGCACCTAATAGTTCAACTTTCTTAAAGTGAAGCATGAGCATTTTTTTAGTTGATGTTGGGGAAAAGATAAGCTTTCATTGTCATACATCAGAGGTCGAATATAATCTTTTCTATTTCTTACTTAATGTGATACAAACTCCAATATTAACTGTAATATAAGAAAACATATTTCCATTGGTCTGAAAAGTATGATTATTCTCTAAGTCATCCTTGTCCTAGGTAAACATGTGCACAACTCCTGAAATTAATGTCAGCACATCTCCAGTGACATCACAGGAAATTTGAAAGCACCATCTCTACAGAGACATTTACTTACTTACTTTTTGCTGGCAATGAGTCTGTGTGTCTAGCTTATTGAAACCTAGGAGAGCAGAAAGGTATTTCAAATCCCAGGCACTCCATGAATGAGATGTGAAATGAATTTCATGTGGATCAGCCCCCCGGAGGCTTGTCACAATAGATAAGGCGAAGTGGATAGAAGCTGCATTAGTTCATGTATGCTTCTGAGTAGCAGAGCTAATAACTGAATCATAATTTCACTTCGGGACACAAGGCTACTATATACTGTCCTCCTTTGATCTCTTCACCCATTCCAGCAAGCTAGGGATTTATAATAAAACTTTCTGAATACATGCAAGAAGAAAACTGGTGAAACCCTACAAAACAGCCAAACCCTTCCACAAGCAGCACTTATTATTAACCCCTTTTAACAGAAGAGTGCACCACATAGTTTTTATTTCCAGTCCTCAAGATACGTAAGCTTATTTTCAGCTATTTGTACATGGGCTAGCAGTAAAAACTTCATATGTGACAGACTGTGTTCCTGTTCGACAAATCCTCCCACTTAACTCTTGTTGAGAAGCTGATGTGGAGACACCTGAGCTGATACTTCAGGGGAAAAGCATATTTAGCTCAGACCACAGCAGCTCATTTATTTTTCTCTCCATGAGAGATCAAATACGTAATGAACAGAGTCGTGCTGAGGTGTTGCTTTTCACCAGCTCTCAGCAGCTGAGTACAACAGAGGCTGTGTGGGAACAAGATTCGGTTTTGGCTTTTGTTAGAAGTTGTGCCATTGTTAGTGCTGCCAAGGGCCTGCCTCCTGCTCAGGTCCCCAGGTAGGAAGCACCACTACTGGCAGCAAACATCAGCTCTGTGGCTGACCAAAACCAAGGATCTAATACGAGAAAATGCCAGGGAGTATCAGCTGGTCTGGTTACTCTTCCTCCCTCTGCTCCAGAAGTTGTCTCCAAAACATGTTTTATTGTAATCCCAGGAAACACCTATGAGCAGTTCTACCTGAGAGATGCTGTTCCTCCAAATTCCTTTGATTATTGATGCTGCCTCTGTGCAACTAACACACCATTCAGCTGCCCCAGACTTTTTGAGGTAAAAGTACACAAATGGTTACTCCTCTAATTATGGATTAAAAAAAATCCTCAAAACTTGCATGTCTTTTTAGTGAGTTACTCACATGCAAGCATTTGTCACATTATTAATTTTCTACAAATTATAGGTAAATTATAGACTGGAAATTTTAATGCTATGACTATGATTTTGTGTGCGTGTGTGTTCATTCCAGTTGTTTTGATTTACTTCTGCATCACACAGAAAATCCAAGCACAGAACACACTGGCAGTGATTTTAGATTGTAGGGCATTTTATAGCTCAGCATTTTGGCTGAACAGATGAAGGAGGAATAATGCATGTGTTATTATTGCCTCTAATCTGAACAACCGAAGAGTGACTCCTGAGGAAATCACTGCCTTTTCAGTCAGAGGTAAAATTACAAACCATCACCACTTTTAACTGGCTTCTTGCTCTGGCAAAATAAGGGAGGGAAAACAAGATATCATCTCAACATGGTTTTTTATTTAGTATAAATTTTCCAACAAGTGGATTCTGGAATAATCACAATCTATGAATCATGATATAGGTAGAAATAAAATTACTTTCCGAACCATCTGCATGCATACAAGTTAATTGAGCTCTAGTCGACACTTTTTTTGTGAATGCTCCATGAAAGAAGTAAAGTGTGTTCCTTGACTCTGACTAAAAGCACAATGAAAGATGATCAAACACTGATTTTTAGGTGAAAAAGAATAATATATAAATGAAAATCCCTCTTGCTCTTAAGAAAAATGAGATCTGAAATGCTTTTGAAATCAAGTTCTGAAATCAGAATGCTCCAGTAAGTCATAATTTGAGAGATGAACAAATTGTTCCATATCATCAGCCTATTTATTGCTAATGAGATTATTGACATTATAGTACCTATTGCCCACAGTTTTGCTCTGGTATTACAACGTTCTTGTTACCACAAGCTGAAAATTCCCATTTCAGAAGAAATCCTCAAATCTATCTTAATTCTTATCCTGTTGATCATTATTTGTTTTCTGGTTTAAGTTAAAGCACAGATTTTCACTGCTATATAACTCAATTTTCTTGAGAGTTTAGGTGACAGATCTCCACTGAGTCAGAGAACTGGCAGATTTCTGCTTTCCAGGTTCTCAAGTCTTTGTTTCCCAAGTCATAGTAATTTGTTTGTTCTAGCACAAAAAAAACCAAAAAAAACCCCAAGGTTTTTACACCTATTTCCCATACAGTTCAAGAACTTTAGGGGACTATTTCTCTGGGCAATTAACTGCTGTGTGGGGAATTTGCTCACATCTCTGTTGATAAACACCATTTCTGCAGTATTCCATTTTAACAGTGAATTAAAAAGAACCCCAAGGACCTTATGAGTTACAACTCATATGGAGAGACCTTTGTCTGTGGTTATACAAAGAGGAATTTAATGTGTATGAAGTTTGCTGTAAAGTTTCTGGTTTTCATTTCTTTAATGATTACTTAGGGTCCACAAAGTGGACAGGCTTTCCTGCTTATGTAGCGGTATGGCCAGTGCTTTTTCTGTACCCCAGCACAGATGGTTCATTACACACAGATCCTCAGGATTTGGTCCTTTTTTTTTTTAAATGTAACTTTTTTTTTCCATTGTTATCAATGGCCCTTTCTTCATAGGCCACCACTATACAAGCTTATTCATTTTTCACTGATCTGGTTGTTGCACTGAAATTAACTCACTGATAAGTAAGTGTCTGTCACCTCTCTGGGGGGCACTCTGTAAACAGCCATTAACTAAAGTGCACACAAGCAGGTAGGCATGTAAATACATAAACAAAGACCCTTTGAAAAACAAAGTCATCCTTTGCTCCAAGAGAATTTTCTTCTGTTTCTCTACTTAAAATCAGGAGATACAAATATAATTAAGGAGCAAAGTAAACAAAATGAGTAATTAAGATTGTTTGTTGTCCTGAGCTCTCCCAATGACCTTGGTGACCTGGTTATGAAGCTCCGTATTTCTCAAAATCCAGGCATTTTGTGCCCACAGTGCTAAGGACAGGATCCTTATGATTCATGGGTTACTGTCACCGTGCATGCCTGCTAATGGAAAACATACAGGATACAAGCAAATGTGCAGTAACTTGGGTGCCTAACAGCTTGGAAAACAGCCATTCACTTGTCAAGTTCTTCATGGGGAGTAGCTGGAAGCCTTGTCAGCCACACTTTGTTCTCTAACGTAACTAGCCTTGTTTTATTGCTGCTTTCTCAGACAGACAGGTACAGCTCAACTTGAATCATGGGGTTTTTTGTTGTTGTTGCTTCAGATTGGAGGGTTTTTGTGGTTTTTCTTTTAGTGCAAACAAGCATGTTGTCACTGTCTTTTTTCCATCTCCAGTGCACAATCTAAGGTTACTGGGATAGCATTTGTGGCAACAGGATGATCTTAAATAGCATTAGCGATACAAATCATTTTACCTTGCCAACAATGAGTTAGGAATGCCTGGACTTTAAATCAGGCATGTGGCGGTAGTATAGAGCATGCATGCTGTACAGGATGTCCTGAGGGCTGTAAGATCAATTCAGCTTTGCTCAGGCGTGTCAACAGCGACTATCTAAAGATGCTGACATGGCTCAGCTTGATAGGTTGAAGAAATTTAACTGCTTTGATAAGGTTAAAGGGGGAATCCAGGCAAGAATAGAAAACAAAACAAAACACTGCTTCGAAGCTTGACTGCACACTGCAGCAACCCATTGACGACTGACAATACATACAACCAGTGTAAATTACCTTTCATCCAGAAAAAAAATTAACAAGCTGTGTATGGAAAAGGAATCAGCTGGTGTCTACAGTCCTTCCTGCTCTGTCTGGTGTCGGGCAATGACAGCAACAAAACCTATTACATTGCTGTTCCTGTCTGTATCACAAGGCCTGTCAGTGTAATGGGGCTGGGAGCTTCAGAAGAGGCTGCCTCCAAAATGCAAAATTCTAGCCTGAGTTTAAACTTTTCTACTGGAGAAGAGCTCAGCAAATAGGCTTAGGGATTTAAAAGCCTTTTTTTCTGTGGAAGAATTAAAGCAGTGGCTTATCACAAAAAAAATGATAGAGCTGCAGGGGAAAATTGGAAGCCCACCTAATCAGTGCAAGGGTCTTCATAGGAAGACCTTTGATAAATTGGTTTCAAATCCCTTTTTGTATGCACACAGTTCAAGTATGTTCTTGAGTGACTGAAAGAGTGTATTGGTTTGTCAGTCTATTGACTTGTTTTCTAAATGAAAGTTAGGTTTTTCCTGAAGAATTTACCTATACAGTGCTACTCTCTAAATTACTATTGTCTACTTTCCTACCTCAAAAAAAAAAGAAAAAACACATTCTAAAATTTGTCTTTTTTAGCCATCCACCACACAATACAACATATACACAGGCATATTAGGCACCTGCCATTGCCAATTACAGGAATTAAGCCTGTCCAGAATGCTTCATTTCTTTCCGTTTCCACCAAAGTTTGTGTCCTCTGGACTATTTCTAGGTTTTGTGGTCTGCAAAGAATAACAAGCAGAGAAACCATGAAGCATTTGATGCTTGTCACAGACCAGGCTGGCCTTTGTGAGTCCTGACATTTTTTCCTTGTCTGACAAAATATGGTACATGGAGAAATGCTAACCAATAGCAGGTTGCTGAGATTTAAAAAATGACCAATTAAGGGGGAAACAAAGTTACAGATCAAACCAGCTGCTAAATTAGAGAATAATTGAGTGTTTGGAGGAATGACTGGAGAAAGAAGTATGGAGAAGTGCTAGGAGAGCCTCAAGATAGGCAGGAGGTAATTTTTAGGGAGTTGCAGGAAAGGTCAAGTAGCTGTAACCTGACTTGGAATAACTAGTACAGAACTACAGAACTGCAGGAAATTCAATACCTTCTGGAGAGCAAAGTGATGAAAACCTGTGGTTTTGAGACTGGACTGGACTGGGCAAAATTATGTGGAAAAAATGTGGTATTGGCAGAGATTCAGAGATCCATGCTAATCTCTTTCAAGTAGGTCTATGATGTGAAAATCCTTGTGAATCTAACAACCTCAAGTATTGAAAATGTAGATTATTAAGTGCAAAAAAAAAATCAGAGTTGTTATGCAAAAATATGCATTGGAACTAAAATGCATAGGATGGTTATAATTTGGGAGAGTGGTTCTTTTACTGATATAAGAGGCTGATGTAGTGTTTTTACACTGAATTATCAGCTAAATTCAGAAGACATGGTACATACCACCAGCCTATTCAGATTAACTTTGATAGACAGGTTTAGGAGCTTGTTTGGTTCATTTTTTATTTAGAGATTAATGTTTATTGCCTTCTTTCAATGGACATTGTGGCATAGGAGGGAATGCTCTATTTTGATAAATTTTAATTATGGCTGGTTTTTTCGACTGGAAATTCTGAAGCAAAGCAGGTGGCATGGTTGCCCAGAGATCTAAGAGAACCAGAAACTGAGGCTGAACATGAATTAGATTTGCTAGAATAGATTTTGAGGAATATAGCTCAGAAGGAAATTATTCTTCTTTTGTTGTCTTCAGTCTGAATGTTACAATGGTTCATACATTGCACAGAGTGAGTGTATCTCTCAAATGCAATCACTTAAAAAAAATATTTATTTTATTTTATGACAGCCAGAGTGTGGTGCTAGCCTTCACATAGCAGGCTGGGCATCTAGAATAGGTGCCCTTGTAATTTGAATGACAACCTTGCCACTACTCAAGAAAAGCAAGAGATGTTTACAGCCATTTCAGGGGGTGTATTTTATAGAAAACCTTGGCCCTGATGCCACATCTCTTTTTGTTGGGTAACCTTTCAGGCAGCAGGAGAGTTACAAAACAGAACAAAATATGCTGTGACCTTGTCCACTGAGGTTCTTGAACTAGTTTTTTGTAATTTCCCTACATTGCAATGACTCTTCTGATATTACACTTAAATGCCCTGAAGATCAGTCAGCCTTCTCACCCAAGAAAATACTGATGAGGCCTGCATCATGTTTATCAAAATGTTTATGTTTCATTTGGTCTCCAATTTCTTGCTACAAAGAAAGAAAAATGATGAGAAAATGGTCATTAGTCCAAGTTTCGTTTCTTTTGTTTGTTTAAGTTCTTACCATTTCCATGTCAAAATACTGCATTTATATATTGGTATCATTAAATTGTTTTTCTTTGTGTGTAGCATACATTCTCATGGTGACTTCCCATAATATTAACCACTAAAATAATAATGCAACTATGACTTAGGGTTGACTCTTCAAAAATGTTTCAATACTCTCAATTCCATCCCGAGCTGCCACTGGTTTTGTGAATATACTTGGTTAAACAACTTCATTGCTTTGTATATGATTTTCCTCTTGCAAAATGCAGGTAATGATGTCTGCCTCTTCTGCTGATGCTATATTGGAGCAAGATAATGTACATACATACTGTAAAAATATCAAAGGCTTGGCATTCTCACAGCTGAGACATTCAAGGTGAAAGTAGAATTTAAAATGTAAAAATCAGTGTGGAAATATGGCTGGCAACTTATTTAAACATACTTACCAAAAATATAACATGCAAAGCTGTTGTCTGGGTTTTATTATCTGGGATTTTTACCTGGGACCCTGGAGATGTGCTGCAGGAATTCCTGCTTCTGAGAAGAATTTCATTCTAGATGTAATCCCAATGTCTTTGTCTTGATATGTGTGATTCTATAGAGACACAAATGCATGTACAGCTATCAAAATTTATAAAAGTAAGTGTCAGGAGCAGGGGGCGTCAGTCACATCAACACACATTTTTGGGTTTTTTTATAATCCTTTAGACAATCTTTGTTTATTTGTCCAATCCTGTGCATTTTTAGGGCTCACATACCACTTCTCATCGTAGCAGAACTGTGGCATCCCAGCACTGACACTTCCCATTAATTTTAAAGGAGCAGGTGTATTAGCATTTTTAAAACTTTGTCCACTTCTGTGGGAACCTAGCTTAGCCTTCTTTTCACTTTTATTTATTTAGCCCAGATGAAGAGGTTTTTGTAACTCTTGTTTATTAAATCTACCAACTTTTTTCTCTAAGTCAAGACTTCTTAATTTAATTTTTTTTCTATTTTCTGGGCTCCTCTTGATTCGGTATAAAATCAAATAAATGGGTGTGTGTGAGAGGTAAGTCCAAGATATTTAATTTAACATTTTGCTTTGCCTAGATTCCACCTCTCCTCCCATATTATGTCATTGTTTTGAGTAGAGGAATTTAAGAGTGTCTTGAGCTTCCTGGTGCACCAATTGTTCTTTTGGATGATGCAGCACAACTCTGAAAGGTGTGAAACTGCCATTTAAACAGGCATCAGCTGTGTGTGTACCCATGGGCACCAAAGAGCTTTATGAAAAATCTGGTTGTTGCATGTCAGGTAATATATCCAGGAGGAAAACAACATGAAAAGATTGCTTAAATGATCAAAACAGAAAAGATGAATAATGACACAACACTGAGAATTTCTGATTATTGAACCAGTAACAAAGCACACTTCTCAGTTCTCCTCAAACAGACCCTGTCAGGAAAACAAAGCGAGTCAAAACCAAGCAGCACAGAAAGGTCTTCTTTCTCCCAGTTTTGATCCTTTGCCTGCTACTTTGAAGAGTGAGTTGCATAATAGCTTGAACGAACTGTTAGCATTTTAATTATTTAAAAGGTCATCAGTGCGTGGGAGCGCTATGCTAAAAGCTAGAAAAGGTTTTTCAAATCAAACAGAAAATGCAGGAACAAACTGCAGACAAACTCATAAAGGATAGCTGCAGTGGAGGAACAAAACTTGTGGAAAAGTCTGCAAGAGACCACTGCCCTTGACTCAATCACCTGCCTGTGACACTGAAGGACTACTTTGGATCTAACCATGTTTACAGTCCCAGCATTCCTATGTCCTTATTTAATTGAATATAACTAGTTTAATTTTTATCTATCCATCTGCTGGGCCATTGATTTAATATCCAGTTACCTTTGCTAATTTTAGAAGCCGTATGGTAAAATCTGTTTTTCTGAAGAGGATGGATGACCTATAATTTTGACTTATGTCAGAGCATGTGCCAGTTTTAATTAGAAAGCAGAAGTCAGAAACCAAAGTTTCCTACACTTCTAGGAAACGTAAAATAAATTTAAAAAATCAACTGACTAAATGGGTTGTAACTACTACTGGCAGAGGAATGTTCAGTTGCTGTAGAACTGAACTTCCATATTGCCATAGAATAGATGGCAATTCTCCTCTTAACTAGGCTGTCTGCAAGAATAAGACCATGTTTTATAATAAATGGAGTTCAGCCTGATACCCTGAAATACCTCAAAACCATGGAGACAGAAGTTTACACAGTGCTTGAAAGGACTTGCTAAAGACAGTGCAAAAAAAAGAAGTATTAGAAACTCTAAGTATCAAATAGAAGTATGGTATTACAAACGTGTAACAATGGTAGCTGAATATGCATATGTGTGAGATTCCAATATTTTCCTTTCCTAGCAATCCCTGCAAATTAAATTTGAAACATTATTTTCTTTCCCCTTAAGATTCAAACACCATTTCACTGGAGGAGAGGCACAAAACTTATCTATATTTTCCTAAAGCTTTGATGTGTTTCTGGTAGTTCCAATAGAAAGATTTAAGCAGTCAGCTCAAGCTAAACTCATTCCTAGAGCTCCTCCACAGGCATGGATGTTCAGCATCATTGCTTCAGGTCTGGGCCATCTAACTGCCACAGATAATATTTTCTTCCTGAATTTGTTTCTGAAAAAGGCAATGGCTGGTGGAGAAATATTTCCCGTAAGAATTGATATAATTGAGGGGGGGGGATGCACAGAAGGTGCAGATTATTTAAGAGAAGGATAAGGAGGATGGGGAAAACAGGAGCAGGGCCATCAGCTGAATTCTGAGCAACAGGGTTTTCCGAGCAGATCACAGACCTGAAATAGCTCAGATGCTTCACCTGTAAGACAGAGCACACTCTGGGAATCTTTCAGAATATGCATTTTTGGTGTCTCTAAGTGCATGATGGCATTTCCATAGCTGCTTCTTCAGATGAATCATGAGTAATCAAGGGCAAAGGACAGAAAAACAGGGTAATGATGATAACAAACTATAAAACAACAGTGAGACATGCCATTGATATTGGGATGCTGTTGCAGTGGAATTGCTTGTCTGTGCTCTTGTCTCCAAATATAAGACCATTTAAAGCTCTATTTTGCTCTTGTATTTGCATTGCAGAAAAATAACAATATCCATCTGGGGAAGAAAATCAGTCCTCCATCTTTTCAATTCAGAGAACTAAACACAATTAACTTTCATGGTCTTCCCATTTTGGAGAACTACCTGGGTCCTCCCTTTGCAGATGGGGGAGTCAGTGCAGGGCTTTTCCAATGGGTCTGGGCACACAGATTCCACCAAGTCTTTTAGGGAGTGACTTGACTTCTCCAGCTGTTAGGTGCAGGAGAGTATCTCAAGTGGAGGTTTCCTGTGAGGTAACCGCAGTAGTTTCATGAGAATTTTTGGGCATGGGTTTGAAGAACAGGTTGGTGTGAGTACTGCAGAGAAACAAAGTGCTTTGTGGAAAGTGGAGAGCAAGCAGAGGCTGCAAATGTTACCAGAATGGAAGCATGATGGGTGAGGCATGGGAATTTGGTGGAGAGTTAAGAAAGACATAAAGGAAAACGCAATCTTTTGTTATATGCTCCTGGGTTTATACTATGGTGAGCATCCACATCTAATTCTCAAAAAAATGTCCTGCCTTTTAATTAAAAAATGGCACACAAGGTCAGAGAGGTGTTGCTCTTTGCCTCTCACTGTTTCTCACTGAATGACCTACTGGAAGGTACAAGAGGAGAACAGAAATATGTATCTCCTTACAACCCATGTATGTCTTAATCTTTCTATCATAGACTATTGTGCCTAAGGTCTTACGAATTTCTTTTTCAAGGTGAAGCTGCCTTTCTTACAATGAAATTTAAAAATAGTCATGAACTACTTACATTTCCTCTCTGCTAAGCAATCTTGCACAGCTCAGTGGGGTCAGTGGGGTCATATTTTCCAGGTTCTAAGAAGAAGCTTGATGTGCACAGATTTTCTGCTGTTAAAAATGAAAACCTTGCCCCTACACCTGGATTGCAGAGCAGGTGTTTTATTCAGCTCATCCCATACGCCCCAGCTTCCCAGCAGTGCATGAGAGGGGAATGCCACACAGGTCCCTCCCAGCTGCTATGTTCTTCCCCAGGGAAATCAGGACAAGGAAAACAATGCACAGTGCACACCTGAGATTCTTCCTGGCGTAGGGACAGCGTGTGGCCAGCAGATATCACACATCTCGTGGGACAGACATAACAGGGAGTGAATGAACCCTGCACTGTAGTTGTGCCCCTTTGACTTTGTAAGATTTCAGACTTCTGCTGATGCAGCTTTGCTATTTAAAGATGAATATGCTCCTAGTGTCTGCCTGCCTTGCCTTCCTTCCAGCTCAATTCCCTGTCAGACTCATGTTGCAGGAACTTGATTTTGTTGAGCTGAAGCAGCTGTTCCAACAGTTAAATCAGAAATCTCCTCTTGTAACGTGTGATCACTGCCCTGTGCCTGCACAGAGGTGTGCATGCACACCCCTGGAAGCCTGCTCTGGCAGGCACACACAGCTCCTCTGTGTCCTTACACTTCAGTCTCAACTTGCCTAGAGACTTGGACAAATCTCCTGCATCTGACAGCCTCCAGAATGAGATAACACACAGGATATATGGCAGGACTATGCAGTGGCATAAGAAGACTTGCCCATTTGCAAAGTATCAGAGCAGGATGACACCTGGGTGGGCCATCTACCTCCTCTGCCACTGCATGGTTTTGTAATAAATGTTTGTGCCTGAAAAATATTGTCTGCACTAGCTTTTGCTTCAGACTTAAAAAAGGAACAGGAGCATTTGGGTTGCTCCTGATTGTCTCCCCAATCCATAACTGAATTTTCACAGGAAAAGCAGTCAAGTCTGAAAAAAGGTTGTTTCTTGAATATTTGTTTCTTGAATTTTCTGTCAACACTTGAACTCCTACTGCAGCGTATACGACCAGCATTTTCCATGGGATGAGAAGTTAACTATTGTCTAGAGGGGTTCAGCAATGGAATATGTTGTGCCAAGGAGGGTGCTGAGAGATGGAATGGCATTGAATAATTACACATATGTTGTACTTTTACAAAAAGCAGTAAAAAGCAGGCATGCTCACCAAGGAACATGCCTTGCGGACCTTCCATGTAATGGAGATAATTAGGAAAAACTGCGAAGCAAGAAAATTAATGACTGATCAATTAACCTCCCCATGGTTATCAAAATGAATTACTTAAACCAGAGTTCTACTCAGTGCAGCAGCTGCAGGTAACAACTATTTCATATTCAGCTTGCCAAAGCCGTGGGAGGGCTGGGGGGTTCAGAGATGCCTCTGGAGCTCTGAGCACCTTGAAGGCGAGGAGCAGTGGGATGTGTGGAGGTGGCAGAGCTGATGGCAGCCAGCAGCTCAGGACATGGTGCTCGCTGCTGGGTCACCCGGCTTCTTAAACACAGCACCACTTTTTGGCCTCTGAGCTGATTTCCCTTACGCACTTCAGGAGAAACATGGTCTCAAAGACCTATTTTGGCTTCTAAGTCCCCTCGAGAGGCTAAATTAGAGACCCCTGCTTTTCCTATTTTTGTTTCTAAGCAACACTTTTGTTCGCAAATCATCTCAGTACTTCACAGGCTGTGAAGGTCTGAGAGCTAAAAAATATTTATAGCCCCATTATACATAAGCAAAAAAACCCCAGAGGTTTCTTTAGGCATCACACATATTATTTAGGGGAGAAATTCAAATTTCAGGAACACAGCTGACCTAGCACAGAGCATTTTACTTTCTGTAAGAGTTGTATCTGGCTGCATTTAAACAATCCACATTTTGATGCAATAAGAGCTAAAGTAATGACTATAAAATGTAGATGCTGTAACTTTTGGGACGATTTCTGGTTATATGGACATCAGGGCTCTGCTCCCTGATTAGCCATGTACTGGCTTTGAACAGGATCAGGAGAAAATTGGGATTTCCGTGGCATTTTTCTGGCTAATAATGCTTTGAGTCCTGCTGATGAAATGTTATAAAGGAATGGTGAATTTGTTCAAAACTAGTCCTAGTTTTTAGTGGTTTTAGTAGTGCAACATATTTAGGAAGACAAATTTTTATATTGGACTTAGAAACTTTTGATGTACGAGGCTTAGGGCTCTGGAGAGAAGAAATTAAGACCTCAAATATGTAGGCAACTGAGGGCCAAAACCACCATCTCTAGCTTTATGCTGTCCTAGGGGTTAGCTCCTTGTTTGTCCTGGCACAAGGCTGCTTGTAAATTTGTTAACAAAATATGGTGCAGTGACGCCTGTAATTCTGTTTTGGACTATTTTTCACCTTTGCCCTTACTCACAATAATTTTCTTTGACTAACAGAGCAGACGATGACTCATAGAGTACAAATGAATAATACACA
This sequence comes from Machaerirhynchus nigripectus, assembly GCA_013397975.1. Lineage (NCBI taxonomy): Eukaryota > Metazoa > Chordata > Aves > Passeriformes > Dicruridae > Machaerirhynchus > Machaerirhynchus nigripectus. The sequence goes on from VZRQ01010610.1 coordinate 62,338, forward strand.
GTGCTGTCAGCCTTTTGTTATGTTTACCAGAGTAGAAAGTCAACTTTTCTTTACCTTCAGCAAGCAAAGGATCCTAAAAAGCTACAAAAAATACACAGGCACACACATACAGCCAGCTCCCATCTCCAGAGCAAGAGAGAAAGAAACACAGAGAAGTTTGCGGCTTTTCGGCAACCACCATAATTTAATCTTTCTTGTTTTTCAGCTTCTCCAGGAGGATATGCTCTCTCTTCATATTCACGGGACTCCACTGTGCTGTCACATATATCTTGTGAATGATTCAGGCCAGAAAGAGAGATTAAATTTAGACATGGTAAACTAACCTTCTGGTGATACCTACCAAATGTGGTAGTGACTCTGTTTAGCTGACACCTCCTGCATAGGGTGAGGAAGTACTCTTCCTCTACAGAGACTGTCACCAGTCACATGGGAGCCAAAGTGCTCTTTCATATCTGGAATTTCATGTAATAATCAAGATTTTATGAAAGATCTTTATTTCAACCCTCCCACTTTAATTCAAACTTTCATAATTACTTAGCCACGCAATCATAGTCAAAATTGAACCATTTCCACCAAGCACTTTTATTTTGCCAGAATTCCAGGGATAGAAATGTGCCATCAGAGTTTTCACAGCCAGTCCTATTCCCAGAGGTGTGTTTCTGCTCTTTCAAAGGCAATGTGACAGGAGTCCTGGAAGCTATTGCTCAGGATAGAACCATTGATAAATATGGTAATTTGTGTGGAAGAGGTGATCTGAGGATACTGTAAGCCTGAAAACCCAAACCACTCCAGCCTTTGTAGTACTGCAGTCAGAGCGCAGAACTAAATTTTGAGTGTACGCTCCACCATTTCTAAGTACAGTATTGTTAATGGGTTGATGCTGCTGACATTTCTGTCTGTTAACATTGCTGACATGGCCCGTCTGCAGCAATCTGTAACAACAGAGAATTCTTGGCCTCTCTTCAGTTCATAAACCCTTTGTTATACTTGTCACTGGAGCTAAATTAATTTAATCTGCTGTTAGTAATGTGTGTTTTGTTTTTCCTCCTGTTTCACTGGTAGCTGGAGTGCCTAGTATAGACAGGTTGCTTTCAACTCTGTTCTGTAATCTAACAACTGTTCATTTTAGAAAGGAGTGGGGACATGTTAAGATAACCATGGTGCCAGCTTTTAGAGAGTTGTAGATTGGCTTAATTTTTTTTTTTTCCAAAACAAGATCACGAGCCACTCTTAGAAGAAATCTATAAGCATGAAAATTTTCTGCAATACTCTTTAGCCTGTAGTCAGAAGAAGCTTACACTTTCACAGTCCTAATTTAATTTTGCCCTAACATGCTTATCCTTGTCTGGCTTTCTCAATAAATTCCTAGCTGCTTAAATTATGTAAATTTTTCTTCAGTGATGGACACAGGTTAGCCAGGCCAATGAAAATATTTCTAAAAAGAATACAGAACAGCACTGTTATTGAGATGGATATTTATTATTGGTGAAATTCAGGAATTCTGCCTGAATTTTCACTCAGATTTTTTCATTGCAAGCACTTAATTCTGAACCTACTACCTTCAGGCACATAGAAGGTCCTCCTGGAATCTGGCTCATTTGAGACCCATGTTTCCTATTCAGTCTCGAAGCATATAATTAAATTCAGTTACACTGCTTTTTCATTTCCCCTTTATCTGAAAACTCTGAATCAATATGTGTTTCCTTATTTCTCTCTATCCCACCCATAGCTCCCTCCTTTAGCTTTCTGTGTAATTGATAGCCTTTCTGTTGACCTCAGATGTGCACCTCTTTTTGCTGTTGCATAATTTAGGCTTTGAGAAAGATCTGAGTCTTCTGTCATCTAGCTGCCTCACATCAGATGAACTATTATGCTGAAAGTCACTTGAAGTCGTGTTATTTGACTTTAAGTTCAGCATGCAGAGGAGCCTGAACTGTGTTACATCTGCACCCCCCCCTGCCCCCCACAGCCCATCTCCAGAGTAAGAAAAAAAGTGTTGTAGAGCAGTTTAACTGGTGTTTCATACATAAATACCTAAGAGAGCAAACAAATGTTTGAGTCTATTGAAAGTATTTATACTGAGGTTTCCAAAGTAAGTTACTTTCAGGAAACACCAGATTTGATGAAAAGTCAGAAAGTCTCCGTATATATGTATGTCTTCAACTGTCTGATGATATGTGTAATAGATAATAATCCAAGGTCTCTGCTCTGTTCAATGAATGGGCGAATTATGTTCAGGGAATTAGGCAGGAACACCTACTGAAAGCAGCTGTTTCCTGTAAGGTTCCTGCTGATGTATGGCAGAAAGAAGGTGGCCTCCCTTGAGGGAAGATGGGACTGCAGCAACACAATCATGTAGCTTTCAGTGCTCCTTTGGAGAGCTGTAGACTTCCAGGGGCTCTAGAGTCAAACTTCCAAAAACTGTCCGAAATTCAGAGCCCAAATTCTCTGTGCATTCAGTAGAGAGAGGTGGTGGTTGACAGACAGCTCCAAAGACAGATGTCTGCATGTTTGAATAATTCTCAGTATGTGTTTCTCACTTCCTGGATGCACAAATTTAGCCTCTAAGGCTATTCCTGGGCCCAGCTAAAAACTTCTGAGAGTTGTTGTCTGAATGCATAATGTGCTACGGAAAGCTGAATCCTGTGAATAACCAGACTTACACATTTTAAATGTAACTTGGAATCAGCAGAGACAATTCCACATCAGAACAATTCCACACCCACCGCCATACCTCTCCCAGGGGCTACAGAGATTAAAGCATTGCTACTTGCATGTGACAGAAGTGAGCTCCACAGAAAAGCCTGTGCTGAAATGCCCACATCTCTAATCAGAAGAACTGAAGAGCATGCAGTACACTGAGTTACAGGACCACATACTGTACAATAAAAAGAAGGGATTGTTGTTTATTTGCTATGATAGAGGCCCTGGGGCAGGAGTGTGCAGCAGCATCAGTGTTGATGAGACAAGTGAGCCACAGGCAGGAGGCATTCTGGTGGGCATGTAGTCCTGTAAGAAGGGATGCAGAACAGAGGGAGACTCTTCCAGCAGTGGCCAATGTCTTCACCCAGAATCCATTTGCTTTGAAGGTGAGGATGGCAGCATTCACAGGACATTATGGTCTGGCTGGGTTCACAAGTAGATGGATAAAAAAAGGTTAGATGATAGGTCACATGAGGCAGCTCTAACAGATTCACTCTACTGGTGTACCTGTAACTACCTACTAGAGTAAGGATCTATCCTGGGGACCATCCTGTTATCTTTACTGATGTTTTAGATTAGATGATCCATGTACTCTTATCATGTTTTCAGGTCACAGAAGATTGGAAAGGACTGCTTGATACACTTGAGGGCAGAGTTGCCATCCACAGGGACCTAAATAAACTGACAGGAATCTTATGAAATTCAGCAAGGACAAATGCACAGCTCTGCACCTGTGAAGAAAAAAACCTGTGAAAAAACGTAGTCTGGGGACTGACTGCCTGGGGAGCATCTCTGCAGGAAAGGACCCGAGGATCTTGGGGAACAGCAGGCTGAGGATGAGCCAGCAACGTGCACTGCCTGCAAACAAGTCCCAGAATATCTTGGGTTGTATTAACAAGAGCACAGGCAGTAGATTCAGGAAAGTGATTACACATTTCTACTCAACACTCCTTGCACTACATTTAGAGTGCTGTGGCCTTCTCTGCCCTGCCCTGCCCAGTGAAGAAAAGATAAAGTGGAGAGAGTTCAGCAGAGGGTCACCAACTGGGGCTTGAGCACTCACCCTGTGAGGAGGAGCTGAGGGAGCAGGAATGGCTCACACTGCAGAAGAGGCAACTTTGGGGGCACATAACAGAATCCCCCACCTCCCAGGCACCTATGGGGAGGTTGCAAAAGGCAATGGGAATAATGGAATCAGGAAAGGTTGAGTCTGGATTCAAGGAAACCCTTTTTTAAAGAAGAGGCAATGGACCAGGTTGCCCAGAGAGGCTGTGAGCAACCACATCTTGTCTTACAGCTGACCCTTCTTTCAGTTGGGTGGGAGACTTTCTGAGGCCCCTTCCAATTTGGCTTTTTCCATCGACTTATGACATAAGGAATGCTAGAGTCTGAAGTGGCATTGAATAGCATATACCTAGGTATGTCAGTAAATAAATAAAAATTCACTGAATAATGAGTCTAAATCCAAATACTGAATACCCTCTAACTCACAGAGCACTATCGATGCTCTGCTCTGAGGAAGACTGGGGTCCAGTGCAAAGACACTGCATGCAGATATCTAATTACTGGGTAATAATGATTACCGAAAGAACAAAATGTTTGTTTCACAAGCAGTCTGAATTCCATTATTTCCTGACTTTGAGACGCTTGACTTTTCAGCCTTAATGTCCTTTTAACACAGTTTTCATGTAATACTCTATAAACAACACAAGTGGTTTTACACTGAAAATGTGTTTAGATGTTTGCTTTATCATTGTGCAAGAGGTTCCTCTCCTTGACAGATTGTCGTACCGATATGGCTTGCTTTCTTTGCACTTAATCATGCATGAAGCATAAACAGGGTGAAGGGTGTTTCATTTCAAAGTCTATGAATGGTAATCTTGCTGGCTGCTGTGCTGGCCAAGTGCATTAGGATGTTATGCAGTCTGTTGGTTCAAATGGCAAGCTTGTAAGTCCCAGGAGATAAATGCCCATATTTTTTTTCCTCGTGTTGGTCTCTGCCAACTGGACCTGTGTCAGACTGCTTTTGGACAGATCAACCGATCAATGATTCTGTATTCTTCCTTACATCAATCATCTTTTCTATTATGAGCCACATCCCAAAATCCCTGTCTACACAAAACTCTCATTGACATCATCAGGAGCCCTCGGGTCAGCAGGATTTGATAAAAAAGTAACTGCTAAAAACAGGGAATATTTCAATAAAATACAGCTCTATATTTAAACGGAAGGTCTCCCAGTACACTATTAAGGAATTTACCTGTCCCATATCTCTTCTGTACTTGTGCAGAGTCTCTGCTGCTGGTGGCCTCTACTCACCTTGGCCCGGTGTATGCACAGAGCTGGTGTAGCCCATTCCTCTGGCTAAGGAGGTGGGTGCTCAGCATGGTTGTGAATGTTACATTTCATACAACTATTTCTTCGTACAGTAAATAAGGATTACTTGTGTGTGTGTGTGTGTGTGTGTGTATGTGTGTGTGTGTGTGTATGGCATGCATATGTGTGCTACTTGTTTTCTCCTGTGCAGTGTGCTCCCATCCTGCAAGACAGGTACACATCTGCTAAACTGAAAGTACTCTTTCTTTACTGCTTCTTCATCTACTAACACAGAGCAACAGCAAAGGCATGAGCAAGGTTTGCAGAGATGATTACTATAAATTATCCTCCTCTTAGGTGGCAGAGTGTCTTACTTACCAAAAATTATGTACACTGGAAAATATTATTTGTATCATGTACATTCATCTCTCCTCTTATTTCACCATACCAGAAAGATTCACCTATCACAATGAAATATTTTTATTTTTTTAAAAGAAGATTTTTAATAATGAAAGCATTCGATTTTTGTCACATTCTGCTGCCTCTGGTTTTGAACAGAAATGTTGTCAGGGAATGAACCTGTACTTGGGGCACATAAAGCAGTAGAATATGTCTCATGAGATTGGTATCAGATGTCACAGAATCATTGTCACCAAAATTGCTGATATTCTGTTCAAAATGGCACCCAAAAATAATGTAAAGAAGTTTTTCTCTATTTGTTTGCCTGTTTGGAATTGCTAAGATTTTCAAAATCATTGAATCACAACAATTGCAGTAGGTCCTTCTTACTCCTTACCTGCCTTCTGGCAAGGCCAGAAGAAGGAAGAAAGTTGGAATTTAAAAACTGAGCCGTGTTTTTCTAATCTAATTGCTGGTGACAGAAAGTTTCCCCCATCAGTAGAGAAGCATGATGCAGTAGTTGTTCAGCAGCATTAACAGCCATCCCCGCTCACTTTACATTTTAAAATATGACATGTACTTTTGACAGCTGGGACCAGTGGCTGAGGAGGTGTAAGTGTTGCAGTGATATGACCATGCACTTACTGGTTTAAGACATATGCATGTATAGGAACTGCCATCTTAACTGCTGGGAAGAAGTGAACCAGCCATTTCCAGCCCTAAAAATATGATTCTCTGTAGCTTGAACAGAAGGACTGCATTTGGGAGCTGGAGAATGTAAAAGCCTTTTAATTTAAGGATCAAGAAAAGAACAGGAATTAAAAATCCAGTATGACAGGTGACATATGGACATTTTAGTAGTCATAGTTAGAACACAGGAATTAAATTATGATTTAGTAACGCTATTTTTGAGACATATGCAATTTAGTATAAAAATATTGTAGCTGAATACCGAATTATATTTCTGGAATTAAACATTTTCCTGACTTCTTCTGAACACAAGACACATTATTTATTAGGTTTTCTCAGAAGTATAGACATTTAACTGCTCATCCCTATTGAATAGCATGTTTCATTTAGTACTTAAAGAGCCTACGTGCATGCAAAATTGATAACTACAACTGAGTTCACAAGCTGCTCAGAATGCAAAGATGCCCATTTTTCATGTTCAAATGCCAAGTGGAACCCAAAAAGATGCATTTTATGTATGACAGGTGCACACAGATTTTACAGATGTGCCTAAGATCTCATGCTGTCAATAATTTGGCATCTCTTCTACCGTAGATACAAAACAGATCAAAGGAGCAAAGATATCAAATGTTGCAGGGCACTGAAATACCATCATGTAGTTTCCAGTGCTGTAAATACTCTCTTGAGGTCCATGTATATCCTGTAAAAGAAGTTGTTTGCCTCAACATGAGTTCATCTGACACAGCCACATTGCTTGAAAGGTAAGACTTAAACACAAAGCTATTTTGTCTGATAATCCTTTTAATGATTTTTAAAAGTCCTTGAAGAGTTGGCTATTGTACAGAGCTGCATTGTGTATAACATACATAATACAGTCTTGTGTTATGAGCAAGAAAGTATATTTTTCAGTATTATACCTAAAAGCACCTTCAGAGCTTCAATGTAGGATTTTTCATTCTATTGTTAAGAGTTTCTAGCTGTTTGTCAGAACACCATTGGGGATACATGCCAAAGGGATAAAGGAAAAACACTTATGACTACAGGTGGTCATTTTGGTTTTCTTCAGCAGTAGGAAAGCTCAGGCAAACCCCAGGTGGTGCAGTACCCTCTGCTCCACCCTGGATTCCCTTAGGGTAGGACAGGTTGCAGCAGGATCCCACTCCATTAGATAGTTCCCTCCTGCCAAGTTCAGTCACTCCAAACTTTAATATTTCATGGAGAAATAAGATCATTTCTGAGCTGAGCAGATGGGTGAAAGAGCCTGTGAATAATGTTTCATTGGTTAATTTTGCTCCATAAAGCTTCACATTTCCTCAGTTTAAAAAAATCCAGATGTGAATGAAAGCAAGGCAGACACACCTGGGCACAAAATATCTCCGGGCTCTCTTCCTACCTTGAATGGCAAGGGTAGGGACTGAAATGGAAGGCCCAGTCTAAACAAAGGAGTAAAAAGTCACATATTTAAACTGAATGCCAGACATTTTATTCCTTAGAGCTATTGTTTCATGTTCTCTGTGCATTCAGGTGAGTGGCAGTGTTACAGTGTGTTAGTCACATTTTCTAGCTCTCCTTTGTTCTCTTTTCAAACAAAAACACAGATTGTTGGATCAATCTAGATCACTCCAGAGCCTTAGTGTGGATGTTACATTCTGCATACTTCATCTGGCACTTCTCACACACACTGCCCAAGACTAAATGAGTCTTAAATGTGGCACTGTTTCTTTACTCCAGTTCTAATAGAAAGGGAAAGTATTTTTCAGACTGACAGAATAAAGGCGAGAACCTGTGTGAAAATATGGCAGACCCTAATTTGGGACTCAGATAAATCTGTGCCAGAAGTACTAAATTCACTCTGTTCACATCTATTTTACAGCATGAGTTGAACTCACAGATTTCAGTTCCCTCATTACTTCAGGACTTTTTTTAAGGGTCTTTTAAAAACAGAGTAAAAAAGCTAGGGGGTTTATTGGAATATTTGCTGTGCAAAACCCTCTGTTGTATGAGAGGTCAAGCCAAATGAATGTGAACGTTCTTTTTGGCTCCAAAATCAATAACTCTTTGGAAGTACTGCAAAGACTTGGTGTACTACTGCCAACCCTTCAAAAGAAAAAAATCTATTTTCTGTGCCCTCATAGTCACCCTGTCCACTTTGAAATTATACTGCTCATTGACAGAATTAATACAAGTGCAGTTTCCAATTTAATTGATGCAGCATTTTTTCAGTGGGGAAAATACAATTCTTTGTACTAACTGATTTGTTACAAGTAAATAAAGGGTAATTATGTAGCCTGCTGTTCACTATATTAGACAATCCATTTAATCTTCTGCTCTACAGATGTTTAAGTCTATACAGATGCTTGGCAGCAGACTGAGGGCATATTTACTGCCTATCTGCAGTGAGCAGGGACTAAAGTCACTAAATCTGCAAAATGTGGTAAGAGCTCATACTGATTTTCTAACAGCCATCCAGCATTATATAGATACTTTATCATGGAGCTGTACACAAGTTACTTAGTCCTGCCTGTGAAGGCATTAATTACGTGAGGAAAAGCAGCCTACAGATGCAACCAGTCTTGCTTTCAGATGCAAACTGTGTGCCTGCAGCTTTTCGCGTGTCTCAGCTTTACAGTCCCCTGCAGTTCCAACTTGGATGCTGGTCTTTTTGTTTAGTAAGTGTCAACAGTTTGAAGGGCAGCTTTGGAAAAGAAGACAAGCAATGTGATATAAAATTCATATTTTTGAAAGTTTAGCTTTGCCCGTGTTAAAAGCAAGGCTACGTACAATGAACTGTGAAAACATGGCAAGAAATGACAAAGTCTCAGCCGATAATATCTACAGGAAATAAAACCCTGCAGAAATCTCAACTTGCTGTCAAAAACAGTCCAAACATTATACACATGGCTTGTACAGCTAAGAACCTGGAACCAGAGTGTGCTGAAGTGCTAAACTGGCTTTTGACAGCACTAGCATCTTGCAGGACAGAGGATGATTTTTTTCATTTCACTGCATTCTCTTAGTTTCATTCGGTGACTATTTAATTCAAACCTGAGAAACCAGCTGGGACTTGAAAAAGCAGAGAGGCTGATATTCCTCTCAGACCTTTCAAAAAATATGGGAGGGGAGGAGGAGGAGGAGATCTACCACCACTTCTGAAAGCTTAGTGAGAACGTGACCAGAAAGAACCACTGCTGTTCAATTCACTGGTAGATATTGTTCCCCTTCCTTTAAAAAGTCAGCTGTTTTTAATATAAGGCTCTTTTCCCCCATTTAAAAAATGTTCTCAGCACATTTTAGGTAGTTTTTTTCTTTCTTTATGTGGCTGCTAAGTGTCCAGTTGCTATCCATATGCAGATCAGTCTAAATCATAAGTAAGAAAGGATCTAGCACCTGGTAACTAAGCAGTGAGGTGTGGGCATATACGAAAGAAATAATGGAGACAGAATAGAAAAATAAACACTATTTATTGTTTCATTGTTTAAGTCAGGAGTGTTCAACTCATGATCTGCTTGTTTTGTGTAGCCTGCCAGGACAGGTCCACTGGCTTACAGCCCATTCCTCTTTGCCCTGTTTCCTACTTATTTCTCAGGAGCAACCTGGAAGGAAATGAAACACTCTGCCAGCAGTAACCTTGTCCAAACACCCTGCTTTCCTAGGGACCCTGCTACCAGGTGGGTGCACAGAAGAGGGACTGAAGGAACTCACAGAGATTCTCTACTGCCCATGCATCACAAGTGTGGTCACATATTAATTGTCCAGTCTTCTGACACTAGAAGAAGGTCTGAGGCCTGGTCTATACAACTTTCTTTAAAATATGTGAGTAGGTTACAATGTATGGTAGCAAAAGGAATCAACATTTTTTTTGCAAAAATGGTTTATGCAAAAAAAGATAAAAATCAGTTATTTAAACTGTGGGTTTCAGCTTGTTGATTTAAAATAATGATATTTAAATCTTTCTGCTTTAACCAGTGCACTAGCAAGTAACTATGTCAGTAGCCAGAAATTATCTGTATCTTCATGTTTAGGTCAGCAAACCAGTCCATTCCCAAGTAGAGAACAAATTAATTTGAGATTGTTGATTTCTTCCAGAGAAGTGTGTGTGTGTGTGTGTGTGTGTGTGTGTGTGTATGTGTGTGTGTGAAGAGGTTCATTAGGAGGTCATGTTACTTTTAGCACGTTTGAATGAAAACTCTTGCAGAAGTGCCAGCCATGAAGGGAAATGAGATATGTTGATTAAAAGGAACCAAGAAAAGGGAAAAAAAATATTGCTTTTTCAGAAGTGCAAATTGCAAGCCAGGCCATGGTGGAAATCTCCTTGTCTGCACTGTTGATTTCATAACCTTCAGCTATCAAACCTCTTAGAGGAAAACTGGCAGATTACTAGAGCTCTGCAAATACTTTGGACTTTAACTCATTTCAAGATGTCTCTTCTCCCTATTAGAAAGGTTTTCTATATTTCAAGAGCCTAGCAATAATACAACTGCATTGACAGCACATCGTATTTAAAAGACATATAATGTTTCCATGGGAAAAGACAATCTTCTGTATAAAGCTAACAAAAAAATTACAAAACCTTTCTTTCTGAGGAAAAAAAATTTAAAAATCAGACACGGACATATAAGAACAAAAATCCAATATGAATTGTATATAGTTTCTCACTATGATTGCATAAAAACTCTTGTTTCTGTATATGAAGGAGGCCATATCTGTAAGTTAGATAAGGCTATAAATTAGATAGACTGTCTTGAGAATCATGGCTTTATATCCTCACACTTCCTAAGGCATACAAAAATAGGCTTTCATCCTGAGGGAAGTGGAAGTCTCTCTGTCAGTTCGGTAGAAGAAATAGCCGGTTGCTGGTGAGATGGAACACTAATCTGCAGTTGAAGAAATATTTCTACTCCCTAGTATCAAGGCAGTGCCAAGTGAGGGTAATTGCTAGAAAGATAACACTAAGCATTCACTGAATGTTGATGAGTTGGGGTTGGCATTTACTAAACTGTTGACTGTCTTCAGCAAACTCCATAGATTTTCATCACACTGTGGAGAAGGTTGTTTAGTTGTTTGCTGGCCCTTAAAATCATCTTCATATTATATATAAGACAGAAAACTCACACTAACTTTCATTTCTGGAAGTTCAAGAGCTTCTTTTCCTCTTTCAAAAGAGGTGCAAATGCTTTCTTACTTTCCTCACATCTTGTGAGAGAAGTAGGGAGATTTCAGACTATTGGCTTCCTAGAATTTTGAAGCTTGCAGTACTCATTTTCCTGATCCAGACTTTCCATCCTGGAGACAAACAGCACAAGCAGTCCTTTTTTGATTAAGAAACTTAGCTTGTCTTGGGGTTGTCTAGAGCCATGTGTCTTCTAGTCCTTTCATGCCCACACATGTCTCATGTGTATTCTCTTACATTTTGCTGAAATATAGCTAACATGAAAATTTTTGCCCCATTTTGAATTTTAATTCAAAAATTAAAGTTAGATTATGTCAGAAATTTCTTTTGGGATTCTGCTGGACATGTACTAAATTTCACAACCTAACATTTGGAATGGGCTCTGAACCACAACCAGGAGGAAGACAGGAACACTGACAGCTACAGCAGTGCCTGCTCCAGGCTGGCAGGAACTATGCTGAGTTCTCCTGCAACTGTTGGATGGCTTCTGCTGCTGTAACCTTACAGGTGACCCACCAAAAGTTTGTACACCCAGCGTAACTAATTGCATTGATCCATTTTTTTCTTTCCAAAATTTTTGGCAAGTTTTGCTGGAATAGCTGGGTTTTTATATTCCAGTGAACAGAGGTGTTGGTCGTCCCCCTCTCCGTTGAAAAGAGCTATGGTTTTCCTTGGTGAGACAGGTCTAAGAAGGTTGCAAAGACACAAATAATAGTCAAGAAGTGATAAAGGCATGACTAAACATGTCAGCTTAGGGTATAGGAAGATGTGACTCTCAGAAGTGATATGACAGAAACGGTGCTGCTGTGAACAAATCCACAAGCATAAGACATATGAGAAAAAGACTTAAGATCGTGGATAATGTCAACATATAGGCAGAGGAAAAGTAAAAGGGACTTATATAATATCTTGTATATATTCAGGCACAGACTTTCCATTTATGATATCAGATGGATGTGAATGTTGATAGTTCCAGACTCACGCTTTTGCTCTGCCATTTTTTTGGGTTGTTTCTGTTGATCATCTACTACAAGAATTATACCATTTAGGTCCCATCACTCTGATCTCATATTATCTGTGTCATCCAGCACCAGGACTGCCCAGGCATATTCAGTCCATCCATGTAGCAGATGGAGTTAAAACAGGAGAAAACCTCTCACATGCCTTGTGCGGGCGTGGTGTGTCTTCTCTCAGTATTTGTGGGGGAAGGAAGAGAGGGAGAATATGGGAGAGCACCATCATCAATCTCAGCATCCATCTGTGTTTGCTGGGTTTTTTCTACTAGATGATGAAGATTATGGTGGCTATAAAACTTCACCCAGAGCTAAAAGACAGAGCACTTACGGAAGGCTGGAAGCTGTTCGTGGAACTGTGCACCACACATACAAATAGTTGCTCAAAATTGAAATTCTCTTTCCAGCTGCATCTGCTTTTTGTGGCAAGAATATGCAGCTTTTATAGATGACTATGCCACGATCTTGTTAGAAAAAGGGGTATTTTGTGAGTAGGATGTGTCATAAACAGTCATTACTTCCAGCACTCACTAAAAAAATACCAATATTGACAAGGATGTAAACAACCTCAAAAATTAAAGTTATATGATGAAGATCTTAGAAGGCAATAACTAACAGCTCTTCCAAAAGCTGTGTGATGGAATAATTCTCTCAGATGTGTTACCCAGTCATCTGGACATGCTGTTAAGTATAAAATACTGCACAATTACTGATCTTTAGCTCTCAAATCAAGACCATTCCCTTTATGATTTCCCCCCAGCTATATAGCAATGCAATTATTTTGCTTATATGAACATTTCTTGCTGAATATTGTATTCGCACACTGCAACTATTTAAAGTCAAATGCTGAGATTTAATCTTCTCTTTAAAATAATTCAGGAAGTAAAAAAGTTACTTTTAAATAAATTTGTAAGATTGTTTTCCTTTGCTTCTGAAGCATAAACAAAAATATTTTTTATCAAAAAACATGGACTGAAAGTTGAATGTAGCTGGGAGAAGATAATACTTCAAATAAAAGAGGAAATGTCATTCTGAATTCAGGACACTGTTGAAACCTCTAAGTAAGGAAAACACATTTCCTGAATTTTCTTCAATTTTTTATGCCTTTAATTCAGAAACATTGCTTCTTTCTAAAAACGTGAAGGAAAAAATTATCAGTGAGGAAGACAACACCCTAAGAAGAAAGGGAAAATTTTTGCCAACAGTTAGTTCTGCAGGTTTTCCTGATCAATTTTCACATTCCCAGAATATTTGCAGATGGGAACCTGCAACAAAGTATCCCTGGATACTTTATTTTCTGTAGGTTTTTTTTATTTTGTGAACAAGAAACCATTCCTGTTTATCATGAAAGTCTTTTTGAAAGAAGTATCTTGAGATTCAAGGGATGGTATGTACCTCACTGAAAAGGAGAGCTCCAGTGTCCTGTAGCAGCTCTTTGTCCTGTATAATTAAGAGTTAATGAAAATGGGTTTGACACTATGATCTGTGCTAAAGCTGCATCCACACCGGTATATTAAATACAACAAGGACATTACTACAAGCCCTGGCCCATGAAGCCTTTGAGTCGTTTGTGTATTCCTTATGCGTATTTTTGACCAGTGATGACCACCATTTTCCCAGTCAATCCCAGTCTACGGTGAGAAAACAGCATAGGCCAGGGACCATTTTCTTGGAGGTCAATGAGATCCAAGCAGTGTGCTGGAAGGGAATTTAACTACTGGGTGACACTGCCCCCAAGGCTGGGGAACAGCTCCCAGACCATTTCCTTTATGAGCACTCCCTACTACCTTACCATGACTTAGTGTCTAACCACATACTAACCAGGCTGTGCTGGGATCCTTCTGTCACAAAAAGGCTGACAGGTTTTGAAATACATTTTTAAACTTGTGTCTCTGATAAAGTTGTACCTTGATATGGCTTGGCTAGCTGAGGTGCCCAAGGCTAAAGTATAACAAGTGCCAAGGTTTGACAACACAATGATTTGTAAAATATAGTTACTGTTCACGGATGTAGCTGATGAGTCACTGATACTTGTTAATGGAAATTACAATTTTTTCCAAATTCTTTCACTTTATTTTCCCCACCTGTTCTAAAATACAGGCTGGATCAGAAGGGATCAGTGCTCAGGATTGATAACACAAAACGGGACAGGATGAAACTCACTTCAAGGCATCTTTGCTACTCAGGTCTCTCTTTCAGGCCTCTGTGTACCCTCCCATTCAAGACTTCTTTGGTCAGAATTTTCAAGCTCTAACACACCTGTTTCTCAGTGTGTCTATTATGTGATAGATGGCCCAAATCAGCTCCCACCAGAGCATCCCTGTCCTAGAGTGATGGTTCTCTCTTTCCCCATGGGAAACCCTTCAGTGTTTTAAACCACAAAACCCAAGTATGCGACTGACAGGAAGCCAGCTTCCTCTGAAGAACGCCCCCTAGAAGAGGAGGTGAGGAGAAGGAGCCCACCAGCCCCTTCCTCAGCACAGCGTGGGACAGCACTGCCGGGTAGGGATAAATCTTCTGTCAGCCACCCATCCTCCCCTTCTCACTGCTGCTACGGCGGCTTCGCGCCAAACGCCCGCGCACTGAAAAACATTTGTTTTGCACCATAAAACCCAGTGGCTAACAGCTGCACATGTTGTCTCCAGTGTCATAAACCTGTCATCGGCCTGGTATTGTTTACATATGGCTACAAGGCCCTCGTAAGTGAGCGTCCCTGCGCGGTGCAGCGACAGCCAACGCTTTCCTGACAGCTGTGTCAACTGGAAGCAGCACAGCCAGCTTATTTGCTTCAGCAGAAGCCTCAGTAGCCCCCACCCTAAAGACACAAATCAGATTCTTTCATTTTTTTAATGAGCTCCATGTTAATAATAGATCAACTGCAGTGCAGATGCTGGAGTGGAAATAGCTCGCATTTCACTAACAAGGCACATAATTCTCCCAGAAATAATGGATTTCAACTGAAATAGTTGCAGCCAGCCAGGCAGCACTTATAATGCATGACCAAGTGTCCCAAATGAAATCAAAATCTGGGAAACATGCAAAGGTGCTAATTTTCTACATCAGTGGGATTTATCAAGTTCCTACTGATTAATATGAAAAGTTGTTTTGCTGTTCAGCTGATAGGGCTTTGTTCTACTTGCACAGACTTGAAAGACATTGATTTAGATATTACAGGAACTTCTAGACTGGCAGAATGATTTGAACCAGTAAATCAATTCTCTCTGCATTATAAATGGCAGTTATTAAATAGGGGAATTTTTTTTATCTCCATCTTAGTGACAAGGTTCCTATATATTGAGAGAACAGTTACAATATTTTTCTTTATATACACATACCAAGGCTTTTTTTGAAATATCTGAGTTTAATTCACTGCTTTTTTCACCATCTTTCATTATTTAAAAAGTATTTATTAAACTTCCCTGTTCAAAAGGGGTCATTTATCCAGGATTCTTTACATAGCATGATTTGAAATTGCTGGAAAGAGTGAAAGATTAAAGAGAAATACATAAATCAGAATTTGCTTTAGAGCATATGTCTTCCCAGACAGCTCTGTCCCTAGATCATTAAAACTGAGGTTTACTTGCTTACCTTCACAATGGTTGTTATTCCATAGTTATTCCTTAGTTGTAAAAGCCATTCCTTAGTTGTAAAGTGGAGGAACACATTGTAAAACTCAGCTGGAGGAAAATCCTCTAAATCTAGATAAAGAAAGGGTCTCCAGTTCTTTCATGATGGAGTAAATGGAGCCCTGTCACATAGCAGAACAATATTCGACTGGGCGTAACTATTCTCACAAATTTCTGGACTGAGGTAATTTCTCTTTACTTTCCACAGGACTTTATTTTGCACAGTTTTAGGACCTGTAGGCATGCTGAAAACCTCTAATGAAATGCTGCAGCACTCTCAAATCACTGTCAACAAGAACGTGTCCCAGCACCCAGCACAAGCAGAACAGTACTGTGGATGCTCACCTGGGCTTTGAACCAGCTTTATTCTGCTAATGCCTTGCTGACATGATTATTTTGGGTTGGTTTCTGGAGCACATCTGGCCAGCAGGCACAGGTTCACTGTGCCCTGAGCAATGTGGATTCTCCCTGAGGTCTGTGGAAGAAGTAAGGCTGATCCTGCAGTGTCCTAAGCAAGGGAAATACAAACTATTCCACACTTTCAAGGTTTGCATCACCTTACAGCGTTGGTCTCATATTTCAATTCCCTGAGCACTACTAATCTTACTTTTAACCATCACTAATGCTGCAATTATTATGGCTGGGATACTTAACCATGACCATAAATTGTCCTGCTTTTCTGATCTCTGCCAATTTGGGCTGTGGAAGCCATGAATTTTCAAAGCCCTTAGACTCATATCAGAAAAATGCAGAGTGAAATGCTGTAACCATTCTAGAGAACTTCATTGTTAGAAATGGCTGGGACTGTGGTCTGCACCCAGACTCCCTGAGTGACATTACCTTTTTTAGGAAGGGTGAGCAGTTGCCCTAGTCTATGAACACATCTTGGAGGAAGTCAAACACCTGTTGAGCCACCTCTGTGCTCAAATGGACACTCCTCTAGTGAACATCCACACATGGTGGCTGGGGTTTGTTCTCCTCCTGGCCAGGGCTCATGGTCATTCCTGACAGTTCACTCCTCGTATCTAACACCACTTTTGGCCCTGCTGTGTTTGCAGTCCCTGGGTTGATGGGTGGTCACCCAGCTGCTAACTACTTGTTAGTCTTTGTTCTACCCAAAGGCCATTGATCCTACTTTATCTAAAATATTTTCTTTAAAAGTTTTGTCTTTGATTGAAAGCACCAGCCTGAACTAGCTCTAAATCTTATGTATTATAGATTATGCTAAATTAGATAGAATTTGAAAAATTACCTCTAAATGTCTCATAGTTATTTATCATCATCCAGGGTCTGTCAGCCCCCACAGGATGATCAAAGAACATTTTTTGTCTTGGTGGTGTTTTGCTACACACCAGTAAAGGTTATGACATTCTCATTCAATACTTCTTACTTCCTTAACATTAATGACCAAAATGGGCAGCAAAAATGTAACACTTCTAGAATAGATTCATTTCAACCCCCTATTTGTATTCATTGGTTTTATTATCAACATCACACATTATCTCTAATGGTCTGGCATTTTAAAAGGGAGGATGACTTTATGCAGTAAGGGCAATAACTAATAAAATAGTAAAATAGCATTATGTTCCAGCAGATAAATATATATTAGAGTTTCATAGAACTAGACTTCCTGACCAGCCAATGAAAAGGGAATTAATCTAATTTATTGTTATATCATTTTTATCTAGGAATGTGTACATTAGTCTTTATGTGATTAATATACATTAGTGCCAGAGCACCCTTTTCATGCCCTTAGTAATTAGCTGTTGCTTGATGTGAGGCCATAACACTGTCTACTTAAAAGCAGTTATAATCTATCATGAATTGGCCTGTTCAGACTTTTAAGTTTGGAGCTCTTTCTCAAGAAGGCTTCAAATATTTTATTTGTTCATACCACAGCTTTTCCACATGGGAAGCCTAAAAATTTTCATGAACACCTTCAGCTGAAAGAAGAGCATGAAAGCTGCAGTAACAACAATAGCTGAGAAAAAGATTTCAGTTTGATTGAAATTTTGGGTACCCTCTAAATAACACCAATATTTCTTCTCTGGAAAGAACATATAGGTTGCAATATCTTTCACCTGTTTACAATGTTAAATTTAAAAAGCAGGGAACTGTGGTTTAGCATGCCTTCTAAACCTGATTTTTTTTATTATTCCTCCTTTTCTGTATTTCCCCTCTCCTCCAAATTTTTTTCTTCGGTATCTGAGGATGTTCTCCAACAACATGGCATATTTAGAAGTTAGCTGCATATAACTCCAAACTCACAAAATATGAACTAGTGTTCCAAATTTTGAAATGTTATTAGAATTATTAAGATTTAGATAAGAAGAAATGGATCCATTTTTTCAAATCTTATTGCATACATTTTCCAAGCATCTGTGTTTGAAGCATAAGTACACACTAAACTAATTATGTGAATTGCCTTAATCAAGTTCAGTCCTCATGGACCTTGCAAAAGGAAGTTGAGCAACGGAAAGAGAAAGATAAAACTGAAGATGTCCTAATAGGGATGTGAATAAACAGATAAAGCCAGAGCAGCAGAGGCTGACTTCTGAAGAGTAGATATTTTGATTTTTGTTTTTGAGCAGATACAGCCTTGTGTCTGACATCTGCATCTTCTATGGCCTCTGTTCTTGTTTGATCTTTAGGTATAAATTGAATGGTTGATTTTGTTTAACTGACTTAAGGATCTGGTTTCATGGATACCACCAAACTGCCTGGAATCTCCAGTTCCCAGGGAATGCAGCTGGGCTATAAAAAGGTGCTATGTCCTTACTGGTTACTTTAATAACAGAATATTTCCCCAAACCAATGGTGTTAGAGATGACCAAAAAATTAAGGATAGTCAAATGGTACGACAGGTACCATCTAGTGGATCACGTCAATATAAGGATTTCTTGTTTGCTGAAATATACCACTGATATTAGTGTAACTGACTGAATAATTTATGTGGACAGGGCTGGCATTTAGGAAAATCAAGGGGTTTATGTGCATGATACCCCTATTGGCCTTCCTGGCAGCACACATACGCTAAAATCAGGGCACAGTGGTGTAAGAAGTCTCGAAACGGCTCTCCATCTTGAAAAGTTTTGTTGCAGGAGCTGTCTATTGCCTATACCAACAGATGTGTGAAATTGTGTTATGCTTGGCTGTGGTTGCAAGCTGTGTGTTGTTTTTCTTGGCGTGCTGAAAATCCGCCCTCTGGAATGTCACTGCTTGCCTGCACACCATTCTCTGCTAAGCTCTTGTGACTCCCCTGGTGACCTGCTGATTTAAAACACAGCAAGGAAAACATGGAGAAGGCACAGAACTTTTGAGTAAAATAAAATTCAAACCTTAAGAAACAGATCACACAACCCTTTGCAAGAGTCCAGCGTTGCCTGGTATCTGAAACCTGCACTCATGGAGCTGGGTATCTCACAAAGCTGAGAAGTGAAAATTCACAGATGCCCTAGTATAAAACAAAATTCATGCTTTGACAGTAAGGAAACATTTGCTCTCCCTTAGAAGTCTATATAAGTGCAGGTTTCATGGGAATATTTACAGTAAACTTCAAGTTCCTCACTCAGTTCGTCTTTCAGTTCATCATATAAAAATACTCATATGAAAAGCTCTTTAAAATCAAAATGAAAAAGAATCTGCTTAACTTAATACATTGTCACCAGCACAAATAAACTGACAAGGAATGTATTCAGACTACAAACGAGAAGGTTTGTAAAGAGCAGAGCCGTGAAATTCAGACAGCCTTCAGGAGGGGCAGTGCAGATCAAAACCTTGAACAAGTTTTGTGATGAGTCTCATCAGAACTATTTAAGGAAGATACTGTCCATGTTAACAAGGAAATCTTTAAAATTTTCAAACTACATTTTTAGTAGGTACTCTCACTTTGAAGTAGTTCTGGAACAGAGACTAGATTAATTTCTGCAGCTTGGTGGGCTCCCTAGTTTAATACTGGCCAGAAGCATAGATAAAAAGTTAAGAATCAATATTTTCAGAAGATTAGGTAAGAAGAGTGGCAGCTGAAAAGAATGATATAGTCTTTTCCTCTTCGTGTAAGGCTGAGCAACACTGCTTGTGATCATTTATTTAGGTTGTGTCATTATGGGATCCAAGTCAAATGCAGAACTTTTGACAAAGCTGAGCACCTCATATGCTCCCCAGGATTCTGGTCTTTCTAATCTTGCTGTTACCATCTGGGTACTATGAACAAACAAATGTACAAGTTAATTCAGGTAGGTCTTATGCCGCCTGTAGCAACTAAACACGTCTGAAGCGAAACACGGTGAAGTGTACAATTTCTTTTTCGTTCAGTTTGAATGCATGGGCCGTACTCTGAATCCCTGTAACAGCAAAATCCTCTCTGAAGTGGTTCAGTTGTCCAGCAATTTACAATGTCAGCAGTTTTCTTGGATTTCAAGTCATCCTTTCCTGAAGTTTTCAATGAAGTTTTTGAATGAGAGTTTGCTGGAGGAAAAAATCTGAATGTGGTCTTTGTCAATTAAGTGAGAGGTCAGTATGGCTGTGAGTCGTGAAGTGACCAGTTCTCACTGGGCTGACTTCTTTAAAGCTTACACAACTGTTGCCTCATCACATGTTTATACACACATATATATTTAAATACATATATATATATATATTCACATATATATAAGCACTTGTCGCAGTCTTGCCCTACAGAGTGGAGTAGATACAAAACAAAACTTTATCATGCTTAGAACACTACTGATTTTCATATCAGGATCTTCCTGGGCCCTAAGAAAAACTTTTACGAAACTAGTTCTTCTCCCCCTTGAAAACAGCACCTTTTATCCTGGTAAAGATCAATTTGGTTGATGGCATAGAAAATTTACTCAAGACTATAACTTGATATAATTCCTGTGAGTAACTTACAGTACAGATATTGCATGGGGTTTGTGTGTACTGTAAAAAAAAATTTTAAAAAAAGCAAAGGTTTCCAGTGTATCATTAATTTAGTGTATTATAACTGTAAAATGTATTGAGTAGGAGTAATATTAGGCCTATGTTTTTCAACCTTTTTTTTTTTTTTTGCTGCTGCAATAATGCTTCAACAAAACTATTTTGTTCTCCCTCATGTTGCATACTTCCTGGACACTCATTCTTCTGCTAATAAAAAGGGGGGAAGTTATGATGTTGAAAGCAAAACTTTCACCTTCTGGTATTTTATACTGAAAAGGCTGTATGATTTAGTTGCTGTCTTCATTAATGTCTCTGAAAAAGGATACAAAATGTTCAAGTTTCCAGCAAAGGGCAAAAGAAGAACTATCCATAAATCAGTGAAGACTTGCGGACTTTTAAATTATTTATTTTTAATTATTATAGTTAATAATAATTTAATGTATCCTAGAATAAGTGAATTGATTATTATTGATTTTTGTGATGACTTCAGAACAGGGAACTCTCACCCTGGCTTAATAAATTGACTGATAAACTGACTACATTGTTAAACATTAGCCTGGAAGTAAAAGATAAGAAAGGACATGCTTTGTACTCTGATCAAGCAAGTTGTCAGTCAAAGCTGCAGAAATACAGCTAAGGAGTTAAAGAACTGAAGGAGCAGAAGTTCAAGGCCCAGGAGGGGAAACATAAGACCAGAAAGTATGCCAATTAATAGAACTAAAGCAAAAATATCTAAAAGGGGTTTCCCTCAGGAGACAGCATGAAAGAAAAGACAACAGTCGATTCAATAAGGACAAAAGCACAAATGAGCTAACTATGAAAAGGATCAGAATATTTACAGATTATGGTGTCTGAAGAATTAAGGAGCACTAGCTAGCAATTACTGTGAATTTATTACGCCCCAGTAGCATGTTCTAATTTGGTCTCATCTAGCCTCTGAACAAATATGCTCATCCTTAAATTCCAGAGCAAAAGAAATAATCCCTTTCTAGTTGCAGTCAGACTATGAAACTGATTAAGATCAGCAAAAACTCAAATACTATGACAAACAAAGAAAATTTCACTGAAGTTTCCTGTCCATCATCGGTATCAGCATTTGCAGGCTTCACAGCAATTTAAGGTTTATTTTAGCAATGCTGTGTTCATGAGGTCCAAGAGAAATACAGGTCTTCATGCTCACCTTCCTACACAATGCAAGGTAGAGAAGGATAAGATGAAGAGAAGGGCACAGAAAGTTCCCTTTCACATGCAGGGCTCTGGCAGGGGTGTGAAGGTGTGCCTGCAGACAGGAGCTGTTCCTTGTGCTGGGTTTATTGCTGGTGAAACCAGGTTCTCTCCCAGGAAGGAGGTCTCACCACCCAGCAAGAGATGCCTTTCAGATGAGTTTCACAAACTCTTCAAGGAACATCCCTGGCTTTAATACATGTCTGAGGCTCACAAATCATATTTCACTCTACACAGTTTGAAGTCATTTCAAACTAGAAAGGAAAGATAGTAAAAGTAAGTGGGAGAATGTTTTAGTGTCTCTGTGACTGAGATTCAAAGAGTTTCCAATCATCAACCTTACAGAATTGTATGTTCAGAAATCATTAGCCAGTATCCTTCCTGAGGTAAAAACTGATGCTGAAGTATTCTGAACATCCCACAAATACAATGAGCCAGAGAACAGCCACATCCCCCAATGAACCACAGAGGTCTGAGCTGAAAAGGACATGGCCCTCAGTGGCCTCTCCAGGGCAGAGGATCATACTGTCAGTGAGCCTTGCTCTCCTCCTTCTCCTTTTGAAGTGGGAAAACTTCATCCATTTTTGCATCTAGCTTACCACCCTATCCCATGTCAGTCTGGTTCAAATCAGAATTGTCAATTACTCATCAGCACAATGCTAATTGCTCATCTGTTTGTCCTTACCATTGTTGCTCACCTCACACAGGAGGCAAACCATTAGTGATCTGGATTGAGGCTCCTGGAGCCTCAGCATCCCATTTTGAAAGTCAGAACTGGGGAGTTCTGTAGGACAGAGGCTTTCTGCTCTCTACTACCTCACCTCAGCTACCCACAAGGACCAGGGGACCAGCATCAGGGGATTCCCAGGCCTGTATTTTCTGTGTTTAGTTTTCTGTGTTTAGTGAGCTTCTGTCATCATTGCGTTTCTAGGTTTGCAACACAGAGATTGCCCCTTTTCTTGCTGGAAGGCAATTTGTTTTGTATCCAACATTTGAAGAAAAGGCAGTAAAAAGTAAACTTCCTGAGGTAATTCTGCTTGTCCAGAGTTAGCAAATCCAAATATGCTGGCATAGCAAATCCAGAAAATTTGTAAACGTGAGGAGAAGAAAGTAAGATGTTGTTGGGGTCAGTTTGCTACCATGACATTTCCAGGACCAGGGGAGAATTTCGACAGCAGTAATTAAGCTGTGCCTATCAGTACAGGGACAAGCAAAGAGGAGATCACACCTCAGTCTTAGGAAAATCTGCACTGTCACAGGCAGGTACCCTGACCTCACACTATGTATTTCTCTGTTCTAACAACTAAACTTCCACCAAAAAAAAAGAATTGCAAAGATATTACTCTGTTTTCTGAACTAATAATTTGGCAAATAAATTCCAATAAATCAAATCCTTACTGAGTCACATGCAGTGTGGTGTGTTTGTATGGTAAAAGAGGGCAGCGGGAAATATTGGCTCTCATGAAGCTAAAAAGAGAGAACTGATACTTTTCAATTTGTTTAAACAAAAATTGCTCCCTAGATGGAACACTGTGTGCTGTGTTTTGCCTGGAGCAAATGTTTATGGCTGAGTTATAAAATAGAAGTTCGTGGCATCTCATAGCCCTGCACATCCACACACAGACACACAGACGCAAGTCAATTCCTGTCCAATCGCTTTACATCAGGTTAAATCTCTGCTGTCTCAGCTGTTAATGGGTGCCTTGGGAAGCATCAGGTTTGAAAAGGTCCTTCATCTAACACTTGTCTATCTTCTGCCAGCTTGTTACGAAGATGTGTGGTATGCTTTTTTATGCCTTCTATGGCACCCATCAGTACTTCAGGTAAGAGCACAGGGAACAAAAACTAGAGTAGTCATGTCCAGAGGAGATATTTTGATGGCAACTCTAAAAGCAGAGAAGGTGCTTAATGTTTTATCAGAAGATTCAAACAAATGCTGCATCTTGTCTTAGTTGTGTGTCTTTACAGCCAGTGCTAACAACTCATTAATCACCAGTGTCATTCTGAACAAACATGAAAAAAGTAAGGACCATCAAGCATTCACCTGATTTATTTTTCCATCCTTCATCGTCTATGGAGAAAGTGAAGACTTAATGCTTTCGTGCTCTTGCAATTTTTTCCTACTATATACTGTATAGCAAATGATCATTACATGGAACAGTGCTAGCTTGTGGTTCTGCAAATTGCAAATGTTGCAGAAGAGTGGCTCATTACTTGTCTTGGTCAGTGTTGCAAAACTAATTTTCTTTTTATATCGAGGGAAGTGCTCCCTGCTTTGATACAGCATAAGCTGTTTTGCCTGCAGTGTATAATAATGAGCTTAGTCACTAAGGTATAATCTTAATAAGCAAAACAAGCAGAATAATAATTCAGAGTTTGCACCAACTGTGGTCTCCACACAGATTTTGAACTGCCTCTGGGGCTGTTATGTACATAAAAATCTTTATTGCAAAGGTATATAATGTGGAGATCAAGTTTTGCTTTAAAATGGTCTTCTGAAAGCCATAAAGTTCAGGCTGTGCTAAGGGCTTCCCCCTTCCAAAAGTCTGCTTCCATCCTGCCCAGAATCACACATGGCAACTGTACGCCATAAAATGAGTGAGAGCCTTGCAACGCGGAAAGGCTCCTCAAAGACTTTTGAGGTTGTGATGTAGGCTGCATTTTAAGTGTCTCTGTCTGACAGATCCATTACCACTGAGGACTCTGGAGGCCAACCAAAACTCCCAAGTTAGAGCACTAAAAGGTATTTATTTCCCTATACCTTTCTCTTAGGCTCATGCATACACATTCTGTTTTTGAAAACAATCAGCAAGACATGCACGTGTCTTTGGGAGCTGGGATCACACTGTCCTTCCAAAACATCTTGTCTCTTCCTGGGAAGACTTTTCTCTTTTTTTTCCCTTTCCTTTTAACATAATAATAGCAACATTATTTACTATTGATAGGAAGGGTAACGCATACAGCACAAGACAAGACAACCTGGGAAAATCCCTGGTGAAAAAGCATGTGGTCAGAGAGAGATGAGAAAGCATGAAAAAAAATTCCATGTTCATTACAGCAATGTCTAGGACATAAGTTTCACTCCACAACAATTTTCAAAATGTGATGGGTTTTTTTTCTGAAAGCAGGAAATTTCAAAATACTTTACGAAGAAAAGGATCTTTTTTTAAGTGATTGAGTATACAAATAGTGTGAGATTTAAAATAAAAATGTCTCCCATCTACTTCTTAGGGGCACTCATGAAACCACCCACCTCACTGAACAGGCTAAGTACTTGTGGATGCCCTGTCCCTTGAAGTGGTCAAGAACAGGTTAGATGAGTCTTTGAGCAACCTGGTGTAGCAGAAGTTGTCCCTGTCCATGGCAGGGGGTTGGAACTAGATGATCTTTAGGGTTCCTTCCAAATAAAACCATTCTATGATTCTATGAAATTTCCTCGCCACAGAACTCTCCTTGGCTCAGGTAGCTCTGCTCTTCCTCCTGCTCACCAAAGGCAGTGATCAATATTCTCCAAACAGCAACGGCTGCAGCCAGAGAAACCTAGCAAATGTGTTCTAGCACAAGTGGTGCCCAGGAAAACATGTCTCCTGGCAGCATTTCTCTTCAATAGGAGCAAGAAACCTGAAGCAGCCGAGTAATTATTTTCCCCCTTCTCAGCAGACATCAGTCTGCTTATTCTTTTTGCTGAGGTCTTGACTGGATGACCTTTTCATACTAGACTATTTTTTTGGTTGTTCTAGGTCACTAAATAGAGTGACTTCCCTAACTGGAGGTTCAAGCCTTCAGATCAGTATCTGTTAACAAACCTGATTCTCAATTACTTTTTGATTTATGTTGGAATACATTTTGATTTATGTTAGAGTAAGTCACAATTAAGGCTAAAACCCTCAGTATGGTAAAAAGCAAACCAAGTCCAATATATGAAGCATTCTGCAAGCATTGTCCCAACTGCAAATTAGTTCTGGTTCATAAAGGGCTCTCTGGAATAGCAGCTGAATTACAAATCTTTGTCAGTAGGATAGTGATCAGCACCTGCTTGTAAGCATAGCAGTTGCCAATGGAGGCTTTCTGTTCTACAAATAATAATGCATACTCATAAATGCACATTCTCCTCTCCCTGTTATCAAAGGGAGTGAGAAATAGCAAAGCAGTGAATTTTCATCAGTTACTTTCATTTTGATGTCTGTTGCCAAATGCCTGCCAATCAGATCTGGGGCAAGGGCAAGAAAGGAAAACCATCCGACAGATGGCGGAGCAGATGGGGGAGAGTGGGAGAGGAGCCACCCACCCCATCAAACTACAGGCAGTCGCCACAGCCACAGCAGGATTACTGCTTTCTGGACTCAGGGTGTTCTGTTGCTCTTTTTAGGTTTGCTTTTTTAGCAGATATGGGCCCAATCACCTCCACCACATCAGCACCCACATTTTTGCAAGCTGCGCTTCTCAGGGTGTCCTTCAGTGCATGATAACTGAAGTCATTGCTTTCACGTTTCATCACAGGTAACCAGAAAGAAAGAGGGTTTTATTGGAAGTCAGGACTTAGTGAAAGATCTCTTCTTTGCCCTCCTCATGGACTCACTTATCTAGCCACAATAAAACTGTGTCTCCTCTGTCAGATTTACCCTCTCAAAAACCATTCTCTAATTAGCAGTTTCTTAGATTTAAAGTGGACACTAACACTGAGGGGTAGCTGAGAAACCAAAAGACAAAATAGTGAACAAATTTACCACATTAAGCCCTTAAAAATCTATCCATCAAGTTTGTTTTTGTGTGCAAACAGTCCATGAGAAGACTGTAGCTTCCTTCCTTGCTTTCTTCCCAGAAACTGTTCATGAAGCTTGTTTACACCTTGCAATCAAAAGTAGCAGTCTCACCCCCTAGACTTTTTATTCTTTGAATAGCTGAGCTTGTCATATAATTCAGTCTTCTAGTGTAAATAGCATTTCTTGTGATTTTTTTTTTTTCTATTCACTTTCAAGGTGTATTTCTGTGTAACAGCTTTAAAGTGTTTTCTCAGCACTTGTGGTTAATAGAATTTGTTCGCAGCAATCTGTAAAAATCAAATCAAACACGGAAGAGAGTGTCAACACAGCAATGTTTTATAAATGTACATGTGTACGCAGCAAGGTTTGGGGAGGGAATTACTTTTCGGATGGTTGGGGATGTGGAGTGAGAATTGTCCATCTGCATTTCCAGTGTCTCTTCAGCTCTAGTATATTTTGTAGATAGACTTACAAGCCATAGAATACATTCAGAAGCAGCCTCAGAAGCTTTTCATCTCCAGCTCTTCATTTCAAAGACTAAACTACTTCAGAGAGATATTCATCTGTCCTGCTCTTCAGATAGTGTTAGACATTCTGCAAACAACAATCTATTTCAATCTCCATATTCCTTTAGACCTTTACTTCCCTAATCAAAATGTATTTCCTAATGTCTAAACTAAATCTCTTCAATTAAGTGGCTGCAATTAAATTGCTGCAAATTAAGGTTATTACATCTTATCCAACTTGTAGTGGACTCAGAGGATGATTATTACCATTCTCTTTGGTTATACATCCTTCTTTTTCTCTTCTGTAGATTAGCCAAATCCAAATCTTTTACAAATATATCACGTTTCTCAGTCTTCTGTTCTCTCATCAAGCATCTTTACTGTCCTTCATAATTGTGGTATTCAGATTGGATATAGTGTTCTAGTCGAGGGATTGACAAAAAAATCATGCTATAATTTGTTTAGAAGAAATCATATCTCAAATCTTAACCATTCTCATCTAATGGGATTTATTTCCATAATTAGTAGAGAGCTGTTGAAACACTGTAAAACCACTTGAAACCCTGAGGACACCAAATATCCTGAGCAAGCCTTATATCTTCCGTGTGAAATAGTCATAATACATTAAAAACAATCAGGATCAGATACACCATTGTACTTTTGTTATTAACATATCGTGGTTGAGAAAGAGTATTTCACTACAATTTCTCTAAGAGCTACTTCAAGTTGCTCATCAAGAGAACACAGAATCACAGAATCAATTAAGTCAGAAAAGACCTCTGAGATCATCAACTCCAACCTGACAGTTTTGGTCTGTCAGAGGTCTCGTGTACGTGAATTTAGTTCTGAGTAAAGAAGAGATCCCAAGTTACTTCACTCCCTGTCCTGTACTTTAAGCAGTATATATGTATTTGCAAGTTTCTATCTTTGGATTGTATCTGGCTATATGTCAGTGCTACTCCAGAAATGGGTGATTTGAGCAGCTCTTAAGAGGTTTTGCATAAAAACCAAACACTTCTCGAAGTTAGGCCAATTCTGAAAGTAATATATATATAGAAAAATCTCCCAAAACTACAACACAGAAGTAAATTGCAGCAGAGGCAAAATGTCATATTTTCATGGATTTCAATATTTTACTTTCAAAACAACTCGTCTGTTACAGAATAATGTTAAAACTATATGAAGTATTTCACACGCAGAAATATAATTCTGTAACATCTCTTTAATGGTGAACTGTCATTATTTTTCTTCAATGCAGCTACAAAATAAGGCTTATTTCTGAGATCCTTAATAGCATGAGAAAGTCCTCTCCACAACTGTACTGAAGTTTTATGCAAAGAATGCAGCTCAAATCAGCCTACCTTCACAATGAAATTTCTAGCAAGTAATGTAGTGTAGTTTTTTTATGTATATCAGCTGCATCCTTATAAAGGTGATG
The DNA here is from genome assembly GCA_013397975.1 of Machaerirhynchus nigripectus. Lineage (NCBI taxonomy): Eukaryota > Metazoa > Chordata > Aves > Passeriformes > Dicruridae > Machaerirhynchus > Machaerirhynchus nigripectus. The sequence goes on from VZRQ01010610.1 coordinate 91,106, forward strand.
TATGTATATAGTGATGGCTGTAGTAAATACAGTTTCCTGGTATGTGTCCATTACTGCTGTTCATCCTGTATAGAATCAGAATTACTAGAGACCTGGCTTATACTTTGAAGCATCTGTATCTTGCAAGGACCATTTTAGAGCACCAGACGCAGAAGCACAGACAGAAATAAGTCAGTAGGCCAAAGCAGACAGGCAGAACCATCTTAATCTGATGGTCAAAGACACCAAAGCAAATACCTTCTTGAACTACACCGTTCACTGCCCCAGTTTGCCATCTGTCATTTCAGCTTATACTTAAGCCTATCTATTTAACTGTTTATTTTGGCTAAGGTGTAGTTTTGGGAGCAACTGAGAGGTTGGCAGCAGTTCTGTTCGTCCAGACTCTGCCCTCCAGTGGTATCCTTCATCAGAAAGGTGACACAGACAACCAGGGAGGTACACAGTGCAACAAAATTGTCAAGGGTTAGCTGTCACAGCCTGTTAGAAACATGCTTTAAACCTCACCAAGCAACACTTAAAATTATCACTGAGCATGAATTTCTATAACATCTTTCCCTCTGTAGACCTCTGTTGTTTCTTACTTTTGCTTGTCATAAAAAGAGCTCAGGAACAACCCAAGCTTTCATACAGTATTTATATTTTTTCTGCCCTCACCCTAAGGCTGGAACATATGATGAAAGACCAACAGCAAAAAACAACTGTTCTTGAATGTCTGAAGATCCAAGTTGATCATACAGCTTTCAACTTGTTTTCTTTTCCAGACTGGTTCATCTCTGTCTCTTTATACTGTATAACAAAAAAAACCCTAACCCAAAAAAGTGTGTGCATGCACATTTATAAGTAATTTTACAAATTTTTACATAATTGCATTGTTAATGTTTCCTGAAAATCAGCAGCCTGAAATGGCCATCTTCTTTTCCTCTCTCTGTTTTTCCTTTCCAATTTTTAAATGTTTTTTGAAACAACAATAACTTGATTTTCTGTATTATTGCTGCTCCATTAATACTGATGTTGATGCCGTTCTACATTTATCACCTTCTTATCACATTTCCCATTTAATAGTTCACATCATAAGACTTCATACAAAGGCACAAAGACAAATAACTATTGTTAATTTAGTGCTCTCCTGAGTGAGCTTTATGACGGCATTTTTGAATGACCTTTTCTGTTAAACAAAAGTCATTGTAGGATGCATCTTATTTATTACAGCCATAAATTCCGACACCAAAACCATTAATTTTTTGCATAAATATTGACATGATTACCAATAAATCTATTTGGAGATGAAAAAAAAAAACCAACCTCTTTTTTTTATAGCACAGTATTATATTAGAATACACAGTGTTAGAGTACACAGTGCTACATGGTTGGAGCTGTAGCTCCAGGCTGGTTATGAGTACCTCAGGGGTCTCACAGTTCTGTGCTGGAACCTCCCCTGATCAATGTCTTTATCAATGACCTGGAGGGGGAGATCGAGTGCACCCTCAACAAGCTTGCCCATGACACCAAACTGGGGCGTGTGAAGGGCAGAGCTGCCTTTCAGAGGGACCTAGGCAGCTGGAGGAACGGATCTCATGTAATTCAACAAATTCAAGGTCCTGCACCTTGAACAGACTAATCCCCTGCGGCAGTAGGGACTGGGGACCACCCAGCTGGGGAGCAGGTCTGATGGACAGGGTGTCTGGGGTGTTTGCAGATACCAAACAGGGCTAAACAGGAGGTTTAAGGTAGGACAGATTTAAGGTACTAACACAATTTGCCCAGGGCGATGTGGATTTGACGTGCTGTGAGAGAAAAAAGACCAGCCCAAGAGAGTTAATGTAAAGTGGTCAGACTAACAGCTGAAACTGTCACTTTCAAACATGACTCATGGCCCAACATTTTTAATTCCAAGACGATTAGGAGATAAAGCTGACTCATCCATCAAAAGGGTGGCTTTTTAGGAGGATCTATGTGTTATCTTGACATGAATTTGAGAGTGCATTTTCAAATTCAATTTATTTACGAATAACATGGAAAATACAGTGAGCAGTGAAGTATAAAATTTGCTGATTCTAAGAGGTTGATCAGTGTAATAGGGAGACAAGGTACTAGGGGGAGTGTCCACATTAGCATTTTAGGTTTTATTGGGAATGTGCTTTTGAAGCAAATGTCTTGATTCTCGATGACTTCACTTTATTTCCCACTGTCAAAAAGTCTTAGAGTGCACAATCTACATTGCAGTCTGGGGGAAACTAAGCTGGGTGATATACTCTGAATACAAAATACTTTTCAATCCATGAGCTCAGGCTAGTCCCTAGTAACCTCGCCTAACAATACATAAAATGTATATACTGTGAATATTGGATTCCCAGCATCAACTGGTTCGCTCTAAAATTGGGTCACTTTAAAATCTGTTTTTACTGAGCTGTACCACTCCCTAATGTACAGAACAACAAAATGGAGCTGAAATACAGTTTATATAACCATATGGCACTGCACTGGGAGAAGAGGGAGCCACTCCAGTAGTATGTGTAAAGCAAGATTTTGGGAACAGGTTAGATCCATGAAAAAAACAGCTGAATGGTCCTTGTACCTAAAAATGGGTAATCAATGGCAAAGAATGACTGAGCAGCCTAGGAAAACAGATAAAAGAAACCCACAACATCCTGAAACAGATGGCTTTGACTCTTCGCTGACATTTCCAGTATTCTTGTACTGTCAGCCAACAAGTGGCACTTTTCAGAGTCAGGTTTGCCACAAAAGAGGTTCTTTACCCACCCACAGTGCACTGGTGGGTGTCATGTGGGTACAAATTGCTTTTTCTTCTCTTAGTATCTGCTTGTGCTCGCTGCTAGGACCAGACTGGTTCAAGCTGAAACAGACAAGATAAGAAAGACAAGTGAATCCAGAGGGAAGCGTGGACCTCAGAAAGTTGTATTTTAACTATCACTTGCAAAATCTTTTGTTCCACAATCAAGACCTCTTCCTGTTCTCTTAGAAAGGTCAATAACAAAGTAAAACTGCAGAAAGAACTCCAGTGACATATTCCATATTTGTCATCTGGAATATATCATGTGTTATTTAATGCTTTTGTAACTGTGTATTCTTGGTTGATAGCTTTGAGTCAGAAAAAGGAAAAGGCAAACTTAAGGCAGTGAACCTTCTAGAGCAATGCTTTCCGACCTGTATTCTAAGTTCAGGAAAGCCTTCTGTTAGTAGAGGCTTAAGTCACTTTACAGGAATGTCCTCACCTTCACTGGAATGCTTTTGGGGTACCTTGGTTTGAGAATTACTCTCTCCAAGGTTGAAAGGGAGGACTGTTTCTTTTCATTTGGGGTCCTTGGGTGCAACTGTGGAGTCATAACCAGCTTCAAGAGTAGCTGTCAGTCCATCAGACTGAACTTGGAGCTGGAGGTGATCAGAAAACAAGAGAAATTTGTGTAACTTAAAGAGAGACAGAATAATGTTTAAAGACACTTGCCCCTGAGCAAAGCAGAGTCCTTTCCTGAGTGCTGTTCCAGACATGCTGGCGGGATTTGACTGCAAGCTGGGGGTGTCAGACAAGCAAGGTAAAGATAAAAGAATTAGTATAATTGGAAGATGCCTTTTGCAGCAAGGCAAGAATTGAGCTGTTTAGTCACCATTCAGTTTGTGCTGGCTGAGAGCACTCATTCTCTGCTTGTTTCTGTACTATATTGTTCTTTCTACTTCTTTCTGTAATTTTCAACAAATGCTTCTCAACCATGGAATTAACATACCATTTGAGGCATGGCAGCCCTTAATAGAAGAGCACCTCGAAGTACTGCTCTAGCATACATAATTCTCTTGGTTCAAACCATTCTGATGGGAGGCAATCAAACTTGGCTGTTACTCCAGGGAGGAATTTGGCCCATTTAGTCTAGCAAGACCTTATGGTCCATCAGACACAGCCCTATAAACCCAAAAGATAAAAGTCCACCTATATTTTGTCTTCTCTTTTTAAGTCTCACAATACAGGTAGCTGTCATTTTCCAGCTGCCTACTCAGATGATGTATACTACTTGTATGGATGACTTAGGCGCTGTGTTCCTTTTGTGTGAGGATTTGACCTGAAGTGCTTATTGTCTACTCACTGTTTTAAGAACTTCAGAGCCATAGATTAAGTACTTGCAAGGGAGCACAGAGAGTCTGGCATTTAATTTCCTCTTAGCTGAGTGCTACGACTTGTGTTGCATTTTCTCAGCAGCTTGAACAGCCTTCATACCTATGACATGGCCACTGTCAGAGGGATTCAAAAGGGTCATGAGTGGAGAAGGTTGGACTCTGGTAGCTTCTGAACCAGAGCCATGGCAGAGGGAACTTGTGCAGTGACCACAAGAGTATGGACAATGTGACAGATGTGATTATAGACTGACAACTTTATAACTGGAAACAGATGCTTATATGTACCTGTTGAAATGGAAGATAAAATAAATAGTCTGAGACTGTTCGCAGTCCTTATCAGGATCTATGCAATATTTTTAAAAACCCACTGTTGCCCTTTTTCTGAAGTGATTATGAATTCCGTGCTCATATTTTTGGATCTAGACATAATTCTTATTAATATTTTTCACAAATGTTTGTGGCACACCAAATCTGGAAAAAATTTGTCGTGTTATAAAATGAAGGACTGTTTGCAGACATCAAAATGCAAATTTAGAAGCCCAAGTGTAGGGACTACTTGCATGTGTGATGAGATGTGTGATGTTCAGAGAAGTACTGAGATGGCAACTGATTTATACTAACCTATTTCAACAGCAAGTGACTATCCAACCATCCCTGCACAGAATTCCCTGAAGCTTTTTTGCTCAGTCCTGCAATGATAAATTTCGGTGGTATCTTGCACTTGTGTGAAAGCTAAAGGCTGAACTATGTGAAGGTAATTTGTAACAGGAGATGACCTGGGGTCTGACTTTCCTCTGCACATCTGCTTTGTAAGTCCTAATAGTCAATAAATCAGTTAACTGATAGATATGACTTGAAACTATACTGTGTCACCACACTAAGGACATTGGAGTCACCTGCTTTCTCACTGCTCAGAGAAATCTGCAGAGAAATGAGTACAAAACTGAAGTTGCAAGGGGGGCTGAGCTCACTGTCATGGTAGAGCAAGCTCCTGTGGCTCCTGTGAGATGGGTCAGCCATAGCCAGGGACTGTCCACAGGGTATCTGCAGATGCCTCCAAGCTGCCTTGCACAGGCTGACAGCTGGAACCAATCGCCTGGGATGCTCTCAGGGCCTTGACAACAGCAGTGTTCTTGTAACAGTACAGTTTGTTTGGGGAGCTATTTTGTTCCTAATGACCCAAACTTGCATATTGCAGTAGCACAAAGGGATCAGCCGCACAAAAACTTCCCCTGTCCAGCGGTGCTTAAAAACACAAAGATTGTCTGAGCTAATGGCTTAACAACAAAGCTCACATTGCTCAGTTTTCTGCTGGAAGCTGGTGCCTAAGAAAATCATCTTACTATGTGAAAACAGTCTTTTTGTTAAGGTCAGTAATGACTCCAAACTGGTATCTGCTATGTAGTTTTACAAATTCATGGAAAGAATGTGTGGTTCCATTATGAGAAATGAATATTGATGTCTGTAGTATATAGAGACGAATTGAGCTCTAATGATTTCCTAATAAAGTAATTTGTTCATAGATCACAAGGGGATACGAGCAAGAAAGTTTTAATGGTAAGGCCAAAGTAATTATTTTTCAGCATATAATTACACCTATACAACTGATCTGGGCTACATTTGCTGAACTAAATGATGATATAGAATGTCCCACTGAGGTTCACATTCATCATTAAAAGCCAGTTCCTGGCCTTTGACAAGGGGGCAGAGCAGCTCCTGAGAGGTAATTTAATATAATTAGGAGGATATTATGTTTATTATCTGCACACTGTGCTTGCTTTAGATTAGACCCGACAACTGGAGAAGTAGAAGGACATTTTTTTCCAAAATTAGCCTTGTCATCTCAGATCAAACTTTGCAGTGTGTTTTTTCTTTCCCCATCTCTAAATTGTAGCTAACGAGAAGGAAGAAGCTTGTCACAGGAGTCACAATAACAGTACATGCTTGATGGTGTTGGAGATACAGAGAGACTTGTGCAGGGTTTGTAGAGACCCTCAGGGAAGGGCCAGCCCTACTTTGCTGGATGCTGTACACAGGATATTGCTGTATGTAAACAAGTGCATACTGCACGTTTCACTGGAAACTTAGAGAGTTTAAAATTTTGTGCTAGGTTTTCAGTTTACAGCATATTGACCAAAACACTTCCTTTTCTGTAAGTTTGTTTATACAAACAAATCCAAACTGTACTTCATGTTATCAACAGCTTTTTAAGACTTTCTGCTGATTGCTGTCAGCATGCTCCCAGTGAGTTCTTTTGGGGTTATTTTTGCCATGAAGGAGTTCTTACGTCTTCCAAAGAGATGGGGAAGTTGTGTATATGAGAGAGTAAGTGAGCAATACTGAGTTTATCCTCTTTTTGCTCACTGTAACACCATGCTGACAAATTCACACTCTTCAGCAATGCCTTGAGGGTTAGGGCAGTGAAGAAGCCAGCAGATCTAAAGCAGAGTGGGACAGAGCAGAACTTGGGAGTGGAAATTTTCAAGGCAATATGAACATCAGAAGAAAAGAAATTCAGGATAGTTTAATGACATCTAGCAAAGAGTTTTTCAGTAAAAATTCACATAGCTTCTCACAACATCTTGAACACAGGAAAGTTTCTGAAAGCCAAGGCATCAAGGCTCCCACAGGACAAGTAAGAATACTAAGAGAGAGATAAAAAAACTTGAGCTTTGCTGGAAATTTATTTAAATGGAAGGACTTCTCATTTCAGCAAACCATTCACTTGTTGCATTTCTTCCCTCCACTTTTTAGGGAAATATTTCCCACATGGCTCCCTGGTCCTTTTCTCTAAGCTGATCTCCTCTGCACAGGAAACAGACCTGGACTCCTGCCATGAAAGGGAGTACTCAGGCTGGTCCTTTAGGGATGAGGTCCTGGTGGTGAAGGACTTCAAAATTTCTCTCCACTGCTTCTCTTATTCTGCTGAACCCCATGGCACTTGCTGGCCAGGAGAAAAAAGGGTTATTTTTCTTTCAGCCAGGACCTTCAGTGAGCAGACAGTCCAGCTTGTTTTGGCACCTATGATTTTTCCTTCCACAGACTTCACTGCAGTTGATCCCCTGTGGAGGCCAGTGGGCCTGCTGACAGAGGAACCACAAGGGTCCCCTGGAGGTGAGAACCCTAAGAGATCCTCCCCAGTTAGGGAGTCAGAAAAGGCATCTCCCAGGATGCTTTCTTTCATTACGTTAATGTACCCCGGTTCTGCTTCCCCGGTTGGCCAGTTGGCCTTCCTGCCCCCTTACACCCTACATGTCCTTGCCCTGGAAAATTCTCCCTCCCCTGCTCTCCCACTGGTCTTTGCTCCTTTGCTACTCCCTCAGAGTTTCCCCACCGGTTCCTGTACCCTAGTCCCGATGGTGTACCACCCTCTTGCCCTCAGATTATTGGTCCCTGATGCTCTCTCCGCTCCCACATATAAACCTGGACCCTCATTGTTCTATGTCTTTCGTCAGTGGAACCCTTCAAGCGCGTGGCAGAATAAACCTCTCCCGTGAAACTCTCTAGGAAGACCCTTCCCGTCTCTTTGCCGTCGACTTGTCGAAGAAGCTATCTGGTGTGTGTGTGTGTGTGTGTGCGAGTGTGTTGGCCCTGCCGAGGGGCTTCCTGATGGAGACGCTCTCGGAAGCTTGCGACACCCCACCAGAACACCCGCCACGACAATCCCCCATCACACCTGGATGCAGGCACAGAGCAAATCTTCCTCCCTGCACAAACAGTGCTCCCTCCCAGTGCCTCACACCCATCTCTGTGTCTTCTCCTCTTCCCACACCCACCAGTTCATCTCTTCGTTCCGTGTGGCACAATATATTCCCAGCTATCTCCCCAGATAGCTCCTGTGCTGCTGTTCCGGCATGATGAAATTCAGCTCCAGCTTCAAGTCAGTCTCGTGTTGTGCAATTATATCTGTAAAGATTGTCTGAAAAGGTGTGTTCAGCACCCATTAGAAATATAATTTATAATTTACCTACATTTTTAAACCACTTTTTTCTGTTACTCAGTTCAGCATAATAATTGTGCTCTATCTACAGCAAAGGACAGCATGAGCTAGATATTAAAAGGAAAGGGGTTTTTTTTACTCTATTACTGGTGCTGCAGTGCTGTGTAGGGCAATGTCACTCTGTGACACATTTTATCCCTGTAATGCTATTAAGAACAGTATCAAAACACCTTATTTGCTTTGCCAGTAGCAGTCACATAAATTAAAGATGCCCAGAAGCAGCTTACATTATTTCTAGCAGCTTTGAAAAATGATCTAATTTTGATTGCAAGTAGTGTAACAATCTCCTCTGTGATATAACTCTTTATTCGATTTTTTTTCCTTCATTCTCCAGCCTCAAATTTTGCCAACTACAAAAACTAACAACTAGTTCCTATTACCACCTAGATTCTTTCCAGAAAGTCAGGGCATGGAAAACTAATAGAATTTCTGCTTTGTTTTCCTGTATTTTTGATGAAATTCTGGATATGTAAATTTAAAGGGGATTATGGAATTTATTTTTTTAATGCTAATCTCTCTCCATCCAGGGAAATCTTCTTCTGTTTTCAATGACAAAAATCCCACTTCTCCTTGGAAAACTGTTACTAAATACACTAGTCCTGCAGTGAGTTTGCTATGAGTTTTTAAGCAAGGTGACCACCTTAGCAAGTTAGCTAAATTAAAGAATTCTTTTTTCCCCTCGTGTTACACTGTCTGGTCAGGTCTTCTTTTTAATTATTTTTCCATTAGTAACAGAAAAAAACTTGCCTGTGTCTCCAAATTCTCTGGTTTACCAGATGTAAATCTATGACATTTCACAGGTATGAAATTTGTATAAATATATGAGGCAGCTGTAAATTAAACTAAACAAACCAAGAATCTAAAAAGAGTAATATATTTCAGCCTTCATTGAAATGTTGTGTCAGAGCCTGGAATATATCTCTTTGTGGGAAGATCTGCATGATTTAGTAGTGCATCTGTTATCAGATGTCTTAAAATTCTGATTTATTTGCTACATAAATTAAGAATTTCCTATTTTAACTTTGAAAATGCTTTCACGTCTTGTTTTTTATCGCAGTACACCATAAACTCCCACTGCAAAAGTCGTTCAGTCTTTCATCCAGGACACATCTAAGCAATTGCTCCTGCCTTGCCCTGCTCTCAGAATGGATGGTAGTCAGGATGACTCTTTTCTTTCATCAGATGAATTTAGTACTAGACTGGAACATGGCTGTTCTTTGTGATGGCAACTTCCAAAGGGTCGAAATTAGTCTGTATTTCATGCCAGTCATTAGAACTGGGTAGCCTGTGCTGTGGGTAACATAAGTACAAGGCTGCCATCAAAACATGAGCTTGTAGCCAGTCAATTAGTTCAATAGACAAAAGCTCTGGGCCAAATCTCCTCTTACTCCCCATCTTTTCCCTCATTCTTCCCCTCATTTCACAGGGGCAGTCCTGGGCCAGTGGCCACTGCTTTCTCACCACAGCTGCAGACTGGCAGGGCTGACACTCATCAAGCGCAAAAATCCACTGCTTTCTTTCTCTTGAGCCCTTTTCCCTGGCACTGGCACACCTCGGGAGGACACATACATTGGAGGCTCCCAGATGTATCTTTAAATTACACAAACCAAAAGGCTCAGGCACAGTGCTCAGAGAACAAACAATGTAAATCGATGTGCCATGATTTATAGCAGCTAGGGAATTTGGCTCAGGAAGGCAAGCAGTCTGATGGCATTGTAGAGGTGAAAATGCAGACAGTGAAGCCCACCATGTTTATTATGTACAGTTCTGGGATGCAAGCACTGCTCTCCTCAGAGGGAAGCGTCCTGCTCAGGCAGGTGCAAGTGCTGCCTGGAATTCATCAGTATCTGAGTGCTTACAGCCCCCTGCTATGGTGCTGTAAATCAAAGGGATGCACACTAATGTAGAAGAACATTGCGTGTGTCAATTCATTAGTCAATGGAGTGGGAAAGATTGGCGTATCAGTCATGAAGATATATGAAGTCTGCCTCTTAATGATGTTAGCTCGTAGGCAGTTTGTGATGGAACCTTTGTGGCCTGATGACTGTGTTTAATATGTGCAATCCATACCCCAATAAATCTGTGGCTGGCAAGAGAGCACAGACACTTTGTTCGGTTTATGGAACAAAACACACCAAGTATTGTGGGCAGCATTAACATTTAAAAGTGTTAAGCCAGAATACAGAGAAGTTCATTATTGGATCCAAATTAAAAAATAATAATTACACAATGAAAGCAGTTGGTGTGGGCTGTAATACTTTCCGGGGCAGGATAGAGACCCATCATATCCAGTTGCTGTTGCAGTCACGTCGCTGTCCGTAGGAACTGGATGTTCTGTGGAGTGTGTGCAGCATTAATCAGTCTAGAATTTGTCACTGCTCAAGGTGCAGCAGTTCCAAGTGCAGGCAGGAACTGACTTGCATCAAAAATGTCATACTGACATATTGCTGAACAGAAGAACAAACCAACAAGCCAACAGAGAAGAAAGTACTACATAATATGGATTTAAAAAGCTGCTCCTTCTTTAAATCTATACTAGTAAAATAATCCTCAACAAAAGGAAAAGTTCTCACAGAAAATCTACTTATTTATAAATAATTATTCTTCAAATTTTTTAAGACCCAGAGCCTCAACTGAAGTGAATGGACTTTTCCAAAGTAAATTAAGCAGCATAAATGTATACCAACCAAAGACCTGGCTCTACTTAGTGCTCCAGTTTCTTTCTGCTATGGTTTGCCATTGTAATAATACGTGAAGTTGTCATCTATCTCTGCTTTGTTCTGCTCCCACATGAAAAATGGGGAGTTTCTTCCATTTCTTAGAAGGCATTTGTTTTCGGGCATGGCTGTCTGATAAAGCAGCAGGAGCAGGTAGCAGCAGTGCTGCCACACATGCAAGCTCCCTTCTGTAACTGGAGAGCAAAAGTAATTGCACCACAGCTAGGACAGGAGTAGCATGTATAGGAGTTGGACTGGATGCAGGGATGAATTACAAGTGTTACTTTAATCACTGTATCATAAATGGTGAACCCTGGTTATGCTTTGCAAACAGACAGCAGTGAGGTAACCAGAATAGCTGTACCTCAGAATGAATGGTTTAGCAAGATCAATAGATGAGACCATGCACTTTAGAGAAGAGGTTGTAAATTGCTTGAAGTCCTGGCGTTAAGTTCATATTTAGAAAAAAGTTTCACATCCTTATAGATGTGAGTTTTTTTTCCTTTATCAGAGCTTAAAGTAATCAGGCCAAGAGAAAGACTAATTCTGGCTTAATCCTGCCCCAGCAGTTACCAAGCACTGGCTTAATCCTGCCCCAGCACACACGTTGATCCTGAAAGATTTTTCTGACTGAACTGCAGAAAATGTTGAAATATTTCTGTGAATATGAGGTAAGCCATCACTGAACTTTGTAGCATATGAAAACTCCAGATAAAGGTATGGGGACTTAGCTGACAGCACTGAAACAAGCTTACCAGCTTCTTCTTAGCAGTGATTTTAAATACTGGCATTTGAGTGTCAGGGAACATAGAGCTGTATTTTAAAATCTGGATAAGAAATTCAGTAGGCAAACATGCTTAGAGAAGAGGGCTTTTTAAATTTTTCATGTTTACTGTAGGACTTTCAAATATTGTATTTTTTTCATATGCATGTTTAAATATCCATGACAAAGAAAAATGAAACCCAAAACTTCTAAAACGTTTAAAAGTATGTATGAAAATATAAATCCCATCTGTAAAAATATACCTGCTATTTATCAATATTTTTGCCTGCTAGTTGCTAGTTTGTAATGCTTATCTTATATTTCCTGTTCTAAACTGCAGGACAGATAATGTACATCCAGCATTTGTCACATTTCACCTTACAAGTATCTACCTTTATTCAGGTGACATTATTCCTTTAAACCACACATGGATCAGTGTGAGGAATTAAACTTACAGCTAATTTTATATCTGCTTTACATCAAAGCAGTCTTGTTGATCATCCAATCAGAGGGAAGTGCTGTCAGAAACAAGGGTGGCCATGACTGATTTTGTGTGTATCCTTCAGGGTAAGTAGGGTTAGAAGGGTCAGAAGACAACTGACCACTAGCTGGAGGTCTTAATTCAGCTATCATTGATTTGGAGCTGGAGAGGTGGGTTTTCACCCTGGCAAAAGACTGAGGTGTATCATTCTCTTAACCACCATTTTGTGAAGAGAGGAAGCTTAAAAAAGATAAATCCTTTTTCTTTCTCTGGAACAGAGAGCACATTTGGTTTCTGTGAAGAAACAAAGATACTCACTTAAATACATTTATAATTGTCTTGATCTTTATGTTTCTACTGTTGTTTGAAGCAGAAAAAAAGTTTTAGGTACTTCTCATACATGCAAAATCCATGCTATAATGTGACAGCTATTTTGAGTCAGAGTGAAAGATGATCTAGCCCAGCAACCTGCTTTTATAGATGACAATATTGGATACCCAGAAAAAAGTTTTAGAGCACACAGGGACACTTATGCCAGTCTCCAGTGGTCTACAACTCAGTGACTTCACCTACTTTTTTCTGTTTGTTTTTAACATGTGTTGGAAGGACTGCTTTTCCTCTTTGTCTGACTGTTCTTTGGGTTTTAGAGGAACTTTATCTATTGATAGGGATGGCAGTTCTGTGTTTGTCATCCAGGCCACACCACAGCATGAAGTTCCATAGCTTGACTCACTTTGTTTCTTCTGAACCTGATGTGGGGTTGTTTCTTTGATGCCTCTGTCATGCTCACACACTCACCCCTTCCTGGGCACCCCAAAGAGACATAGTTTTGGCAGAGTTGGTGAATGAACTCACAAAAATCACAAAAAGAGATGCAGAAGGTTTGAGTACTGAATCAAGGGGTCTCATAGGGTAGGGTATTTCCACAAAATAAGGTTTGAGGTTGAAGACCAAGGAGCCTGTACAGAATAAAGAACAGTCAAAACACAAATTCAGAGTCTGCACCAAACATTCAAGTGTAAAGAATGCTGGGGAGGGAGGAGTTTAACAAATGGTGACAGCACTTTGGAAGACATCCAAAGGAAATGCAAGTACAGGGTTAATATATACTTATATAAGACATACTCTTAGGTCAGGTTTTGGGCAAAACTCTTTTTACTGCAGGTGCACAGCTAGTGATCAGAAAGTTAATGCAGCAAAGCACCTCTTATTAGCTTTGGCTCTCTTATTCTAACTGGCTGTCATTCAGAGAATAGGAAGCTCAACACTGTGTGGAGAATTGTCCTCTCCACCTGTCAGTGATTAATTTCACACATTCAGCCATCAGGGACTCTGTAGGAGATTCTGGTTATATTTCTTTCCTGTCTCAAAGCAGAATTTACTGTCTGTACTTTGTATTCAGTTCTAAATGAATTTCCATGGTTTGGGGGGGGAAATCCCATAATTTTTTTGATTGCCTTGGATTTAAAAATATTTGCATTTGTTGGATTTGAACCAAACGATTTATGGACTTAATTTTCCAAACATATTATTCATCATATTAACACAAATAATTTTCAGGAATGGTAAGGAGTGTGTTTTTTTTCCAAAATGAAAAATAATAAGTAGATTTTTCTTCTTCTCTCCTCAGTGCTTCAGATGCGGATTCTTTGTTATTTTGACTGGTCAAGCAAACCCAGGCCTAAGGCTGAAGTTGGTGATGTTCCTCTTTTTGCTTACAATAAAAGATGCCCAGAACATATTTCTCTAACAAACCTCAGATAGCTGAGGCATTGAGGGGAAAAGCTGCTGACCTTGATGCAGCTCCTAACGTCAGGAAACCCCAGTTGTGAGAAACCACAAGGTTTCCAAACCACTTTGTCTTGCAGGCAGGCAAGGCTTTCAGCTACTCCTGCCCCTCCAAAGTTGCTGTTGTTGAGCAGAAGCTTTAGCCTAATTTGTTTTCTGAGAGTCTGTGGCTCTAACAGGTTTTGTAAAAGATTAAGTTAATGGGGGATAACAGAAAGGGGTAACAAGGCAAAGGTCGCTGAGATCCAGATGAAAAGGACAATATTATTGGTGAGAAAGCAGCTGAAGGGGCAGGGCAAGACATAACTCGTGCTAAGAGCTTGAGCAGCAGGAGGGGAAAAAAAGAATTTGGTTGGGGAAACTGGTGAGAAAACTGGCATCTAAACAGTGTTTCTGGAAGAAGAAATGGGGGTGATAAGGTATGAATGACCCTGTATATTGGAAGACGGGTGAGGACTTGAACGAATGAGGTGGGGTGCAAGAGTAGAGGACAAAAGGTGGAGGTGGGTGTGTCTCCTAATTTCAGCCAAGGAAAAGGTTAATTTTTTGCAATAGCCATAAGAGAGGGGGAGCCTGAAGCCGTGTGGGCATGGCCAAGGCACTATGCTATCCAGTACCACCCTGTGTCATGGCTCGAGGTGCAGGGAAAAGGGATTCTGTCTCGCTTCCTAGAAGGTGTGTGTGTGTGGGGAGAATGCTCACTTTCCAGGGGCACAAGCAGTGAATGGAGCGGTGGGATAATGCTGATCCCAACCAGAGCGCCTGTCCACCATTGTTTTTCATTGTCCTGGGCTTGGAGAAAAACGGGGACACAGATCAGCATCTGTGATGGTCAGTCATTTAAAATGAACATTAATTTGGTCATTGTCCTGGTCAGTGAGTAGCTTTTGCCTATAAATCACCGTCTCTTTGTACACTTTTGTTATTAATATTGTTGCTGTTACCATTTGTTTTCTTATCTCATTGCCATTTCCAGTAAATTGGTCTTACCTCGGCTCAGGATCTCTGCCTTTTGTCTCTCGCACTGGAGGGGGTGGGGAAAGGGGAGTGGCTCATGGATTTCATTGTAGTGGCAGCACTAAAATTAGGGAATACCATTCCTAAACCATGACAGTGTGAAAAGGAGGAAAAGTCTGTTTTTGAAGGAACAGAAGCAAAGAAACATAAGCTAACAGGAACTTGTGGTTGAAGATGTGGAAACTCAGTTAAATTGATCAGGATGGGGACAATGCTCAAAACTTTGGCAACATAAAAGCCAGAGATCATAAATGTATAAGGATCAGTGCCCAAAAAAGAAGCTCAAGACAGTATCTGTCACATACTTTGCTCTAGAGATCAGGGTAATTGATATCTTAAACAACTGTATATAACGTGTGGAAAAAGCAGTGTTTCATCATGAAGGACTTCATCTGAGTGTCTTGTATTGCTGTCAATAATAAAATATCCTTGGAATTTTTAAATGTTGGAGATGACAAAATCTTAAAAAGTGCCCTGTCCATCTTGGGGGACATCCATATTAAGTTTCATCTTGCAGCATAAACAGGAATAGATTGTTGGACCAAGTTCAGTGTTAACTTCAGACTAAAATGATCTGTAACTTGTTAATGTTTGTTATGGACACACAGAATAAAGCTCATGCGGTAATATACAAAGTTTTTTTAAAAAGGATGAAAATTAAATCAAAACTCATAAAATATTCAGAAAAAACACTCATGATTATTAACTGGGAACATTTGAGTTCATTCTACCACTTATAGAAAACAAATGGACATGTAAACATGGAAGTCAAATATGTTGTTTAGAGGGAAGACAAGAAAGTAAAACAATACAACACTGTTACTTTTCTATTTATGTAGAATTATGGACACATCAGAAAATGGGTGTTATGGAAAACTAGTCAAGTAAAATGGCAAAGTTATGGCACTGGAATGAAGAAGAAATTCTTGTACATAATTCTTCACAATCTTTGTGACAATGGCATGATCTCTTTACTAGAAGAATTTGGTAAAATTTGAACAGTGCGAAAAAGATTAAAAATAATTACATTTTTTCCATATTTGGGAAAATGTTCTAATGAAATGCCCATGCAAGAAACTTGATTTGATGCATGGGACTGGTAAATAAATAACTGTCTGGCTGGACAGCAGTTTTGATTAGCTGATGGTTTGTCAGTGGGACCTCCACTAGTTCCAGCAGTCACTTCCACTGATCACATAGTTTGGAATTCTGTATGAACAAGAAAAAAAATCACGCACAGGTCAGAGTAGAGCCTAAATATGTGACAACACATTAACCAATGCTTTCAAAACTATTCAGGTAGAAAGGAAATTAAGTAAAGGGCTTTGCAGATTTCTGCAATCCAAGGAAAAATTATGTGAAAAGTTATTAAAAACCCATTCTGAAACATATATTTTCTTCTGTCCACGGGAATAGGGCTGTTGGAATGTTTATCTTTCTAATAGTGGGAGGTCTGGGGATCCTGGTACTTAAACTGCAGAAAAAGTGATACGGATAGAGTGAATAGGGGAAGTTTTTTTGTTTGACACAGCAAAACCTGTGGTAGAAAACTGTGTTTGTGTCCAATCAGTTGTGCTTTCCACTATTGAAGAACAAGAGAGGGTTCTGAGGGCTATTAAAGCCCTGGAAAACATGACTCATAGTTTAGGGTTCTCAGCTGACTTATTCTATGGAAAGACCGATGCAGGAAATGTTCCACTTGAAGGACAGAAGGCTCTTTGCTCTACAGCAGAAAGAAAAACAAGGTCAAATGGATGAAAGCTGGAAGTAAAACCCTCTCCAAGTTGCAGTGAACCAGTTGCAGTGAACCAGTTGCAATTTACCAGTGTTTGTTTGTGGATTCTGTATCAATAGAAAGAATAAAAACTAAACTTGGAGCTTTTTTTAAAGGATCTGCTCTGAAATAGAAGCATATTTCACGTTTCCTTGATGTAAGAGAGGTCACTTTAGATACTTATGGTGGTCCCTTTATTCTTGCAATTGGTGAAAGCAATTTCTTTGAAGTGGGGGTGCTGTGATGGAAGAAGCAGAAGAGGAAGGCATGACCCCTCCTTTTCAGGGAATGAATTTTACTTAGCCAAAGCGGTTGGTTGGAAGAATGGAAATGAGTGGGTGTTGCCAGCTAAGGAAGAAGAAACATGATTTGAAGAAGACAGACAAGGGTAGGAGGTAAGCACAGAGAGAAGTAGCACAAACTTTTGGGGCTCGCATGTTTGGTACAAGTGTGAAGGGTTTAAATGAACACAGAAAAGGAAATCTTGATAAATCCAGTGCTGGTTATTGAACCCTAAAAACCAAGTAGTAGATGTGACATTCTGACGGCTCCAGACAGGATGCCAAGCAGCAGGCTGTGGGCTGAAAGCTAAGGGAAAGGTTTGACAGCTTCCATGTTGGAAGGCCAGGGTAGTATTTAAATGGGTGTGAGTAGCTGACTGACCACCTGACAGTAACAGGAGAAGGAGGCACTGTCCTGTGAGTTCACACAGAGCCAGCAGAGCTGAACACTTGTGTGGAGCACTGGGAACAAGTCTAGAGGAGAGAGGCCCCAGAGAAGAGGAATTTTGGACGCAATGTTACTTACTCTCTCTGCACCAGATTGGAGGTTCTAAGATACTGGAGATGAAGGCAAGAAAGATGGATTTACAGCTTGAAAAGGTTGTTATTTTTAGAGCAAGTAATGCGAAACCTTGTCTGAGGCTGAGTGGAAACTGGTAGATCACAGAGAGAAGTCAAGAACAAGTGAAAGTGAGGAAATATGACAAAGAGCAGGGAATCTCAGCTCTCTGAAGGAACAAGGGTTGTGTATGTATTTCTCCTAGATGGAAATTAATGATGACATTGGGTTAGAGTTTGAAACTATTACAAGTGACTTACAAACAACCAAGCTAAGAGTTTGAGAGAAATTTGTGTCTCAGGCAGGCAAGCTGCTAGCACATTTTACAAATGACATCTGCTCTGAGCAGGAATGTTCCAGGGAGGGTTACATTTCAGCTCAATCAATTTTTTTATACATAATTTATTTCTATAAAGGGGACACACTGATCTGATTTAATTAGGCTAATTAGAGGTCTGTGTCAAATACAGGAGTGAAGTATATGGAGGTGGGTAGAAGGCGTAGGAGCGGAAAGATAGGGGGAAAAGTCGTTGTAGGGAGAATTAGTTTTCACTCAGAAGAAAGTGACACGAATCCGGGCAGAATAAAATCTGGAAATCTGGATGCTACAGAAATCTTGCATGACTGAGAGATATGGTGCTCAGTACTGAAGCCTGAGGTAGACTGAACAATGGAAAAGTAATGTTTTTTGCTGAGCTGCAATAACTGCAGGTACACATGGGAAATAATGGATTTTCAGACAGGTGAATTTGAATAAAGGAAGTATAAGAATGAAGACCAAGAGACTGTAAGCCATATGGAGATGTTAAAGCAGAAATTGCTAGTTTATCTCTCAAGTCTAAAGGATCAGACCAATGCTAGAAACAGGAAGACTGATGGAAGGAGAGCTGGCAGGAAGGCAAAAAAGAGTTTCTTAATCTCAGTGGCCTCATGCAGGAATGCTGTCCTTCGTTTCAGAAGGAGCAGGAGACAGTGGAACAAGCTGTGTCCCAAGTACATGACAGAAGTGATTTAAGTCAAGTTTCTACCATGACTGAAAATAACAATTGAACTAAATCCAAGATACTGACCTCTGCAAAGGTATTTACTGCATCCTGATGAAGACTGATAATGTAGCCATAAATATAGCAAGTGCTGGAAATTCACAGTTGTGAAATACCAAGAGCCCTTGAGGCTTTTCTTCCCTTCACAGTGGGTAATGTATTTCAGTGAAATGTGAGAACAAAAAGATGATATCCCAGAAAGATTTATCTTCTTGCTCTGCACTGCATATTGAGCCTGGATTCACTTCGGCCAACATTTTTGTGATCTAGCATTGCTTTACCAGGGAGCTTCAAATAGAAAGGAGCTGTACCAAGGAGACTCAAACAGAAAAATTATGGAATCAATATATCTGACTTAAAAAGCAATAAAATAGTTAACTTGCTTGCAACGAATGTTAATTTGTGGCTGTCCTGGAGCATGAGGGGACATAAAAATCTTTATCATTTGCATTACATAATTTCCAGACTAAAGCAGTGGAGGCTGATAGCCAGCATGAACATTTTACTGTTGTGAGAAAGCAACATTTTGTCACATTTAATAAATAGGGAAGGTCAGTTACCACAAAGTCCTGAGAAGCTCTGAAAATGGAAAGCGGGGTTGAAACTGAAGGCATTTCATGCAAGGAAAATACTGTTTGTGCTGCAGATATTGAAGCTGGAATACAGGATAACAGGGGGAAAGTGCCAGTCCCTTCATTTTCTTTTTTTGAAGAATAAACAGTTAAAGAAATGCGCCCCAGATTCCATTGCACCACAACATCATTTTCACTTGCTTCTCAAGAGCATTTAAGCACTTGGACTTTCCTTGAGAAAACAGTCATCTGAAACAGATTCTTAGCCTTACAAAAAAAAATTAAATCTTAGGAAAAGTATATTTGAATTATATTCTTGTGCTGAAAGGTGTTAATGGCCATAGTCAAGTGGGACTTTGATCTGCAGATTATCAACAGATTTGAAGCAGATGGGTGTGTTAATCACACAGGCTGGCGAACCTCACAGATGGGTCTGCTAATAACCCAGGCTGTAAGGGAGGATGAAAAAAGTTTTGCAGTTTGATAACTGAAAATAAAAGGCTATGTCTAATAGTTTACATAGCTAGATCATCTAAGCTGTTTATAAATGCCAAGGATGCAAGACTCACTGTGCAGAAGGTGATGGGAAGGGCAAAAGAAGCTGCAGTATATTCCAGAGAACCAGCATAGCCCTAAGGCGAGGAAGGAAACAGGCACTGCAGGAGCGGGGGCACATGGGGCCTGGAGGGTAGGAGCATGATGGGGAGGACAAGGTGGCACCCCACCTTTTGCATCCCCATCAGAGCTGCAGCACTCCGCAGATGGTGCTGAGTGATTGGTTGTCACAAACACACTATGGATTGCTCTCTGAATTTCTCGGAGCATTCTGAATTGCTGGTATTGCTACCGAATACAGAGCCGGAGCTGTTCAGCGCCAAAAGAGCAAGTATTTATTCACCTCTTAGGTATGCAGATTAGTTAACTTTGTGAATAACATGTTTGGGGTAGGCTTCTCTCCTGAAGAAATCAATGAAAAACATTGATTAATGAAATTTATTAAGAAGAGTAACATCGTCCTCAGTCCACAAAGAGACAGTGATGAAATGATGGCTTTGTTCAAATTACTTTTAGAGTTCCTAATGATTTCAGTGTCATCAGGATTTCATGGATAATGTTGAAATACAAAAAAAAAAAAAATGGTTATTTGTTTTTCATAATCTGTCATGTTAAGTTTCTGAGCAAGTAGATAAAGTTTACATACTCACGCTCCTTTGAAACTTCTTCGCCATTAGGGTTTTAATGAAAATTTTTTTGTGTAAGATGAAAGGTCATCAGTGTTCTTGTGTGTGGCACTGTGTCATGAGGACCAGACACTCCCTTCAAGACAGGCAAACAAGTGGTTTTCTGAAGTATGTGCACATGATCATTATCATCCTTGGAAGCTGAATCAGATCTTCAAATATATGACTTTTTACCTATTTCAGCATTTGACAGTAGGAAAAAGTCATTTGTGAGAATCTCCACATTAGGAAGGGGGGAAAAAAAAGATTGGAAAAATTTGAAATACTAGTGTATTCCCTTTGATCAGAAAGACAGGTTAGCTCTGGAAAAAATCCAAAGATTAGTTTGCTTTCTAAATGAAACAAATTTAAATAAAAATTTATTGAATTTGTAAAAAAAAAATGTCTGTACTAATCCACTATATAAATTTGTAATTTATTTTAAATATGCATTTTTACTTGGTTGATTTCCACATAAATCATGCTTTTT
The DNA here is from genome assembly GCA_013397975.1 of Machaerirhynchus nigripectus. Lineage (NCBI taxonomy): Eukaryota > Metazoa > Chordata > Aves > Passeriformes > Dicruridae > Machaerirhynchus > Machaerirhynchus nigripectus. The sequence goes on from VZRQ01010610.1 coordinate 111,936, forward strand.
ATATGGAATCTTTATTCACAATGAAAAGATAAAGGAAGAGTGAACAATTCAGAAATAAAGGTTTATTACAGATTTCATCCTTCAGTGGCTTTATCTTGAACAGCATCATTTGTTTTCTACTCATTTTCATTTCATACCTAGCCTGAATAAGACAGCTTGGGCTTTGCCTTTATTCTTTTAGTGCAGCACAGAGAGACCTCTACATGAGGAACCAGTGTTTATGTTGGTACCAGAGGTGGGGGGGTCTTTAAAGCACAGCATGAACCCAATTCCTTACTCAGCATTTGAAGCGTGGGGAAGGAAGTGGAGATGAAGGATAAAGGGTGCTTGGGTCTATTTTCATTTTTGGAAGGAAACAATTCCTGAGTTTGTAATAGTTGCAGTTCTGTTTCATGTGGGTCGTTCTTAATGAGACTCTCTATTTGATCCTTAAGATAAGGGAATGGAAGTAATATAAAATTATTTCTTTCCTGGCCTGCATCAAGATGCCCCAAATTATCCTGAATGATCAGGACAACCCCACTGACTGACTTGTGTCAGAATGGAGACATGCTTCCAGGCTTCTTTTCTGGGTAGATGTAACCTGCAGAGATGGATGCAGGATGCGTCTTAAATCGAAGCTGGGTGTGATCAGCTCTGTATAGGCACAAAGAGTACCTTGGTTCTAACCTTAGCATTTATAATTGCTTCTCAGACTTTCTGAGGTCGTTAAACAAGTTCATTCTTAGCACAATGTATGATAACTCACAGTTAGTTCGATGCCTGAGCTCAGATGTTTCCATACCCATTTTTATGCTTTGGAAAACTTGGGACAATTCCTCACCTAAAAAAAAAAAAAAAAAAGGAAAAAATGGAAAAAAAGGGAAAACAAACCCACAAACAAACAAACAAAAACAGGCAGGGAAAGTCTTCTGCCAGTTCTTAGATAGACTCTCATACATACCAGACCACTTTCATCTCTCCTTGACTTTTGGACTGAGGGACAGCTGCTGTCCTGCCTGTTGCCAGCCTGCACTTCACTCTGCATATTTTCCAGTGTCTGGCAGTAGGTCATGAGAAGAGGATGTCTCAGTTCTTTCCAGAGGCTATCATGTAAGCTGAAAGGTACCTTCTAGTTTGCCACTGAGCGCTGTTTTTGTTTACCTTGCCCATGCCAGGGCTCCAGGCTGCTGTTACCAGTCATGGACTTGATGGAGAGAGAGGAAAAGCCCGCACAGAAATTTTGCATCATGACACCGGAGTGTGTTGCATAAGCCTTGTTACAAAAGAAGTTGTTAAAATGTGCCCAAAGGATAGAAAAATAACCAAGATGATTTATTCAGATCTTATTTCATGATCAAGGTACTTTTTTTAAAAAAAACCTCTGGCAATATTTGAGTTCGATTACACTGGAGCTAAAATGCTACTCTTGTTTATGGCTCTTTCAAAGCAAATGTGCTTTTTTGCTATTCACAGCATGGATAAACAGGTATGACCTGATTGCTGTGCTGGACAGCCGCTCTCCTTCAGAGAAGGGACAGGACCCAGTGGATTAGTTTTTTGCCTAATAGTAGGATAACTGGGTAATTAATTCTTTTCTCTCTGGGTAACTTGTTCTTTTCTCCTCTACTTACGTGTTTGTCTGAGGCCAATGAGAATATACAAAGGCAGCAAAACCTGTCTTTGTGAAAGGCTTGTGCTTGCTGCTTCCCAAGCAAACATAGTTTGGGCAGTGAGGGCATTGAAAACACCCCTATACCTGACCTGAGGAGGATTTGTGGGGTCTCTGCCAGTGAGGTGCAGGCACTGAAAAAGCCTCTGCCTTTGGGTGAGGGGCTGAGCAAGCACTGCGCAGGCAATTCCAAGAAACTGTGTTAAGAGTATGCCAGTGACATCTAGTGTTTAATATAAAATTCCTATAAAACCCCGTGGGTTTGCTATGTAAAACCCTTTGCTGCAGCTGGAGCAGTGGGTGCTCTCAGGGTGCCTGATCCAAGGGACAATGCAGCAAGGCCACGGCACCCTTGCCAGGAGACAAGGAGACCTTGGCTATCATCCTGCAGCCAGGTGATCTCACAGCAAGCAGTGTGTTTGAGAGCTAATCACCCTCAACAGCAAATAAGTAACATTACAGGGGTGCTCACAAGGTGGTAGAAACAGTGTGGTCTGCCCTTTGAATCCTCCACATTTTTCTGTGTAACGTACACCTTCTTACCTAATAAAATGGCAGAATATTCTGATTTGGTACTCTTTTATAAATGTTGGAATGAAGTCTGGCCACTGATAAGCTGTCCGTACATACAGGTACAAAAATTGCAGTGGGTGCAGTATGGCAGGTAGTATACTGTAGTTTAATTCTAACAAGAAAAGACACTATCTCAGAACTCAGAGCAGGATTGCAATTAATTCTGAAATAAAATTCCAGCACAGTAGGGAGCTCAAAACTGGTGACACACCACCCAGATTCGAGGCGAAAGAGAAGAACATTCCAAGGACAATTGATATCACATAGCAACAACAGATATAAGTTGGTGAATTCAGTGTTCCTACAATTAATACTGACAGTCAAGCAGCTCTTGCAGCTTTTTTTAATGTTAGGTTTGTTAAAATTCCTGGTTCTAAAAATAAGGATAAAATGGACTGTGAGATCATAAACTGTATAAAAATAGATGTATGCTTAATGTTGTGAAACACAGTTAAAGAAGTTAGCATATGAATGACTAATCATCATTGCAAGTATCTCAAGACATCATTAATGCAAAAATACTATAACATTGCTAGTAGAAATAGAATATCTGCTTGAACTATATACAGAATTATGACATTTTTATCCCTTTTGATATTTACTGAATCATAGAATAGTTTGTGTTGAAAGGGACCTTTAAAGGTCATCTAGTCCAGCATCCCCCACAAGGAGCAGGGACATCTTCTATCTCAACAAGCCCTAATAAAAAGACTATCCCCATCTTTCTTATATGCTCCCTTTAAATATTTAAAGGCCACAATAACATCTCTCTGTAGCTTTCTTTCCTCCAGACTTAACAACCCCAAATCTCTCAGCCTTTCCTCACAGGAGAGGTGGTCCATCCCTCTGGTCATCTTTGTGACCCTATTCTGGATCCACTCCAGGATCCATGTCTTTCCTGTACTGTGGACCCGGAACTGAACAAGCTCTCCAGGTGGGGTCTCACCAGAGCAGAGCAGAGGGGCAGAACCACATCCCTCGATCTGCTGGCCACGCTGCTTTAGATGCAGTCCAGGACATGGTTGACTTTCTCAACTGCAAGTGCACATTACTGGCTCATATCCAAACAAATAGTTACTGTAAAAGTAAAGAAATGGACAAGCTCACAGGCTGATTCACTATGAAGAATCCAGACCAAAGTTTAAGATTGTTTTGGCTCCTGCAGACTTGCACACATGATTAGATTACTTCAAGGCTACAAGATTCAAAGTATATCTGAATCAGAGGCAAGCTGTAGGTCTGGTGTCTTACATTGCATGAACCTAATATGTTTAGTGCTTTGAAAGCCATACAAAGTCACTAGAGACTTCTTGAATCACCTTTTGAAATAAATTCAGCATCTGTGTTGTTCGATAAAAAAAGTGACGCAGATGTCTGAAGCTTCTGAAGGCAGGAAGCATCAGTGGAGGTCATTTGGAGAAGATTGTGGGACACAACAGGAAAGGACAAAAGCGATCCTAAGAATTACGCTGGGACCAGAGGAGAACGTTGTTTCAGGGGCATAATTTTCACTGTTCTGTTCCTGAAGTAAATTAATGCTGCTGTATAAGTGTGATATTTTGGTTTAGACTGCTGCTGAGAGAGTTAAACAAGAATTCACGTCTATGGAGACAGCAGTAAGCCAACATTGTCTGTTCTGAATGGGTGAAGGCACTTGGTGTGATTGAGTGTTACACATTGAATTTCAGCCATAGCATAAGCAAAACCAAAATACTTCTATAAATATCGATCACAAACCCAAGTGATAAGTAAAAACACCCTTATTTTTCATCGCTCTTTATTTGTGGATAAGGTGAGGTACTCCCAGGTGAGTAGAATAAGTGAAAGTCTCACACAGAATGCACTGTGCTTGATAGTTGCAGCGCATTCTTACTCAGTACTCCCTTCTTTGGGTTCACAGGAGCAGGAGGAAAAAAAATGCTGACAGCTCTATAGTCATTATATGTCTATAGGGTTCATTCATTTTGATTACTGCTGTTACTCTGATGATTTTCTTGGTATCAGAAACAAAACTGCAGTTCTCTACAGTTCAGCTCACTTTAAGACACCATCAAATTGGTATGACTCTCACAAGCTTTTGTTAAAGTCATGGTGACAGCTATTGAGCTTTAACTAGAGCTGTTGCTATGCTTGCTATAAATAATTACTTTCATCAGCCCTTTCTCTTGACCACAGATCACTACAGAAAGATGCAGCACATTCCAGGTCTCCACACGTATTAGCACTAAGTTATTGCCTCAACTTCTTCATCTGAATATAAGAATAGAACAGGGAGAGTTAGCCATCTAGGCTTTGATTCCCTCTTGTTTTCTGTCTAGTTTCAGAGTTTGACTGGAGTGACCTTGTGGATGGCTTTTGTGTTGTCTTAATGTGAGCAACATTTTAGCAAGGGTCTGTTGGGTAGATTCCCTTGTGCAGCACAGCTTTTTGCACTGCTAAGGCAGCAACAAGAAGCTCCAACAGAGCCACAAAGTGCTAGCAGAGTCCCCCAGGACAGGAAAATCTGCAAAGCTTGACTCTACCACTGCATATCTGCGTGCCTCCACATGAGTAGGGGACAGAATATACTTCAATGGCAAGGGAGGACACGCTGGAGATGTAGCAGAGGAGGCTGCTACTCTTTAGGAACTCCACTAGGGGGGGTTATGGAATAGAACAATTTTCCAGTAAAAGGAATATTGTAATTTTTAAGAGTTAGATGGGTGAGAGGGCTTAAACTACACCAGACTTCATGTTGGAGGCCTTCTCGACCTTGCAGTTATGTTGTGGATCTGTATCCTAAGTTGAGGTTGCAGTTCCAGGTAACATACTGTCCCCATTTTCTGTACAGTGGTCTGATGGTCATCTGACCAGGCTCAGGAAAAAAATTAACCCAGTAGGTATAGTTTCTTCACATTACAGGAAGATCAAATACATACTTATGCCAGTGCAAGGAAAATGTGGGACAAAGCTGGAGATGGGATGGGAACAGAGACAATGACAAGGAAAACAGTACCTCCAATGCTGGTATGAAACTACACCCTTGAAGAAGCTACTGCAAGCATCCTGATGACTTGAGACAGAGTGTAGAGCCAGTATGGGATAAGGTCCCCTTACATGCCAGTGTGCCAAAATGGCACTACTGTGCTTTTTTACCATATAAAAAAGTTGGCATACTGAACTAGGTGGAGTTGCCTGCTCTTGTGGGAGGACTGGAAAACAACCAAAGCAAAGTACAGTGAACTAATTCTATTAAACTCACTTGTGGAGTCAGTTGTGATCTGTTGTAAAAAGGTCTTTTTTTTTGGTTTGTGAATTTATGGAATAGCTTCTGTCTTTATTTTCTTCACAAAAGATGAATGCAAATAGGATTATTCAGAATTAAAAATATTTTGGGGATTTATTTTTTGTGAAGCAGGTAAGAAATTAATTTCTAACATATGCTTTTCTTGACAGTGTTGCTTTAATTTTCTCTTAATAGGTTGGTGGAACGGCTGTTTCCATGACAGCACAGCAAATATACAGTAGGGGCACTGATAAACAGTGATGAATAACAGATCATTAGACTTCAGGGAGAATTCTTCTTCAACTATGCTGTTGCTGCTTTTTACATTTATCAGGTAGAGACAACACATTTCACCACTATCCATGACACCAAGATAAAAGTCCAACTTCCAAAGGCTCTGTGTGCTAAAAGACAACAGTTACTGCCTTTGAAGGTAGGTCAAATGCTGGCTTTAAACTATGTTAAAGTACCCCTTCTAAGAGTTAACTTGCTAACTACAATGATGTACAATACTGAATGTCTGATCTAGCCTTGTCAAACTAGTCATAAGCCCCTACCAAGCAACAGTGCTTTCAAGATGGAAGTAGCTTCTCCTGACCCACTGTCTCAGTCATGCTCTCCAACAAAAGCAAACTCTTACAGAAAGCAAATTTATCCTCTGGTTCACTGCTCTGGGTTCACTGAGCAATCTGTGTGAAAAGGTGTTGGGATAAGTCATTCTACTGAAAGCCATCAAAGAGGCTGCTCTCAGGGCGAGATGAAAGCGGAGGTGAAGGCAGTCACATGCAAGGTAACCCCACTGCCACAAACGGTGTTTAACCAAGTTTCACTTTAGTTCAGCCTTGAAACATACACACAGATGTCAGAAGCAAATCTGTTATTGCCTTTGCACAGAGAAATAGCAGCTGAGACATTGATGTTTGAAGGAGGCTTGATAGTCCTAGATGCATCCTAGCGCAAAATTAAAATAAACTTCTGTTTGCAAGGATGTAGATTAGCACTGGGGAGAGAAATCACATCTCTTTCCTCTTTAAATCAATGACAATTTTGTCAAGAACTTTAGGGGAATCAGAGTTTTATCCTTGTTCTCTTACTTTTTATGACAATTCCCTCTTCTGATCAAACCAGAAAAGGCAGTATTGAATAAAACATTAAAATAATAACAATTATCTGCTTGTTTAGACAATCTGCAGTGCAGGCTGAAACAGGAAGGTCATCTGCATGCTCACAAATTTTGTGAAAAGTTTTTCTGAAGTCCCTCATATTCTAACCATAAATGATACATTTAAATTTATGAAAGAGCCAGTTCTCAATCCCAAGGCAAATTAGCTCCCAACCCAAGGCAGCAGAGGCTTTGCTACCACTCTTGTCATAACAAAATAAGAGTCTTAAACGAGTCTTCTGGTTCACCTAGATGGCTATCTATCAGATTTTAAGGGTATAATTTACCAAACATTTATTTTGGTAACAGTCCAACCTTCATACCTTTGCACCTGTGACCAATCCCCATTCCTCCTTCTCCTACCTATTCCCCAAAGCACAAGTTCTGCTAATTTCTAAGACTGTAGAGTTAACCAAATCAGAGATTTAAACATAGTGATTTTTGGCCTCTCTTCTGTTTAAATAGATATCCGTTCTGATCTCATTTATTGCTAGCACCTGCAAATTTCAGATATTTTAGAAAATGTCCAGCCATTTTTTAAAATATTTGTATCCTTCAAAGATAACCAAAGTCAGGCTAAAGGTTACAGCAAAGCACCCAAACACTATTCACTTTTTAGGGTTAGACTATTGCCCAACCCATCAGCTTTAGAGTTCATTGTTAATTTTTCTCTGTCCTCAGAATGAAATATTTTATTAAGAGTAATGCTCCATAGGAACTTCTGCTTTGCTTCATATGACTTTAGGGGAACATATGACTCCCGGAGAAGAACAAAGATTGCTTCTGTATTGTTCTAAGCCACTCAGCAGTTATAAATGAACAAGGCTTTTCCTCTGCCGTTGAAACGTGAGTGATAACTTTCATGCTTTGGCACTGGAACTTCTTCAGTGGAGCACTGTGCAGGCACCCAGGATGATACTGTGTAATAAAAATGTGTGGCATTTCTCAACCATTCCCATTATGCAAGACAGAGTGCAGCACCAGCATGGTGAGCCATCTGTGCTAATGCCAATGATGTTATTAAATCATTTATTAAATTTCACAATTTCATATTAGATAATCTAAATTCTTATTTTGGCATAGTGCATAGAATTCTTCCTCTAGAAATATGAACTCAATATGCAAATGTGTTTTCCCTGTTTTCTAATATATTTGTGTCTGCATTGAACACCCTTTACAAGTGCTGTGGCTCATGTAATTATGCCTTCAGATCTTGATAGTAGAAATAGAGTCTTACTTTAAGCCAGATTAATTGATCAGTTTTTAGCACAAGTAAATTTGTGCTAAATGATGCATCCATTTCTGCCAGCTTCTGCTGCCTACAAAACGCAGTGCCATCCAGAGGTCTACTCTAACCCCATTCCTGCCTTTCTTTCCCAACAAAGAAAAGTGTTTTGCTCTCACATTTGATGTCACTTAACAGTAGGAATATTTCCCTAGGATCATATTACAACAGCAAACTAACACTGGTTTCACTGGCCACCATCCTGGTATGCACCTATGATACTGGTTGACCTATTTATTCTAAGTGAGAGCTAGGGAAATCCCATCCAAGTGGACATCCCACTAGGCACTATATACACAGTCTGCCCTAGAGACCTCGCAGCTCAGGTGAGATGGCAGCTCAACAGACAGGGCTGTTAAACAGGAAAGGAAAATCACAAACTCACAGCAAAAGGATTTCACTGAAAATTTTCACTGACTACCAGTTTACACATCTGAGAATTGCCATGGAGACACTGGTGACCTCTATGTAGCTGTGTTATGATTTTCATTTAAAGCAGAACAAAAAATTCTTTTCCGTGTAATTTAGTGATGACTTCTAAACATGGTACAGTAAATTACCACGGGATAATCCCAATTTTATTGTTTATTTTTGAAAACTGAATAAGCTTGCAGATGAGACAGAAAAGCATGTGTGTGTCTGTAACTTCCTCATGGATGTTTAAAACATTCAACGTGAGGTCATCATGAACAAGCCAATGAAGAAAAGTATCTCACTTCACTGTCACAGGCAATTTGTTAGAAGAAATCCTAATTGTAGGTGTTTTACATGGTTGCACCTTTCATGAAACAACTGTATATGACCTGCAAGTGCACAAGCCCTTACTCTGTTTTGCTGTTGTGCAGTCCCCTTCAGCCTTTTGACTGAAATAAATAACAAAAAAAAACATGGAGTGGGAGAGGAAGGAGAATCATCAATGGGTAGATTTTAGACTTGCTTTCCAAAACATGCATGTGTTAAAAGACCTGGGCCTGTAATATGCCTTAAGTCCTTGTTATGTTTGACAGATGTTTGACCACTCTCAAGGCTCAGGGAAAAAATTGCCTTCCCCAGCAGAGTAGCTTTAAGTCACTTTTCGTGTATCCATAGTGGCATGAAGGAGTTTCTGTGGGGTCCAAGGTCTGTCTATGGCTCCAGTCCAAGTTTGTGAAGCATATATAGTACCACAAGGACAGTTCACAAGCACTGTATTTTTGCACTTGAAAGGGCTGCAGAACTCAGTGAAATCCTAAGAGAATAATGTCTTCTTCCTCAAGTAGGCTGCACTTCAAAACTCAAGTGTAAAATATCTTCTTGCTCTGCAGAGGCTCCTTGGCATCGCATGGGCTAGTTTGTGAATGAAGCCTTTCAGAACTGGCTGAGAACATAGTGCAGCACAAAAGGCACGGTGGGTCAAGATTTAAAGTTGCTGCAGTGGTTCCAGAAACTCAAGGTAAGCATGAACAAAAAAAAAAAAAAAAAGCAGAGGAAAAAACATATTCTTCTTTAAGCTGAGGCTCTGGTAGCTTCCTGATGGATAATAGGTGACAGTCCCCATTGGAACAAATACTCAGACATTCTTATATCCAGCCAGAGGACATTTTTTTCCAACCAGTCCATCTCTACACTTTTTGCTCTTATTTTATAAATTATCGCCCTACTTGTCAGAACCACAGCCATCTCACAGAGAGTCCAGTTTCAGGCTGAGCTCTATTTGCTGGGGAAAAGGGGAGGAAAGAGAGAACGGATGCCAGGAAGGCAGAACAAGGCCGTCACTGAGATCTGACACAGTGAATTTGTGTGTGATTGTTCTCCGGGCCATGGACCAAACAATGCCGGCTCATGGGGTCTGCCATGGCATCACCTCCTCAGTGAGAGCAGCGGCACAGCTCTGGATGACTCCACTTGCTGAGATGAATTCAGCTCCTACATGGCAGCTTTTTCTTGTCTAGGAGATCCTCATGAATCTTCTGGGGTTCTCTTTTCTTTTAAACACCTCCATTCTGAGAGGATCCTGCTGTGCATGCTTGGAGATACAGAAAAGATAGGCAATTTTTTTTCACCTTGCATGAACTACACCATCTGTGAGCTTACAATACAGCTAAGAAGGCAATGCTGTATTAAAAGCATTGTTCTTTTGACCCATTTTCATCCCTATTTTACCAAGCGCAAAAAATTCTTCATTTTTACTTTGTCCACTATCATTAACAATGCCTCATGATGTTAATTAATACTGCAAGAGGCTAAACCTCAGGCTGACTGTCTCACATGTGGGTATTAGTTCTGTGGATTTGCAGAGCAACATCTGCCTACGAATAGATTTTTTAAAATAATAATTAAATTAAACAAAAGAGAAGCTCTAAGCTGAATTTGTGGCTAAATGATTAATATCACTCCATGTTTAAGAATTTTTTTCCAGCCTATTTTGTTTAATGATTTTTAAGTATGAATATTACATATCATTCTGCAGTTAATTATTTATGCTGGTGAAGCATTGTACTCTCTGTACCCTTTTTGGATTCTAAATGGAAAGGAACATATTTTCTAGACAGTTCCTTCTGAATAGTGATGGCTCACAGAGGCTTCTTTCATCAGAGACAGAATCATCCTCAAGCCAGTTTAAGAAGGCTTAGAGTTCACTGGGAAAAACTCTGGTGAGAGTAGATCATTCACTGCTGGCCACCAGCAGTGCATGTCAGGCTGCCACCTCTGGGTGGGCTTCAAAGACCCTGGCCTCAGAAATACTTTCCTTCCTGGTGGGAAAACCTTTCACGTGAAAGATTAATTAATCATCAAGGTCTATATTTCAGAATTTTTGGGGCTCTAGGAACAGTTTGCATCTGCACAGGATTTTGAACGGAGCTTGGAATCTGACTAAGCAGAACTTTGACATTTTGAGCTTTCATTTTAAATTGACATGAAAGCAGTCATCAAATATTGAAATCCTCCAGGAGCTGGAATTATCTTTTTCCACCCAGCTCCAATGATTACTGTTTACGGAGCACTTTGCAGCCAGCTATCCCTTATTCTGTGAGCTCTCATGGGCAAGAGCTTTGGCTGAAAAAATCTGCAGATATTATCTTTGCTATTGTGTCATTTCAGTCACAGAAAGGTACGGTTCTCCTGCACCATAAGTCCCAGTGAATTACTAAATCCCTAGAGTCAGGTCTTGAGAATTAGACCTTCATAATAAATTGATGGCACTTGAAGAGCCTGAATCACAAGAAATTGAATGAGATATAGGTCCCAGAAAAAAAAAGTTTGTTTTTAACCAGTAAGACTACAAGGTCTTGTTAAACCAGTCCCACTTAGAAACTAAGTGTACCTCAGCATTCAGGGAAACAGAGCAAGGTGTTTCAAGCTGCTAACTACACGTGTACTGCTATTAAGTTAAGGAGGCTTCTCCTCTGAGGACAACAAAGCATTAATACAAGGAATTAGAGAACACATCTTTTACTGAACAGTGGGACATAAAACCAACATTTGGTGGGATTTCTCTGATCTAGTATGGTGGGTACATCAGCTGTGATTAGTCCTTTCTGGAGATGGATTTGGAGATACTCATGAGCAGCCATAGAAACCAGGTGCTGCAAAAATTGTGCTGCTGCTGCTGCTGCTGCTGTTAGGCAAAGACAGCTGGAAGCAGACCTGGATTAGCACCTGGATCTCAAATACTCCCCTGCCCCCCAGACACAGAGACACTAGAAATGGTTCAGTCATGGCAGGGTTCCATCCCAGTGGTGCCCCAAGGCTCCTCCACTGCTGCCCTGGCAGGTACCCCCTGCCATGTCTGGGTCTCTGTCTCCTTGCTTTCCTCATCCCACCGATCTCCTTCATCAAGAGAATAATGAGATTGGGTTGACATCTCTTTCTGGGAATTACTGGGTCTCAGCACTTAATGCCCATTGCTGCAATGTAGGGAATATTCTTGGCTGCCTGGGGTGGGTGAAGGTGTTCCCAGCTCTATTTATGTGGCAACTGGGTTTTCGGGTGTTTGTTCCCCAAACCACTAATTCAGCTCTAAATGGTGTAAGCACAGCCTGTTGGCAAGAGCATCTCGGATGTCCATATGGGCTGGGCAGAGAACAGCAACAGAGAAAGAGACAGGGATATTTCTCAGGGCCTGGCGCTCTACCTGTAGCTCCTTGCATGTATTCAGTTTTGGACTCCCTGGAAGTCAGCCCAAACTGTGCCTGTAAAACAAACTCCAAAACCTGTGCTACATGTATCAGCTATTCATAAGGAAGTTTGCTGATGTCCCTGATGATGTGTGAATTTTTTTTTTTATTCCATACAAAAATTTCATTATTAAATCATTAAAAATAACTAAACTATAAAAACTCATGATGGTGTATCCTTCTCAGAGGAAATTTTCAAAAGCCAAAAAAAAAATTTGAAGGAGTATTTTCAGTTACTTTATAACTCCCCATGTTTTAACAGGACTGCTCAGGCTGTGTGAAAGTTGGTGTTAATGCAAGCTGTACTATTGCCAGTACACCAAGCTAGGCCATCCTCAGCTAACTTCAGCAGCTGCTGCTGCCATGTAAACATATTGTCAGCTGTTTTCTACATTTTCCCAAAGTCCCTTTTGCCTTGAAATGTTCCTCTTCTCAGGATCGTCTCTGTTTAAATAAAAATATGTTTTCTGACTCCTAGCAATGACATCTTAAATAAAATAACTTCCTGTAATTCTGATAGCACCTACCATCCTTATTTCCATAGCTTTCATCATTCACCTTTAATCCTCTTTCTCTCTTGCTTGTCATTATTTGTCTTTGCCTTTATTCTTTCTGATCACTATTGTTATCCAATTTCCTTTCTTCTTTCATCTTTCCCTAACTCCCACTGCATTTGTGTCCTGTCATTTTATGATTTTGTTTTTGCTCCCCATGTAGCTTTCTATCAAATATAGAACTTTGTAACTGACTTTACCTTCATCTTCCTACCTTTTTCCCCTTTTTCTTCGTCATGCTCTGAGGATCAGACAAAGACCAGCAATGCAGGCAGTTGCAGATTTTCTCACACAAAATCCACAGAGCACAACTGCTCAGTCTCTTTCCCTGATGAGTGGAAGAACAGCCTTTGGCTTCGTTTGTTATTCATATTAAGCTGAAGGCCCTGGGGGATAACGAATATCTCTTACGCTGGAACAGGCTCCCCAGGGAAGAGGTCACAGCACCAAGCCTGACAGAGTTCAAGAAGTGTTTGGACAATGATCACAGGCACGTGGTGTGACTCTTGGGGTGTCCTGTGCAGGGCCAGGAGTTGGACTTTGGTGATCTTTGTGGGTGCCTTCCAGCTGAGATTACTCTATGCTTCTATGATTCTCTGCAGTGTGCAGTGCCTGGAATGTGGGGGTTCTGATTGTAAGTGGGGTAGATGCTCTCATGGTAATCATTATATCAGGAATTGAGGTCTGGCCTCAGTGCCAGGCTCTGGGTCACTTGAGTGACGCAGGAACAGCTCTGAGGAGGCACCTGTGCTACACGGGCTTATCAATCATTTATTTATTCTTTTACTTAGACTATTAAAAATAAGGGGGAAGGTGAGGCAAGAAAATATCTATGACTTAAAAACCTTTGCCATGCATTTTATTAGCAGCAAATTAAGGATCAGAAGTTCAAGTTTCCACCGCCAGTCCAGTAAAAACAGAACCAAGGAAACCCAAAATGTCTTAGAGGATACCCCATCCCAAGAACCATTTAGTCTAACATGAGGTCCATCACATGGCCTCATGATATGTAAGAAAGAAGAGGTCAGATGTGAACAAGATGTTTCACTAGTTTCTCCCACAAAATTTCCACATCTGGGATGTACCTGTCTTACTTAGTTGAATTTAGTATTTCAGACAACTTGGCAATATATGACATGCAGCCATTTCTGAGGGGAAGGCTAGGTCCCATGCCAGCAATTACACAAAACAGAATAATTTTTTCTTCTGAATATATGAGGGAATTCCCCTTTTTCCTTTTTCTCTTCCCCAAGGGGAATGGTCTTCAAAGTTCAGAGGTACATTCTCAAACAGACAGAAAATGAATATTTCATATGCCTTATTTGGGATTTAAGAAAATGGAAAATGGGTCATCAGCTTTAACTGCAATTCTAAAAATTTCCGTGATACCAAGTTATTTAACTGAAGTTCTGGAATGCAGCTGTATTTCCCTTAGTTGTCAAATATGGCCATACTGAATGATGTCTTACGCAGTTCCAAGAAAAAGAGATCTTGTCCTTCTCTTGAGAGAAACTTGTCCTGACAGAGGTGTCAGGCACAATCTATTTCACTCAATCCAGGATTCAGCTCTTTGTCCCTGAAGCCATTTGCTCAGTGGAAACAGACAACTCCAAGATGTTTCCCGAGAAAATTGAGCTCACAAACTGTGAGATTGGCAACAGACCTGTCCTAAAATACTCACATTTGGGATGAAATCCCACTCGCCTTTACATGAATCATTCTTTCGGCTTAAATAGCTAATGTCAGCAAGGCTTAGACCTAGAAGGTATTGTCTGAACAAAGAGTCCATGCTGGATTTCACTCACAAAGTTCACTATCCAAACAACACAGGACCACAGGCTCCCGTGAACTTGCAATCCTCAGTCGCTCTTCTCTGTCATTCCTGTTCTTGTTGCTGCAACTCTCTTTCCTCTGTGCCTCTGCCTCAAAGGAGGAGTGTTTGATTTCAGACAGGTTGGGTTTCAGGGGCTCAGGTTGCAGAATTGTTCTGGGTATTATACAGTCCAAAGAAACTCCCTCTTTGTGCTAGCAAGCACCTACTCCATAACCCTTTCTGATGTGTTTTCAGGAGCTGTAGAAGAACAGAACTGGATGGATCTGCACATATGGTTGTATTGGTGTAGAAATCCACCACCCAAATACAGGCACTTGTGTACCTCGGGGCTGAGCAGGCAAGCCCTTAAAACCTAGGGTTTGATTCTGACCCAATAGTTGTCTTGAAACATTTATAAGAGTATTAGGGTGCCAACTTCAAGCACATGAATTAATCAGCTGAGTTAGCCAGGCAGTCTCCCTCTGCAGCCAGTGAAAATGAGAAGGCAGCCCCTTGAGAAGCCAACCCCGACCCCAATAGCACTGTTTGGAGTTGTCCTGTTAATGAGAGCTATCCTTAGAACGCACTCATGGAGATCAGCTCTGCGGGCTTGTGTTGAAGTGGCACAGAGTGATTAACCCCTGCAGTGAGGAGAAGCAGCCAGTGCAACACACCCAAGGGCTAAACACAAGCACGCCATGGCCCCCAGTGTCTCTGGGTCAGAGCTGGTGAGCTCCTGTCTCGGAAGAGGGCAGGTTGCAGGCATGGTGAGGATCGGAAGGATGTGAAGTGAAAGAGATGCTCACCTGTCTTTTGACCTGGAGAACACTCTACACTTTAGAGAGCTCATTAGGAGGAACTACAGTTTTCTCTGCCAGCTTGGTAAATCTGCTTTCACTCAGACTGCATGCTTGATAAAGTTATTTGTCCTGTAATGAATACTAATTTAAACTTCTCATGCAAAATTTTGTGCTGTAAAGTCATCCTACTGCATGGGGTATAAGCAGGGAAAACATCTCTTTGCATTTGTGTTTGTGCAGCACCAAGCTCCAGAGTGTTCTCAGGCTGGAAGTAGGGTTCTTGGCCCTGCAATAATGAAAACAAAATTGACATTATTTGTTTTGCGGTAGTGCCTCTGGGCCTCAATCAAAAATGACACAAGACAACAGATGGATGCAAGTACATGGGGGAAACACAAGACAAAACATTTATTCATTTAGTAAGCATCAGCCACAGAACACCAGCTGTTTAGGTATTAAATATTTTGTAGGCATCATTGTATAGATATAAAAGTCATAATAATTTTTGTTATAACCTAGCCTATGCAAGAGACAGAAAGGTTTTTTCTGGACTATTGTATCATGGGAATGGAAAGTGTAGCCATTTAAAGCAAATATTTCTGTGAGTATAAGCATTCAGTCATTCTTCAGCTGTAAACATTACATTATCCTAGACTGTGTTGAAGCTGATAGTCATGTTCTCATTTAAAAGCTGATAAATATAATATTAGAATTTTCTGACAAGTTTGTCTGCAGTACACAACTGGTTATACTGTCAATGTTGACTAATTTTACATCTGTTCAGATATTTAAACTGCTTTGAAAAGAAAACTTCCCCCTTCCAAAAACACCCCAAAGCATATTAAAGTGCCACTGGAATATGAAACACATAAGAAGGAAAAGTGGACAACAAATTTCATTGCAGACACTAGAACAATATTTTAAAGGCAAACTTATGAAAATGTAGAGCTTGTGATTTTAGATTTTACTATTTCAATAAATATTTTATTGACTGCTTTTGAAGCCTGGTGCAAACACAAAAATATTAGGCCATAAGGTTATTGCTCATCAACCCCTTGAATGGCTTGGTTGTTTCGCCGAGTCCATGAAACCACAGGGAAATTTCCAATGAATTCTTTTCTTTTTCAAGTTGGAAAAATAAAAACTGCAATTTTTCAGGGCAGTGTTCCAAGATTGATTAAATTCTGCTCAGGGTTATTTTCTCAGACATTTAATTTTATTTCTGCTGCAATCACAGAAGAGTCAGGCATGCCTGATTTCCACGTTTCTTTTCATGTCAGAGGTCCATGCTCATGCTGTGGGTGGCCCATCAGGTATGACTATTGTGTATTATTCCCATTTCCAAAAGTTAAGCTGAAAGATGCTTCCCTAATAGATAAAGACAAGGAGATTTAGTTTAGGCCTGATTCATTTACATCTAAAGCAAATATATTTTCCCAGGTGATTCTGTTGCCCACTTACTTTGTTTGAAGCATGAAAGCTCCATTTACTTGCTCTCAAATTTTATAACTAACTGTTTTCATCTAAGGTAGTTTTTGTTGTCTTCTTTATCATTTTAGGGGACAGAAAATATTCATGGAAATCTTCCTCCTGAATTTTCATGGACAACCTAAAGCAATTTTACAGGAAGCACATGAAACAAGTGAAAATACATGGACAAAGGAGTTTAGGTATATAGTGCATAGTATGCTTTGCCAACATACATAACATTTATTCATAGTTCCAGCTATTTCTTTCTCTCTTTTATTTTTTTTTCTTAAGAAGGGGAAGAATGACAGCAATACTGAATTAACTGAATTGGTTCCACGTGTGTTAAATAGTCTGGAACATATTCCCAAAATATATAACTAACCACCAGCTCCAGAGAAGGCATGTCAGATTAGGTAGCAGACTTTTAATTTTTTCAAACTCTAGGGAAACATAACATGAGATTTGGAACTGCTTATGGTTGTTTCCTCTCATCAATAAACAATAACTATCTTTCAGGTACTCATTATGTGTTTTGACAGCTGACAAAATCTGTATAGTACAATTCCCAGGTATATGGATCATGTGAGATTCAGCTGTACTTTTTCTATATAAAAATCAATGTAAAATTGATTTTAAAATGTAAAATTTGCTACACACTCCTTAATATTTCCATTAGTTCTTTTTTTTCTCTGCAAGTGACTCTCTTGTAAGGACAAATGGAAGTAGCAAGAACCTTGGCTTGTTCCCAAGTGACAGAACGGTTGTATAGTGAGTATGCAATTTATAAAGCATTTACATGTACTTGAAGGTGAACATATATTGCAATAATTGGGGGTTTTTTTCCAAATAGGTATTTTTTAAAGTTCTTGTCTTTCAGTGGATTTCATATGTACTTTGGAAAGAATAAAAGTTGGGATATATCTAACCACTCCTCTTACAGCTTGTCCCACCTCTTATTCTGGCTGACATCTAAGCTAAACTACCCAACAGAGGCAATGCCCATCTTTGAATAAATGCCCATCTTAGCACTGAATTTAGGTTTTGGGTAGACATTTATATAGACAGTTGCCTTCCCCAGTAGTACAAAATAAAAGTTGCATACATTTGCCTCTAATTTAATTCTCGTGGGATTTTGGTGGATGGAGTTATTTAATTGAATTTCAGTCTCACGTTTAGGTTCTCAGTACCTGTCCTATGGAATTGCAGCCTTGTTACACACAAAGTAGTCCAAAAGCTTCTCCTCGTGGACTAAGAAAAATTTTTAATTTTGGCCATCTTCTGGATTCTTGACAAGCTAGCATTTTTGCTCTTAAGCGGCCATTGAGATAGAGTCAGCTCTTAAGACTCTTCCTGCCCATGGTAAACACTTCCTTACCACGGGGAAGCCGAAGTCTCCTTCAGCAATGGTATGCAGTTTAGGTTACCACAAGGGGTCAGTAGAAATCAGTGAGAAATATTCCCTCCTTCTCCACCCCAGAAACTACGAAACGCTCACAGCCACTATGTCATTCCCTGTTAATTTCAGGAATTCAGTGAGGGAAAACCAGACGTGATTGTTTTTTCCTTTATAACCAGACAGCTTTTCCCACTAAAATATATGAGTGGTTTCCCAACATTATATAGAAGTTTGCTCTTGATCAAAGCTAGCTGGGGTTCATTTTTTTTTCCAGTGTAACTTTTCCTCTGTACTTGTTCATTACATTTGTTAGAATGAGTGCTTCAAACGTGGCACAGATTAATGATCAGGGAGAAAAATTTTTGTTTCTTCCCAACTAGGTTTTGAAGAATTATTTTTTCTTTCTCAATTATAAGGACAGAATTTAAAATAAATTTCAAATTAAATTAGATCATATGTCCTTGCAACTAAGCAAGTAGTTGAGAGCAGTTGCATATATTTTCTCTCCAAATGCTTATGTAACACTTTTCTATTTTATTCATGACTGCCCCATGAAGACTATTCATCACACTTGCACTGTTCTCTCTGTATCACATTCCTTTCATTCCAAAGGATGCTGGGGAAAAGTAGGGGGGGGAAATCGCCAACTTGAAGTTTGATTCTCTGTCACTTCTGTGACAAAGCTGTGCTCCTAGGGAACATTCCAGTCATAAATGACAGCAAATTAAAGACCTTCCTACACCACAGTGGGAACCTGCATCTCATAAACTTTACCAAATACCATCTGACCATTTTCCTTCAGGCGAGTAGCAGGTCAAGCTGATGTCAGTTAATCTTATACTGCAGCAGTACATTAGGTAGTGTTCATGGAGCCCTTGAAATTCCTCCCACTTTTTCTTGCTGTAGCTATTCATCCTGAACAGTCCAGATGTCATGCAAAAGAAGTAATGCTGGGAAATAGATTTGGAAATATTCAGATTTTAATTTATTGCAGACTTGCAGGAGAAAGCTCAAAATACTGTTAAAAAAGAAGTCTAGTGGTTAAAGCTGTCAGAGAATTATGCGTTTGTAGAGCCATTTGCTAGAAGTATTATTGTGCTTTGGTTCATTTATATGATACAGACGGAATAAGTGCTAGAAAATTAAACTAGATGGGGAGTTTTGCCTCCAAAAAATCAGAGTTTGGACAGTCCTGTTGATGCTTCAGAAAAAATTTTCCATTGGTATCACTGTGCTTTGTTCAGAGCTGGTGTATAATGAATGTATGTTCAGCGTGTTGTGCAGAAAGAGTATGCAGAGTGAAAAAGGCCAATTTTTTAATGCATATTGCAAAACCAAAGCAACATTACTCTTTTAGCCCAGACACTGGCATTCTCTAAGCCTCTTGTGGCTAATATGTACAGCAAGCAGAGGCTCTGAAACACCATTTTTCTTCTACAACACTTGCAGTTCATTATGACTGTAAAATGCGTGCTCATCAAAACCTAATTGCAGTTGAAGACATAAGAAGGAGTAGATTTAGAGTTGCATTCTGTTTCCTGCGTTTAATGTTGTGGGAAATCCTGCTGAAAATGTAGCAGAAACTGGTCCCAATCTATGTTGGAGGGCAAAAAGTGCAATCTCCTGCCACATGCACTGTGAGATGCTTATCAGCCGATGGCATTGGGATGCTGGTTGCACACACTGCATTCAGCAGAAACCTGTAAGAAATTGCTTCCTTCCCTGTTCCCAAGGGAACCTGAAGAGTCATCTCTATGGATGGTAGTAAAGGAAAAGTGAAAATGAAATCAGGAGGCCCAGAGGTATTTGTGGTGAGGGAGACAGGTGCTGTGTCTGCTCCCTGTTATCAAGAGAGGTGTACAGACAAAGGAAGTTATGTCTTGAATCCAGAAGACAATAAAATGTTTTTATTTTTTGTTTATAAGAGAAAATATAATTTCTTCTTTTTTTCCTTTAATATGATATCCTGGAAATCTCAAACCCAGATTTTTTGAGCATCAAAACTCATTTCCTCCACTATGCAGAACGTCATTCTTACTTGTTTGTGAAGATCTGATCAAAGCCATAGGGTTCAAACGGCTTTTTGAGGAACGGTTGTGTCTGGAGCCCCACAGTGAGACTGGACCCTTGATGTGCTGTACCTGCTGTAAATACATATTGCAAGTCATAGCTCATCCACTATGCACCGAATAACCAAGGTGGAGATAAACTACAGCTATCACCATGCAGACCTGGAGAGCCAACACACAGGTAATGACTAAATGACTTGCCTCAAGTCACATCAGAGCTAGAAACCGAACTTCAATGTCCTGAATCTCCTTTCTGCCTCTTAAACATCCTGTCTTTATCTACTTGCTCCTGCAGTCATGATCCAAACTGACACATGTGGCCTGACAGATGCACCGGACTGAGGACAGACATTGTGCCGGTGTCCTCAGGAGGGAAGGTGGAAGGGGAACCTCTGGATTGGAGCTCCAGTATGCCAGGTGCTCAGAACAGAGCTCAGGTTGAAAGCTTCAGAGGAGCCGCGAGGTGAGGAAAAAAAGGAAAAGTTTATCCTCAGCGGGGGGGGGAAAAGGAAAGTCACTTGATAAATACAAACTGAAGACATATTTAGAAGCTGGGTATGCAAGCTGAACTTTCCCTGGGGCTAATTGCTGTAATGGCATGTTAAATAAATCCTTTCTAAACTTGGCTGTACCACATGAATGCTGTTTAAATAACGAAGTGCTCATGGACAAATTATCAAAAGTATTAGGCAGAAACAGGCTTTTATTTAACTTGAATTGAAATACATGGTGTTTTTATCCATCTAGTTATTGCAACCATCACAGATAATTTTTTTTCTTTTGTGTTAATCTTGGAACTTCATCTCTTTTTCCTCCCTGGTTAACCACAAATACAACACGTGCTTTTTTTCTTTGCTGTTTTGCACTGTTCCATGCAGGAACACAGGAACGTTCTTTCTCCTTTATTGAGCAGTTGGTAACTCCTGGGCCTTTCCTTTTCCATTGTGCACAATGAGACAAGGCAAAGCTGCTGGGAGATGGAAGATATTTATGAAATGGTAATCTCCATGGCCAAGCTTCTTGAAGAAGGGTGCTTCAGCTGATGAGCAGCCTGTGCCCCAGTTAAATCTGAATGATAGTGGTCCACTCTGAGGAAAAGATAGAAGAAAAAAACAGAGGAGTAAAGGATATTTCTGCAATATAAAATTCTTAAATCTGGAAAGTTTCTCTCATTCTGGGTATATAGAAATAACTAGATTTCTAGATATAAATTTATAAATAATTATAAACGTTAGCTTATAATTTTAGATATAATATATGCGCAGTATATAAATTTATAAGGTTTCTTATCCATTACATATGCATGCATATTTATATATTCTATACAATTACAAAAATAATTAGACTGTCAGTTACCGATTTCCTGACATGCTTATTGTAGTGGACAAAGCAAGTGCACAAAAGAGTGCAGGGGCTCAAGTGGCTGATGGCAGCTGGCGACTAACAGAGCGCTAATGAAGTTCTATAATCTTTTTAACTGTTTCCCTAGTCAATTAAATGGTAGGATTGATTAACCTAACTGGAGAACCCTAAGTGTCAGTTGCAAAACCACTCAGTGAAAGGAGGTGCTTTGCACTGGTTCATCCCTATTCCTTACCTGTTTGGGGGTCAGTTGTGTTGCTACAAAGCAGCAGAATCACCATTTAAAACATGTAGCATGTGAGGGCTCTTTGCAAGTGGTAAGAAGGAGAACCTCTTCTGATAGTCAACCTTATGATCAGACACAATGCAATCACAGAATATCTCAAGCTGGAAGGGCCCCATAAGGATCATCAAGTCCAAATCTCACTCCTCAGAGGACTACCTTACACTAAACCATGAGACTGAGTGTCCTTCAGACAGGCTTGGTGCCACTTCACACAGAAGAAACCATGCAGATTCATATCTTTTCGTGTTCAGAGACGCCGTTTATTTAAGTAAATATAAGGTAAAGTTAGGAATGTATGCATCCACAGAGTGAAAATGTAAGTTGCATGTTTCGTGGCTTTTTTATCTGGGAACATACCCAACAAGTTATTTTATTCTTTTGATAAAATATTTCCTTCAAGTTTTTTCAGAAGACAGGAGAAATAAAAATATATGATTCTTCTAAGCCTTGGAATAATGTGTTTACATATCAAGGAATCTATTTCACAGAAATCGATATCTTTTCATTTCATCTGGGGAAGAATACTATTAGACACTTCTTGTTTCTTGGCATTCCTAACACTCGTTTGCAAAAGGAAACAAAGAATTTTACAGCAGCTTCCAAAAGAGTATATCATTAGATCTTAATAGTTAACTGCATTTCCTCACAAACATTGATTTGCTGTTGTTATTGTTTTGACTGCATCCAGGTGGTCATATAGTTTGAAGGAAATATGCAATTGAATTGATATCACAAAATTGTACTTGATATATTTGTGTCTGCCTAGGTCGCAGACTGAAAAGCAAATCATTTGATTTTTCTTCAGAAATGGAAAACTCAATTCCCTCTTGTGAACTTCTTGACTGTTAACAACCATCAGGAGAGATAAAGAGGGAGGCTGCTTCTAACTAAGGGGTTTCTGGGAGGTACAGTGGGCCAGCAGCATGGTTGACATCCTCATTTAGATTCCCATGCACATTCCAGAAAAGTGCCATTATCCCAGGCATGGTTTGGGTGAGAAGGGAGGGGGTGAGAAGGGAGTGTGAGGCATAGGAGCTGGGGCAGGGCACTGTCCCACTCAGAGTGTGCCCCTCAAAATACTTCCTGCTGCAGCCCAGGACTCTGGACACTCCCCCCTGAGCCAGGGGGCCAGGTCCCTTGACAAAATGAGCTATAGAAACGACTTTCTATTCCTTCTCCCCAGAGGGGGCTGCAGTCAGTGGATAATTGGTTGTACATGTACTTACACCAGGAATTCTTTCCACGCAGGAACTGTATATAAACTGTTGATGAAAGCTTTCCTTCACAAACTGTTTTATCTGTCTGAAAAATACTTCCTCTAAACATGCCCAGCCAACTCCATTGTGTATTTGTTAAAGGCATGAATGCATATGCATTTTTGTTTTATTATTATTAGACTTTTCTCTCTGTTGACCTTTATTCTGTGTCTGTTCTAATATCAGACTTGCAAAGACCATGTGATGTGAATATTTAAGCACCCTAACTAGAATGCATTAAAAGAGCCTGAATTTCAGAAACCTGGTGATGTGGTTTCCCAACATCAGCCTCGTTTAGAAGCTTTGCAGTCCATTTGAGCTTTTAGGCAGTCACTTCATACATTTTTACACAGGTTGCAGCAAGGACATGAATTTTGATTTTCTCTAAATATCCCTGTGGATTTTAATTGCAGAGTAATAGGATGTGATATTGTTTCTTTTGAAAGGTTTGTTGTTACACATCAACACTGATCACAGTCATCAGAAGTCCTGTCCAAGAAACAGTAATTTAAACCAGGCCTTAGCTCTTGTGCTCTCTGGATGACAACCTGTCCAGGTGCACAGTTACAGCTCCTTGTCTTTCACCTGCAGCTGCAGGGGATCTCTGCCCACACCGAAGGGCAGTGGGAGGGGAAATCAGCTTTGGCAGAACAAAACTCATTGAGAATTCATGTATTTTGTTCTTCCTGTGGGACCACGACCCTGCCGATGGAACAGCATCAGCTGTTCATCTGTCATCAGCCACAGCTGGACACTGGACAGTCCGTGAGCAGGGACGGGTTACACTGCACAGCCGCCTTGGTACTACCCTCAGCCGTCCACCCTGGCTGCAGCTGCAGTTTGCCACTTGGGCCATGCACAAAAGCGAGGCTCCGTGGGCAGGGCCAGGGCCAGGGCGTGAGGTACCACTGTGCAGGAGGGTCGGTCACTGCTGCCCGCAGGTCTGGGCACGCCGAGACCACGCACGCAGCAAGCTGGAGCACGTCACGCTCCCTGGCGGGGCTTCAACTCGCACAGTTAACTTTACCCAAGAGAAAACTATGCCAGATTCTGGCCTTTGAAGATTTCGGTAAGCTTCTTTTTCAGGGAAAAAGGGTTGCCAACTGGGATTTTTCGTGAGTTGACTGCTTTTCAAAGATCTTTGTGAATGGGCTTGGTTAAGGGCATTGCTGGGGGAAACCAATTATAATTTTCAAATATGTTAGACTTAAATAAACATTTAATTAAAATAAGACCAGCTTTTTCAGTCATTGCCTGTCTTCTCCTGTTTGTAGAGTTGGGGAGTTCTGGGGAATTCCTGATACTACATATTTTTTGAGAGCGTCAGCAAACTTCTCAAACTAACCTTCAATACTTCCTTTCCTTTCTCTTCCCTCCCTCCCAACCCTTTTTCTTAGCCATTTTAACCTACTTTTTAGTCTCTCATTTTTCTGTTTTCCCCTATTTCTTGCAGTATAAAAATCTCTTCTGATCTTTTTCCATGAATTTTCTTCTCCATTTCAACTGAACCTCAGCACAAGCCATGTTATCTCCATAATAGCCCCTGCCTGATGATGGAGGGAAATACCCTGGAACACCAGCTTTCAGCAGCTAGGAGCCAGGAGGGTGTACGTGACATGACTTTTCATCCCCCACCTCAATCTGTATAATACATCTTCAAAAGTCTGCCACCAAGAGATGTAACTGGGCTAGTAAGAGGAAGAATGAAAAAAGATGATTTTGTCACTTGAGCAGCTCCAAACCACTGCATTTATTTACGGCATTAGCAGCATTATTACCACAACAGAGAATGCCACATTAGATGCTGAGTGTGAGTCTTTGCAGTTATTAAAACCTATAAATATCTTCAATAAAAGCAAAGGGAAAATATTTGCCACATGAGGATTTTCTTTCCAAATCATCTGATATTAGTTTGACCCAGGCTGAAAATTCCCTCACCTGCAAAAATAATTTAATTCCGAATTGTCCTGCTCTTTCTTTTACCTTTTTTTTTTTATCTCTTCTTCAGTGCTTAAGTGTGCCTGCTTGATAGGACATGATTAAGGAGCACCATACTGCATTGAGATAAAGTAACTCTAAACAGTATTTCCATCCCTGTTTTGCTGAGGGACAAACATGGTATGTGCAGCAGCTTTACACTGGCTGCTATTGGACTGTCCTGGTTTTGTCTGGAATAGAGTTAGTTTTCCTCCTAGTGCTGTGTTTTGGATTCAGTACGAGAATAATGTTGATAAAACACTGATGTTTTAGTTGTTGCTGACTCCAGTCAAGTGCTTACTCCAAGTCAAGGGGCGTTCTGTTTCCCAGCCTCTGCCAGTGAGCAGGTGTGCAAGAAGAGGGGAGGGGGCATGGCCAGGACAGGTGACCCGAACTGGTCAAGGGGATATTTCACACTATAGGACATCATGCTCAGTACCTAAACTGGGGTAGGGGGTGGTAGTGGGGCTGATTGCTGCTGGGGGATGGGCTGGGCATCAGCAGTGGGTGGTGAGCAGCTGTACTGCGTGTCACTTGTTTCTCTCTCTCTTTGTTTGTCACCCTTTTCATTACAATTACTGGTTTTGTTCTATTTTACTTTATTTCAGTTATTAAACTGTTCTTATCTTAGCCCATGGCTTTTACCTTTTTCTGAATCTCCTCCTCATCTCACCAGGGTAGGGGGGAGTGAATGAGCGGCTGCGTGGTGTTTCATTGCCAGTGGGATTAAACCACAACAAAGATGTGCATTAACACAATAAACCACTACAATTTTTTACATGGCTTCAACAACACAAAAAAATACAGCTTAGCAAACATGAGCAGCAAATACGTATGATTACCAACTGCAAACAAATAATCAAAGCATAGCTTTAGCCTTTCCCACAATTTAAAGTTATGGCATTATTTGCAAAATATAAATTAATAACTAAAATAGCCCAATGAAGAGCTACAATTCTATTGGAAAGAATGAGACTGAATTCTGATATACAACTCCCACACACTTTTCTAGTTAGATTTGTCTTTCTTTGGCTCCATGCTAAGCATAAAAAATTATTTTTCTTTCCTATTTTAAAGTATGCAAAATGTACAAAAAAATCCTGTATACTTTCTCGACCTGAACTTCTAGGCTTTCCTAACTTTTAAATGTTTGCTCTTATAAATGTAGTTTACCACCAATCTCAGCATTCTTATCCTTGTACTGTAATTAAGGTTTTAGAGACATTCTGCTTTACATCTTGTGGGTATTCTGTGAACTATCACTTTTTCACTGGTCAATTCATTCTTAAAAGCAGAAGTTGTTTTTAAATTTTCATAATGTAGAAAAGTTACCCCAGGGATATTTAGCAGACTGAGGATTCGGTGGCAGTCTAAATTAATCTGGATCAGGTGAGAAAGTGTTTTCAGAGCCACACCATGAATGCCAGTCTGCTTACAAATTCTGTTTCAGCTGTGAGCAGACTGCTCAGACTAGAGGCATTTCAAAAGCAAAGAAAACATTTAGATCCTACTGAAGATAAACAATTTCTAGGCATCAAGAAAAAGTGTAAAATCACATTCAAAGTGACAGGTTCCTCTGCCAGTTAAAATTCTTGAACAGAACTGGAAAGATAAGCCTGGGTGGAGATCACATTCCATGTCTTTTGTGTCATGGATTTGATAATGGTGCTCTGAATTTTGGAAAGCTAATAGTTGCTAGATTGGAGATTTGGCTGCAGACATCTTTCTCTTCATTTTCACACAAACAGAAAGATTCTGTAAAAACTCAAATTTTATTATAATTTCTTAGGAGACCTATATTTAGCTATAATAAAAAAACCCTAAAGTACAATACTTCTCATTAATCTTCTCCACACCATGAGACAAACAGTACCAGTTTCTACATAACTCCTATCCCTCTGATAAGGATTAAATTTTGCCATCTGTTAAAATACAAAATATAGCATAATTTAAAAACTCATATAGAAGAAGACATGAAGCATTACTCCAGTTTCTCAGTTTCAAATGTAAATTGATCTATAATCAATGTGGGAATTTCGGTCACATTCAGTTTTTCAATGACTTCAATTTCCTCTGCTTTATAGACACCATTAAAATACAGATTCAGTGTTCTATAAATGGAATTAAATTATTCATTATACCTACTAATATACATATGCATTATCTGGAATTGCACACACTGGTTATTGCATAGTTCAGACAAATAGCTAAATACTTAGTATATTGTATTACTTTTTCACCTATGGAAAACAATCCAATGCATGACATTTACCAAACTGCAGAAATTTGATACACTAAGCATGTCTGAAAGCATCTCTCCTGTCTGATCAAATCATCAAACTAATGATGCAACCATGTACAATGTCTCCTTCTAGTTAAAATTTTCATCATATCTTAACAGGCATTTTATATGTCATGTCCATCATTTAGAGGGGATAATTTCTATACAAGCTATTTAAAAAAAAAAAAACCAAACCATTTCTCCTGTATTTAGTTATGCAGATATTCATCTTCTACCTATTTCTTGCTACTAGGAATTCATGCATGTGAGTAAAGAATAACATCCTTACTCTTTTTTTAAGACTATAAATGTCTTCCCCAATGTAAGGAATTAATAGCCAGTGGGATTTGCTGTATCTTGAAATATGAATAAAGACACAGATCTTTATCTGAGAAATTAGATCTTGTATGCCATATGTTTTTTCAGATTTTTATATCTTTCCATTTTGTTTTGAAAGTTCAGAGAATATTAAACCCATCTCTGAGGACATGTTTTGTTTAGCTCTTAAGTGTCTGCATTCATATTTCACTTACAGTACTTTGCAAAAATACTTCCTTCAGCAAAATGAGAGCCAAAGCAGAGGGGTGGCTCCAAGAATGGGAATAATGGGAGTTTTATTTGACTATCCCACAACAGCATTTCAGCTTTCATCAGTCAGGGGCTACCCCTCCACCCCACCCCACCCCCAACGTTTTCGGTGTGTCTTGCAAAGTTGTAAATGACACTACTATTTGTGAAACCAGGCTTTTAGATGGTGAAGTCTGTATTTTGAACTACAGAACTGTCTTCATCTATTAAAAGTTCCACTGGGTTGCCAAACTGCACTCAATATGTGCTAAATTCTGACTTGTGGGAGAAAGGCATCTCAGTCAATGCTCATGTGACTCTAAGATTTTGTCCTTAAAAGAAAAGGTGATGTTGGCTAAGTTTTGTCTTAAGCATGTGCAGCAGTGGCAGATGTTCTTGGCAATTGTTAAATGAGCTCCAGATGGTAGCTTAGAAGTTTGACCTTAAAAATTTTCTCTCCTTCAACTGTAATTTTTAAATGAAGAGATGTGTAGAGCTTGTTAAGTTTTTCTCCAGGATTTAGACTGAAGATAAAATGATGAGGCTCATCAAGAAGATGGATGATGATATTATCTTGTCTTGAATTCATCGCAAGTGAAGTTTGACAGAATCATCTGTTCATCATTATCTATAAAAAGATTTTAAGGGAAAAGAAATAGCCCGGTAATTTTGTTCTTTTTAGACCTCATAGAAAATAAAGAAAACCAATTTTCTGTTTGAATCTTTTATTCATTGTTTGATAAAATTTCATCTATTTATGCAGATTGTTTTCTGCTAGGCTGCTCAGGGTAAACCCTAACTTGATGTGTTTATCCTAACAGAGAACAAACGACTCTGCTCTGAGATTTAAAGAACTCCTGTAAAATTTCCTTTCTACTTCAAAAGACGATGTACATATTTTTAGATCATTTACTACTCTTATCACAGTAATCACCAGATAGATTGTCAGAGATTATGAAAAAGTTCATCTCCACAGGAAGCTTTATAATTTAGAAAATAACATCTGAAATCATCAAACTCTCCTGCCTGCTGGATTTATTTTCTACATGCAAGGTTAAAGGAGGATAACTCATTGTTCATTTCCTCATTAGAAAGGAAAACAACACGTCATTGCAGTAAAACTTCTGTATGCTACTTCTAAATGGGTACATGTAGTGAAGTGGCTAATTTTTGAATGCACAGTAGACACATGCTATAAAATCATCATCTGATTTAATTTTCTCCATTAATTACTTTTTGCTGTGATGCACCCACAATTCTACCATTTACACTGAAAATGGTACTCCAGAGTCACATTTCTTTCAGCAGAGAGCAGGTAGAAGTCCACCTTAGAAGGGCAGCAGGCTCAGGGCAGGAGTTAAGTCCTTTTGGAGCACAGGCACAAGATCAGAGCAGTGGGAGCACATCTCCCTGGGCTCTGCATGCCCCACTTCCCTCCCATGGATATGATGGTGGTGCAAGCAGACAGGGCCATATCCATGTCTTATCCCAAAGTGGGCTTGAAAGCACATTGGAGATGCATGCATGGACAGAACTGTACATTAATAGTGCATCTGGTAGTTTAGATATAGTCATAATAATAAAAACAACAGATGTGGTCTGAACCTGCAGACCTGCTTGGCTAACTTGGTCTCCTTGTATGACAGGGTGACACACTGACTGGATGAAGGGAAGGCTGCAGATTTTGTCTTCCTACATCTTCAGTGAAGCCTATGACGCTATTTCCCACAGTATTCTCCTGGAGAAACTGGTTGTTCATGGCTTGGATGTGTGAATGCTTCAGTGAGTAAAAATATCATCTGGATGGCCAGGCCAGAGTGGTGATGAATGGTGTTACACCCAGTTGGTGGCCAGTCACAAGCGCTGTTCCCCAGGGCTCAATATTGGAGCCAGTTCTGTTTAATAACCATCAGTCAGATCACAGAAAACACCAAGCTGGGTGGGAGTGCTGATGTGCCAGAGGTTAGGAACACTCTACAGAGGGATCTGGACAGGCTGGATTGATGGGCTGAGGCCAGTCGTTTGAGGTTGAACCAGGCAAAATTCTGGGTCCTGCCCTTGGGTCACAACCACCCCACGCAGAGCTACAGGCTGGGGAAAGAGTGGCTGGAAAGTTGTCTGAAGTAAAAAGCACCTGCGGGTGCTGATCAACATCCAGCTGAACATGAGCCAGCATTGCTTTGGCCAAGAAATGCACTGGCCTGGATCAGCAATAGTGTGTCCAGCAGGACCAGGGCAGTGATTGCCCCCCTGTACTCAGCACTGGTAAGACCACACACTGAATTCTGTGCAATGCTCTCTACAAGATAGACTTTGAGGTGCTGGAGCATATCCAGAGAAGGACAACAGAGCTGGTGAAGGGTCTGCAGCCCGAGTCTTACAAGGAGTGGCTGAGGGAGCTGTGTTGTGTAGCCTGGAGCAAAAGAGGATGAGGGAAGATCTCACTGCTCTCTACAATTACCAGAAAGGTTGTAGTTAAGTTGGGGGGAGGCTCTTCTCCCAGGTAACAAGAAATGGGACAAAAGGAAATGGCCTCCAGTTGCATCAAGAAAGGTTTAGATTGGATATTAGGAAAAGTTTTTTTTGATGAAAGATTTGCCAAGCACTGGAACAGGCTGTTAAGGGCCTGAGATCTCAGAAGATATTTAGAAGTCTTATAAATATGGTGCTTAGGGACATGGTTTAGTGGTGGACCTGGCAGTGCTGGGTTAAGTTGGACTTGATGATTTTAAAGGTCTTTTCCAATTTAAATGATTCTATTATTCTATATCTTAATGCTTCAACCACTTTTGGCACCAGAACTTCAGGACCCAGATTAATGAACTTTAGAAGAAAGAAAATGAAGGCTAAATAAAGCTGGTGAGTAGAATCCGAACCTTCAATTGTAAAACACTTCTAGGCCCTTTTGAATGAATAAATCTCTGGAAATGTTGACTTGGAAATATTTAAAGGCTGCCATTGATCATATCTTTGATCTATAGATAATTCAAGAAAATAAGATTTAATAACACATCTTATTAAAGCTGATGAATATAACCAGTAGCTTTCAGCCTGACTGAATATTGAATATCCCTTTATATAGCAATAACTCAAAAGAGTAGGGAGTCATTGCCCAAGGTAAGTGGAAATAAAACCATGAGACCAAAAAGGATTCCCTGAACTTAATTGTAAAACAGTCGGGCTGTGGTATTGATTTATGCAAATGCCCATTCCTGTATGTGCATCAGACAGGCAGGGGTACATTTCACAGAGGGAGTGACCCTGGGAGCAGGCAGAGAGGTTTGGGATGATCCCAGGTGGCTGAAATAGGCACCTTGGTGCCCATCATCTGTGCCTCATGACTTCAGGGAGTAAAGGTGGGCCCATAACACCCAAGCAGCACCTGGACGTAACCTGCAGGTAGCAGGTTTTCTGGTTTTTGATGAAATATATGAAAAGTAAAATTAATTTAATCACTGTCCCCTATAGACATACTCATCATTGGGTTCAGACAAACAAAATTAACTCTTCTTTTCTGCCTTTTCTCCCCAGAGAGGTGCAGGCATGAGGTGCAGGCAAAGGCCAGCTGACTGGTACAGGACAAGTGAGTGGGGCACAAGTTTGGCCTGTGCAGAAGGGAGAAAAAGCAGTTTGCTTCTTTTTCAAGTTGCTGGAGAATGGAAGTTTGTATATCAATAGTCATGATGAATTCATCATGTGTAATTTGAAACCAGCCCAGTACAAAATTGTCAAGAAGACTGTTAAAATCAATGTAACTATGGAGTGAATAATTAGAATTCAATCAACAGGGAAAGGTGCTGATCCTTAAGATAGAGAAATCAATATATAGCATGGCAGAAATCATAAATTGCAATGGCTACATTCAGAAGGCAACCTCTTCTGTATTTCTAGGATTACCAAATTACATCTTTCACTCCCTCTGTGGGTATCTACCCAGTACACACAAAGCTCTCTCTAGCTGTACTTAAATTTTATTTCCTTAATCATAGAAATTTGGTTCATGATAAGCAATTTTAATATTCTGGTCAACTTTGGGAAAATGTTAATTTAAAACAAAAAAGCAGATATACACAAAGACAGCTTTCTTCATGTAAATGAAGAACTCACTCGTGCAGATCACTTTATAATTATATTAATCATTAAGGTAAATACAAAGATTTAGTTTGAAGGTGTTCTGCCAGAAAAATTGTTCTGTTGGTGTTTCAGGGACTCAGAGCCCTGCCTAGAGGCTCTAAAAGCTCTATAATGGGCCTAGAGATGGTAACTAAAATTTTAACCATTAAAATGTGGAGATGGTAACTAAAATGGTTACCACCTCACAGTAGCAACTTGGGTGTAGAAAGTCATTAGAATTTAAGTACAAAGTGTGCAATATCTGAAGCTGTTAAAATAGCCTTTTTAGATTTCAGGGAGAATGTATTTAGTAGCAGATGTTTGCACCAAAGCTTCACAGTAAAGCTTTGACACAAGCTTCTGTGGTTTATTTTTGGGTTTTGATACAAATCCCACTTAAAATAAAAGCACAGGAAAACCGTGTGAAATTATATGCAAGTATATTGTACGATCTCTTTTAAGCCATCTCCTTAAAGATAAGCAATAATAAATTTGAGAGGCTTTCTGAGCAAGGTCCACCAACTTCAGTTGCTGAAATTCAGCTCTGGAGTGCAGAAGAAAAGCAAGCAAACAAGTTCCTGGAATAAAATAAGCAGAAAAGAGATGAGAGAAGAGAATGACATAAAAATAATGACCTAAAAAATTTGCTCAGTAATAGATTTTATTTCTGTGATCTGTAGGTGATCCTCAGTTCATCTGCACATGGTCTTGCTTATAAAACAAAAAATCCATTTCTCAATCCTGCAAGCTAAGCTTAGCAGCTACTCCATCTGCTGAGCTGCAGTAGCAGGCAGAGTCTGTACTCTGTTGCTGGGTGTTATTTGTATCCAGGGTACAGTGTAAGGTTGTAATTGCAAGCAGTGACCTCCTTTTGAGCTCTCTGCATGGGAATTTGTACCAGGGACCTCCAGACAGAGGCAACATTTTGTAGGTGGGCCCTGCCATAATTCCTGGGGACAGGGGAAAAAAAGATCAGTGGGTTGCAAGTGGGTGCTGAATTTCTGTCCTGGGCTGGTCAAGCGGTGTTTTCCTTTAGGCCAGGATATAAAGCCTTGCTTCTTTGCAACTCATCAGACTCCAATTCAGGTCAGCCGCGTGACTAGAGGCTGCTCTGTGCAATCATGGGAAGTTATTGCTGATCCCAGGATGCACCGGTTTGGCATTAAGAGTAACCATTTCAGTAATCTAATATAAATCTCAGTTTTGTGCGTGTCTTCAGCTCTGTCCTGCAAGAAGCTTTTAAACTCTTTATGAGTCTCTGCCATTTAATATTACACTATATAGCCTCAGCTTGCAAAAAGGAAAGTACAGTGGCAACAAGGTTTTTTTTGTCACTGCTAAATCAGGCGGACAAGACAGATAATCTTCCCTGATTACTTCCTTCATGTTTTATTAGATCGTGCTCCTGCATTCATTCAGATATTTAATTTCACTATTGATGGCTGCTTCCTAAAACATAAACAATTCTGTCTTTGTTTGAAAAAAGGTTTATATGATATCCAATAATTGCCTAAAGTGACAGCAACCACTTGCTCAATCCATTCTCCAAGGTTACTGGACTCAGGAGCATTTGCAACTACTAATTGTTTTTCTTCATGCTTCTTCATTTTTCCCTCAGTCTGGTAATTAATTTCATCATTCCTTCCTCAGGTTTTCATGTTCACACACTAATTTTCTTCCTCAAGCTCCTGAAATCTTTTTGTATACCTTAACCTTTGGATAGAGACACCAGCCTCCTGAGCATGTACCCCATTTCTTATGTGGGGCTCTGCTAAATGAGGTAATTCTAGTGCTGTCCTGTCAGACCCAGAAGAGATCCTGCAGATTTACACGGGTATGACTGAATGTGGGTTAGCTGCTCACAGATAAAACACTTTTTCTCTTGCAGTTCCATTAAGCACCTAGCATTTGATTGCTACATGTAGTGGGAAGCTCTAGACTTTTTACGCTGGCTTCCTGGCTGGCCACTATCTCATCGGAGAGAGCCTGAGGATCTCCTCCTTTGCTGCTTGAGAAGGAGACTGACAACAGCTAAAGGGAAATTCTGAGTAATCATAGCATCAGCTGTGCTTACACTCTCTCTGAGAAACAGACAAAGATCTAGATGCTCTCAAAGAGGATGTAGCAAGGAATTGCAGTGGCTGCCACCCTCTGTGGAAATAGCGACTCAGTCTCTGTGAATATGGAGGAGGATGCTGGGTTGGGTGATGACAATGCGACATAGACACCACTGGCTCCAGGAGTCTTATCCCAAAGGTTTTGGCAGCATTAGCCTTACAGTTAGTCATACTCCTGCAGGAGAGCACAGACATGCCAGAACAAAGTGCCTTACCTGTGCCCATTCTAAGCTGTTAGTTGGCAACAGGATCTCATTCTCCCAGCACCATAAACTGCTGCCTCTGCCATGACACATGTTCCCCATGGGTTTTGCAATAGCTGTGTGTAAATACTTGAAAATATTTACGCTGACTTACAAGATCCCTGTAGGCGGTGAAAATCGGAAATGTGAATTTGTTGACCTGCTCTGATCAGTGCTTAATATAACCTCAAGTGAAAAAGTGTGTATTTCTGGAATACAGGATATTTCATTATCTCATTTAAAGGGAAAATGTTTGTTATGAAGCATCAGTCTTTGTGGTCCCGGTGACTAGAAGAAAGTCATTTTGTCTGAATATTCAACCTACCCATACACTCTGGAGAATACATTTTATCTGTTCACTTCAGGATACTAAATTGTGTGTACTTGATATAGCAGCTTTTGCTGTCAAATTATCCCATCTTTTGGTGGTGGTGGTGGTAATAGAGGTAATGGTGGTGGTTCTGGCTTTCTAACACTAAGCTAGGGGAAGAAAAGACCTTAGTGAAGCAGAAAGCGTGAACATAACAATGTGGAAATGAAAAAGGATGTTCAGGGGCAAGTGTAATACCTGAAAGGTGTTGTAATTCAGTTATTGAACATGACCAGGTTTCACGCTCTCATCGTCTTCTTAAAGGATTGAATTCAGTCCTCTTCGATGGCTTAGAAGTCTCTTTTGCTATACAGTGTAATCTTTACAGGCAGCTGCTACAGAATGCACCATAATGAAGGCAGGTGCTGAATACAAGATACATTTATGTTACAAGGTGAATTTCATACATTTTATTTGAAGTTGATCTATCAATTGCAAACCGTGATCTGATGTAGATTAATGAGAGGCCCCGTTTTGCTGGTAGGGTGGCAGAATGGAAACTGTAGCTACAGACTGCAGACCCAGAATTGTATTACAGCATTATGCATACACACTTGTTGGGGACAATGAGGCCTGAGCAAACTCTGTTAACTCATTTATTCTGACTGCCCATAGAGGATAAATTACCCCTATATTAAAAACGTACTCTAAAAGCACGTATGCAGATCTTTGGAAAGAAAATATTATCTGAAGAAAAAACTGTCCCCTATCTCATTTGCTAAATATCATTTATTTCCTTCACTAAAACCTCTCTTCTCTCCCCTATCCCAATGTTAATTGACAGTTGGTGATAGTAAGACTGGTGATTCAGTGAGAGCTTGAGTTTTTCCATCTTCTTAGTATATTTTGATGGTTTGGGGTCAGTCCACTGTAAAATCTGTTGTTTCACAGCTTGCTACCAGCAGCTGGATAGTTAGTCCACCTGGAAGAAAGGACGTGGCAGTAATTTTGTGTAGGTTCTGGGCTGGGAGAAGAGGAATCACAGGTGAAAAATCTGGTTGCAGACACAACATGAGTCAAGTTTCATGTTGTGGAGCTCTGAACTTCTAGGTTAATAAATCCAAACTGTAGTGAGAGAATATATTTCCTTCTGTGTCACATATGGACCTCTGACTGCAGAGTGTCTGTGGGATTTGCTAACAATGGTTTCCCTGTAAGCTACCTAACATATGGGTCTTTTGGGTTTTTTTTTTTTTACAGTAGATGATCCTGAAAATCCTGACTATTTCAATTTATTTTCTTTTGAAAACATAACTTGGCAGTCAGTGTTATTACACTGACACAAGCAGCACCGGTGTACCTCACACCAATTTGAGATTAAGGAAAACAAACAAAAATTCCTGCTATTTTGATTCACTGCTGGAAGTTTCAATTGGTTTTATAAGCTAAACTCTTTTTAGATTACTTGCAAATCTGAAACAAAGGAACACACAGATATATTTATAAATAAAAAGACTTGGATACAAATGCATCATGTATGCACCTAGACTTAAATATGTGTTGACCTTAATATCTAAGATCAAAAAATATTTTGATGACAACCCACAAATGTTAGGTAGAGGATGTACCTATGCGTGTACAGGGCTCACATTTCTTGCAGTTTCTGCTCCTTTCTAATACTTGAATAAAAAGACTCCAGCTCTACTGACCAAGAACTTTGTGGTTTATAAACAATACCGTAAATAGTGGTATCTGTGCTTTAGTTTTGTCAAGTACTGTCAAATATTTGCCATGATGACTGTAAAGTTTTCCAAAAGAATATATTTTGTACCCAAGCATTTAGCTTTAAAGGGGTAATTATGAAGCAGAGCATTTATTTGTAAAGCAAACAAGTGAATAACAGGCTGCTTTGTTTATTCTTTAGCTGTTTTGCTATAGCAAATAAGATAATCCCAAAAATTACAAAACAGAAACATTAATGCTTTTCCATTACCAAAATTAGATTAAATTCCCAAGCACACATTTTTTTAAAAAACACTCCCAATAACCATAAACAACCACTCCATTTGTGCAGCCCAGATCAGGTGTGTACTAGGAAAGGCACTTGAGAATACGTCCCTCAGGGTCATGAGTCCTGCCAGCAAACCTGCTCCAGTGTGGGCTTCTCTCCATGTTTCCACAGGTCCTGCCAGGAGCCTGCTCCAGCACAGGCTTCCCATGGGGTCACAGCCTCCTTCAGGCATCCACCTGCTCTGGTGTGGGGTCCTCCACAGGCTGCAGGTGGATCTCTGCACCCCCACACAGAGGTCTGTCATCAGACCTCCATGAGCTGTGGGGCACAGCTGCCTCACCATGGTCTGCACCACGGGCTGCAGGGGAATCTCTGGCCCAGCATCTAGAGCACCTCCTCGCCCTCCTTCTCCACTGACCTTGGTGCCTGCAGAGTTGTTTCTCTCACATAGTCTCCCTTCTCTGTTTTCCAGCTGCAATCTGCTCCTGTGAAGTAACTTTTCCCCCCTTCTTAACTGTGTTACGCCAGAAGTGCTACCACTGCCCCTGATGGTCCCAGCCTTGGGCAGTGGTGGGTCTGACTTGGAGTCAGCTGACATCGGCCCCGTCAGACACAGGGGAAGCTTCTCGCAGCTTCTCACAAAGCCATCCCTTAGCCTGCCTCTCCCTGCCCCCAAATATTGCCATGCAAGCCCAATACAGGGCGATAGATCACATTCCTCTCTCCAGATGTGGAATAATGGTCTCTAGCAATGAAAGCACTGCATGAGTGTATTTGTGGAAGTTCATGATCTGTCCCAAGTTACTTATTAAGTATTCTTACATTTCATTCCAAAGATGGAAGGGTGGAAAATTATGATACCATCTGGAAAAGATGAGTTTAGTAGTCACAAGCCTAAAGAAAGTCCTGGAGAATGGGTTATTTAAAGCATCCTTGAGAAAGTCACCTTTGTTCAGCAGGTTACAATGAGACAGAGACAGAAAGAGGGTGGCTTGCACTGGATTAATGAGTGAGATAAATTCATTGCAGAATTCAAACATAGGGTGAAGGATGATTGCTTCCTATTAAGGGAACAATCTGCTGTGAGCTGTGGTTTCCGTAGCAGGAATTTACGTAGCAGGAATTTGAGTAACAGGTTCTCACAAAGAGGGCAGTGAACTATCCTGTGTCCTTTGGGAAAAGAACAAGAAGAAAAGGGCATGAAATAAACAGGGGGAAACTCTATTAGTTATAAGGACAAGTTTCCTAAAAATAAAGAAAAACCTTCCTGTGAAACCTAATTACTAAGAGAAAGTAAGCCAAATCCTAGAGAGCATGGTTTATATACAGTTGAGCTGAGCTGAGCCAAGGGAAATTAGCAGGAATCCTGTGAGATGTGTTAGGATTTTATGATCCTGAGGCTCCATCATGGCGTTCACTTGCTTTTTTTTTTTTTTTTTGTACAGCATTTTGCAGCAGTGGGGCCTGAAGGCAGGAAAAATGGCTGTGGGTATGTGACAGGAGGGAAATGCCCTTGGCTAGAGAATTTTCTGCCATTACCCACGTTTCCAGAATTGCTCCAAGCCTGGTTCCCAGCCTGAGCTGACACAGCTCTTCCAGATCTCTTTCTCTTTGAACAGTCCAACATTAGAGGCATGTTTAGTTTTCCCAGGCTACTTTTCCATTTAGTGTGTAAAATTATACACATTCGTGTTTGGAAAGCTTGATCATGCTATTATGAAGATGCAGAGTTTTATTGCCCATGCATGCTGCTGAGTCCCAAATCCATCTCATATCTCTGTCTCAACAAAGAGTTTCAAATATATGAGGGTATTCTCAGAATGAGGAACACAATTCCAAACAAGGATCTTGCTGGGAGAAGAGTTAAGAGAATGAGATGTGCAGCTTTATCTACCCTGCTAGACCATATGTTAAAGAGCGCCACACGATGGCCAACTCCATCAAATACTGCCAGCAGATTCAGCTACATTAGCACAGCAATTAGTCTAAAAGTTTATAGCTGAAAGAAGATGACCCACCAGAGCAATCACCACTGTCTCACTGAAATATCTTCATCTAAAAACCCAGCTGTGAGAATATTTTTGGCATAAAACATGCAATAATAGGTTAAGCATCTTGATTGTGGCCCCCGAAAAAGTCTTCTGTTTTATATTCACCTCAGCTTCTAGCTAAAGGGAGGTGATGAGCATTGAAATTTCTTGCAAATCTTAGGCTGGCCAGCATGTGTCCTACATCCAGTACAGAATACTTGACCTCATTTTCCTTAGACTGACACTGTAATACCTTGTGGAGGTGCAAAGGCATGGGACAGGACTGACACTTGGCCATGTGTGAACTATCACACAACGACCAAACACTAGGGGCTAATGCTCACACTAGATTTTTAATAATTCTTTAATCTGTAGTTCTTTTTCTGTCTCTTACATACTATGGTTGTCAGTCTGCCTAGCGTTTATTCCACCTTCCACCTTCATTTGTCCCAGAATTTCTCAGGAACTTTATTTTTTTTCTGGCACATATGAATACCATAATGTCATAATTTGCTCAATGTTTGAATCCAAGCTGTCAGAATGGGTTCAAAATATGTCCATTGTTCTTAATAAGCAATGCAAACATTCAACACATAGTACAGTGCTGGCACTGGTGAAGAAAAACTTATCCTGTTTTATTTCATTCAATCCTCCTTTAGCTTCAGGACAGCTGCCAGACTATCACGTCACGGTATTTCTGCTTTTTGTTCCAGGTATTTAAGGGTGCAAGAGGAACCAGAATGCTGGAATTGGATATTTATGGTGTCTTGCTTCAACAGATTGTGAATTACTTTGGAGGTACCCCCAGTTTCATGAACCAGTTTGTTTCTCTGTCAATTTATACGGACAGCTTGTCAACAGATGTTGACTCAGTGCAGAACTCTGTACTATCAAATATGTTGTTGGGAGTAAGGGAATTTTGTTTGACTCACATTCAGGGGATCTGTAGAGACCAAACTGCAATATGTAGAATTTACTTCTCTGACGTTTAGTAGTCATGTGAAGATAGTAAAATTGCTCTAAGAGAGGTTTTGGTATCATTTTTTTTCTGTTTCTTTAATATCTAAGAGCAGTCAGTTGTAGCTGAGAAATCCAGACACCACAGTAAGGATGGAGAAGATCTGCAGTATCCCTTAGTGAAAACTGAAAGGCAAGAACATACACTTCAAGGTCTTTATGGGTGCTTTTAAAGCATTTAAATCACACAGTTAAGATTTTTTTTTTTCAATTTATTTTGCGTGATACCAATAACCGAAAGACCAAAGAAAGTGTTTCCCAGCTTAGCACTCTGGTACAATAGGCTATTCTATTCCAGGAGGTACCATAATCAGGCATTATTTGGTAGAACAAAGATGAATGTTTCCTCTTCTCTAGAACCAGACAAACTAGAAATTACAATGTTACATAGCTTTACAAACATATTTCAAACGGCCTGGAAGAACAGACTTCTTTTTTTTCAGATGAGCTTCCTCCTTTACAAACAACATTTCAACAGAAAGCCTTCTGATACTAATTAAGGACCTCATTCATCCATTTGTGGTCTGTGATTCCGTGGAGGGCAGCAGTCTTCAAATCTCTTTTTCGTCGC
This sequence comes from Machaerirhynchus nigripectus, assembly GCA_013397975.1. NCBI lineage: Eukaryota > Metazoa > Chordata > Aves > Passeriformes > Dicruridae > Machaerirhynchus > Machaerirhynchus nigripectus. The sequence goes on from VZRQ01010610.1 coordinate 152,271, forward strand.
AAGATGAGACCATTTTGGGGAGAGTTTGACCTCCTGATTTTTAGATGGGCTATCCAGGAAGACAGAAAGATAACAACTTGTAAAGTCAACAACTCAGCACGGGGTGGGATCACGGGAAACCTGTAGTCCAACCTCCAGCACATGACTGGGTCAGCCACGGGGTCAGGCCTGGATGCTCAGGGGTCTATCCAGTCTTGTCTTGAAAAGGCTCCATGCATGGAGCCTGTAAAGTTGGATATACCTCCTCTAAGTTATAATTGCATCATATAATAGCATGAATACTCACATACACGCTGTTCACCCAGAGCTAGGGCAGAGGGAGTAAGAGAAGGGGAGTTAATCTCAACCTTTCCATTTACACCTGTTAATGGAATTCCTCACCAGTCACTCAAATACAGAATTAATTCACTTTTTTTTTCAGAAATAAATTTTTCAGGACATCCTAAGGCATTTTCCAGCCCTGCAGCACTTGACAGAGTAGTAGCTGCTATTTGGAGAACATTTTAGAATTGGAGTAAGATAATGCACCAACCTTCAGAAAAAAAAAAAAAATGCTGCTACTGTTTACTTTTGGCTGTCTTCTGAGAACAGGAGCCCATTAGGACAAAATAGCTTCACAGTCAACTCATTGAAGTGTTCAAGTCAAGTTTTTGGAGACTGCTTAAAAACAAAACTTTGTAATAGCTGAAGAACCGCAGACACTTTGAATTGCCTAATATTTTTGAATGAGCACACAGCTTGCTTAGAAAGGCTTTGATAATTACCCCGGCATACCAGTTACTGAGAAAATGAATTTTATACCCAGTTGCCAGCAGTTTTTTTAAAGAACAAAGCAAATGCCCCATAGCAATGCTTGGTAGAGGCAAATTTTAGCCTCCTAACTGAGGAAAGGAGAATGTTGTAGGTGGTGTATTTCTAGCTAATTAGCTGAAAATGAAAAAAGCTCAAGGAAATAAAATGAAACTACTTGCTGAATGGTGTGTACCCTGGAGCAAAAGACACCTTCATAATGATAAAATGTTTTTAATCACCAAAGGCTTGTTTAATGGGCTCTATATTTATATATAACACACTGAAACTATGCAAGTGTGGCCTGTCCTAAAAGTCAGTGCAGCAAATGATAACAGCTTTTGGAATGAATTTGGCTAATCTAAAAATGTCTCTGAAGGTCTAATCCTTCCCCTTTGGAAAAACATCAGCCCAAACAGGCACAGTTTTGTCACTGATGCTACTTTAGACAGGGTTTTTATATTAATTTTTTCTTTAAACATAAGAATCTCAAATTCTGACTCCTTGAAATGTGCGTATCTGTGCAGATGGCTGCACTAGCTTTGCAGAAAACTGAAAAATGGTAAATGGAAACCCAGGCTGGGTGGAAAGTTCAGCAAGTGAGGGGGGTTTCCTAACAGCTCACAGCAATGATATATGTGGTTTCTGCCCCACGGTTTGAGCACCTACAAATTTAGGGGCCGTACACAGTGCACAGTCCACGGAGAAGCAGCTCTGAGTGTGGGTTACTGTGACCTACCTACCTACCCTCCACACCAAACTTTCCTCCATGGCTGTTCTGAAAGTCTACATAGGAAATGTATGTGAAGAGCCTAAATTGGTCTGACTGTAGAGTAAAGATGGTATTATTTCAGCACACTGACCTTTAATTTTTGGCAGGTTGCTGTTTCAATTCATGACCTGTTATCTTTCTTCTCTAAGTGCACTGACCGCTCCCGTTCCTTCGAGAAGGCATCACCGCCCCCCTGCTGTCTCACTGCTTTCAGAGGATGATGCTGCTACTTTAACTATTGAGCTACTCGTCTACTAGAACTCACGGGAAACATGCAGAAACCTGCCAGGAATAGAGTTTCTGATGTAGGCGCTGTCTCCGCACCAGCCCTGCTGACACAGACAGACTGCCGCCACCCTTTTGTAATTTGTTTCTTTTTTGCTACATGTCAGGCTTCAGAAGGTGCTGATTACATTTACGTAGTTGATGAGCTTCCTAATCCAGTGTCTAATTTCACCTGCATGTTGAATTTTTAATCTTTAATCTGTTAAAGATTCTTATATCCATAGCTGGACTATACCCTCTGCACCAGGAGAATTTGTGTGGAACAAGTATTATCAAAGCTAAGTGTGCTAGTCCAGAGTTCTTTGTGGTTTGGGGGTTTTTTTGTTTGGTTGGTTTTTTTACTAAGTTGTAAAACAAGACTTGGCTTTATCCCAAAGCAATTAATTTATTCTGTTAACTGAAGAAAAATAAAAATAAAGACATCTGATCTATTAGGTGTTATATATAAGTTTAATTAGTTGATGGATACAGCTTGTGTAGATCAATCTGAAGAAATATGTTACAGCATGTACTTACTGAGTGAAATTAAATCTACAGCACCCAGAAGGTTAATCTGTATATCCTTACTAGAAGCTTCTGTGACCTTCATTACAATCTTCCGAGTGTATTACATCAGGAAAATAAAATTCAGTAGGCATGTTGTTTTTCTCTAAAATCTCACCGGCCATCAGGGACTAATAGATCTGTAATTTAAATATGAGGTCGCATTTTTTGTTGAGGCATATGGTTAACATAGGATCACATCCCTGCCAGGTTGTCTAACAGAGGAAATATGCTCAACTCCCCTGAAATAGCAAACAACTGCCATATTCTACGTCCCACTCTCTTTTCTCCCCTTTTATTTCAACTAGGCAGCCAGACAAGCTACAGGTGTGAGGGATAGTCTTTACTCGCTAGAGCTTTAAAATGGATCCATGGTTGGCTTTAACAGAAAAATCTTTTCTCCCTGGGCTTTCTCTGAGCTGCTGGCTCCTATAATGAACTGTGACTATGGAGACCCTTAAGTGAGACAAAACAGAGAAAATTTATAGTGCCACGGTGGGGTTACATGTATTCACACAACCCAGACTAAGCTGGACCAGGACAGTTTAGCACCTGGATTGAAAATCCAGGGGAGCACTCCTGCACACAGGTCTTGGCTGCCTATGGCTGTTACAGATCCTGGAGCGCTTTTCAGTGAACATCTAAGCTTTGGACAGGGTAATTACAGTCTGCTTACCCAAGTCCCCTTGGAAATATGAGCAACACCCAGCTCTCTCCTCTGCTCTGAAACACTTGTTTTCAGCTGGTGGGCGATGTTCAGCTTCCTGCCGAAGGTTGTGCTGATCTGGTTGGGGAAGAGATTCCTGTGTGCTGTCTCAACCGCGTGAGAGATGATTTGAGACCTGTTGGAGTAAAAGTTGTTGCAAAACCTTGAATGGTTACATTGCTGCTACTCCGGGAGAGGCCTCAATGCCATAAATGAGCGATGGGGCAGTGAATCAGGGAGCATTTTGGAAGTACCTATCTGCTGGGGTAATTCTAGGAACACAGCACTGCAGCGAAATGCCTAACGGAGACAGAGACAAGTAGAAGTCGTTAGAGCACAGCTTTGGATAGTCAGAACTCCTCTGTGCTTACTCCACCTTAGCAAGGGCCAGAACTATTTCTGCAAGGACTTCCTTGAAGAAATGTAAGCAAAGTGATGTTGCCGTTAAAGAGACATAATGCCATTTATCCACGTTTGGTCTATTGTCCCAATAAGCAGATAAGTTTTGCAAGGCACATGTGAAGCTCCAATAAGCACTAATTAAATAGTCTTCTCTGTCAACCTGTTTCCCATAGACGGCAATAAAGTTTCTACGCTACCTGTTTTAGTAGCTAATTAAAGCTATGAGTTGCCTCTGCCTGGCAGCTTAGACGTATTTATTCGCTAGCACAGGGAGAGCTACCCCTGGATATGTAACAGCAAACAAAACCTGTTCGCAAAGCGCTTCATCTCCGGGCGCCGGGGAGGGAGCGCGATGTCACGGGCGGTGCGGGTGCACACGGGGGTGGCCGGGGGGACTCACCTGCCCCGCGGGGACCCGCCCTCTGGGGCCGGGGGTGTCCCGTGCCGCCGGGGCCCCTCCCCAGCCCGCCCGGCCCCAAAGTTTGGCGGGGAAACTTTGTGTGTAGGCGCCGGTGCGGAAGCGCCTCCCGAGAGCGGCGGCAGCGGCGGGCAGGTGAGGGGCGGCCGGGGGGCTCTGGGAACCACCGGGCTGTGGGCTGCGCTCTGGGCCTCTCAGGGGCGTGCTCGGGGCCGGGGAGCGCCAGCAGAGGGCCCCACGCTCCGGGGGTGTTGGGCCGAGGGCGCCGGGCCCGGGCTGCGGGGGGGCGGTGGCAGCAGCGCCCGGCCCGCCGCCCAGCCCCGGGGCACCGGGACTTTGAGCAGCGGCAGCGGGAGGCGGCGGCGGCGGCAGCACGGCGGAGCGGCCCTGGGGGACGAGGGTCAGCCCCGGCCCCCGGCGTGTCCGTGGCGAGGGGCTCCAGCGCCGGGAGCAGCCCCGAGGGGGTGCGGCGCGTCCCCAGAAGTTGAGGGGTTGGCAGAGCCCCAGCTGCGGCACCGCGCGGGGCTGCGCTCCGCACACCGAGCAACTTTTCTGCTGACTCCCCACACCCACACACACCCCTCCGTCGTCACACGCCGGGAATCGGGAATTCGTGGCACGTCTCCAGAATAAAAAAAAAAATGGGCTGGTATTTTGCCTGTGCGTTTTCTAGCAGTAGAGTGAATGACTGGGGCAGGCTGCGAGTCTTGTTGGCATGCTGATAGCACCTCGGTTCACTGCAGTCCGTAAACAAGACTGTGTCATTTCAGCAGTTCCGAAAAGGGAAGATCTGGCTTTGACACAGTCCTTTTGCTAATGTTCCTTATCCTGAGAGTGGGAAGAAATCCCACCTACAGTCCTGTTAGAAGACTGAGAGCCATCAAGTTGCTGTCTTGTGAGCAGTGTTTTTGTTTAACTTCCCAAAATCCAGCCGACTTCCATGGGACTGCTCACTGACTCCCAGGAGTGCTTCAGACAGGTAAGAGCTAAGCATGCCAAACTCACCTTTTTCTGCTGAGGTCCCTCGGTCCTGACTGGGAAATGTTATCAATAATAATGATTTTTCCTTTTTGAAGCGAGATGTCCAGCGGCTGTAGGATAAAACCCTTGGAACGGAATGTCCTGGTGAACTGATGAAGTTCCAGACCTGATGCTTCTGTGTCTTCTTTATTCTCTGTAAGTAACCAAAACTTTCCATGATGCTGATGTGTCAACCTGCATACACATGGGTAGGACAACTTGGCATTTATATGTTCTTAACATATAAGCATAACTTTTGTTTGTTTAGAACTGGAGCTTTAAATTAACCTACAAGTGTCTGAGGCAAGTTGCTATGTGCATTAAACCAACATGGTCTGAAGTTTAGTAGAATTTATGGTTGAGGAGGACCAGGTAAGTGGTGTGCATGTTCTCAGAAGCAGTGAGTCTTGCTTACATCCATTGTTTCATTAAATGGATTTTTTTTCTTTGGAAATATATCAAAAGGATAATGAGGAACTAGTGACGTTAATAGATTAAAATGGCGAAATCAAATGCAAACCATATTTTCTTTGCCATGTTATTAATTTTGTATAATGTGTTGAATGCTATAAAGGGCATTTATAACAAAATGTAATTGCTATAACAACATTGTGGTCTTCTATGTAACAAGGGAGAGTGAAGTTGAAAAATGTTAAATATGTACAAGTTGACTGGGTGGGAAGTTGCTTTGGTGATGCTGATGTTTGGAATTTCCTGACTGCTGTTAAAATTTCAAATTTCTAAGCTCTATTTTTTAAAGGGGCTTTATTGTTTCATAATTGGCAGTGGGTGAGTGAAGAATGCTCACTTTGATAAAAACAGCTCTCTTCTTTGAAGAGTAATCGCTATATATTTCATAAAAAAAAATTTCATTATTTGTGTATTATGGAACTGTAACAGAATTCTCTTAACTTGATTTGCAATGTTGGTAGGTAGTAATCTTCTGTTATTGCCAGTAATAAAAGTTGGGCAGGCCAGATGGTGTCTTCAATTACACTTTAACACAGCCTTCTTATAAACAGCTCTTTGGGTGAAGAAGTTGCTGAGGTGTCAGCAGGACTGATGTAACAATAGGCCTGTATGCTGCCTGTATACCCCCAGAAAATTCCTATGGACAGGAAAAACTACATTTTGGGAATTCTGGTTTGGTTTGGGGTGATTTTTGGGTTTGGTTGTTTGGGTTTTTTCTGGGGGTTGTTTGGTGCAGGGTTGGTTGGTAGGTTGGTTGGTTCAGTTTTTTAATTTTTACAAACTTTCTCAGCACCACTGTTTGGCTATTTTGATCTGCTTACTCACTCACTTCAAATTTCTGTAAGGCCTTTGACTTCACCCAGCCATAACATTCAGCATAACCTGCTGGAGATTGAAAATGGCAAATAGTGTATGTTTAGCAACCTTTGTAATAAACCAGAACGAAAAGTAGCACTGCCTGATATGAGGAACCGTGCAAGCATTGTTAAGAGCTGGAGCTCTGCCTTGTGCTACTTCTGTGAAGCCAGAAAGTTGAGATGTGGACAGCGGAAAGGTGATCCTGGAGGATCATCTGCGTGTGAAGTGGGACATGAGCTAACAGATGAGAAGTGAGGGAGGAGGGGGAGCGTTGAAGTGAGAAGATATCCTTGCCTCCTTCCACTGACTGAGTTGAAAGTAGTCTGGGCCAGTGTCCAGCAGAACATTCCTCACTGTAAAATTTTCTTGCCACGATAACTCCAGTGGAGGTATCAGAAAATGTAGTGCTTCTTGAGGTAAGGAAGGAAGGAGGGAAGAAAATGAAAAGAAACCAAAAACCAACAAAACTGTGCGGTTGCAGTAGCTTTCTGTGTTCTTGTTCTCATTCTGTTTTCATTAATTCATTTGTGTCTAAGGACATACAGAGTGGGTGGGAATTTGTGGTATCCCACAGTAATATGAATGCTTTGACCATTATGAAGATCGTCTGGGATTTTTCATCTGTATTCTGCTGGTTAACTTTGCTTCTTGATATTCTTTTTTTTCCGGGTGAAGCAAAAAAAAGCTGGAATTAAAAGTAAAGTTTTCTAAATAGTTTGAAGCAACCTAATGTCTTGCGTTTTTATGTCCTTGATTTTGGAACTAGGTGGTGGTGAGGGTCACAGTGGCAAGGAAATCTAAAGTTAGCCAAACATACTGGCCAGTTGCCATTGGTTTTGTGTGGTCTAGAATAGGACGGAGCCAGGAATGGTACCTGAGTGCTGGGGTGCCTCTCCTCAGCTGCAGGTATATTTGATTGCAAGGAAGAAAAAGTTGGATGATGCACTGAAAGGAGGAATCATGCGAAAAGCAGGAGGTGCACTCTTCCCCATTTTTGGGTGGCTGTGTTATTTCAATTGCTCATGTTGGCCCTGTACAGGAATGTACCTATTCGAACCCAAAACACAATGGAGAAAATGCAAGGATTTTATATCTTGCATTATATATTCCTTATATATATATATAAGGAATGAGTATTCTTGAAATTCTTAATATTCGACAAATGCTAAAGAATTTTGACTCAGAAGTGAATTACTCTAGAACTGTAAAATTTCTAAATTTTTGTTGTGTTTCTCATCTAAGGCACATTGTGCTATTGTCTGCCAGATTTACTGCTTCTCCATGACAGATAAGGATATGTAGTAGTCTCTCTGCAGTTTCTTCAAGTTTCTTCAAAAGAACTTGAAATTTTGGGGTGCATGGCTTGAGTTGAAACAGGTGGGACATTGGGGTCCATACATCCCAAAGGGATGGGGGTGACGTTGGGCAAAAGCAAGAATCTAATTCAGCATGGGTGGAAGGCACAGAGCAGTTTCTTGGGCTACTTTAGCTCCCTCATAGCAAGAACCATCCAGTAGGATGGTCAAGGTATCACCCAGGGGAGACATGTCACCCAGAACTGGGAGCAAAAAAAAGGTTGACAGCTTAAGCAGGGATGCTGAACTTCTGTCTGGATATGGCTGATCTCTTTTGAAACTACTTGGGTTGAAAGTAACAGCTTCTTGGCTCTTCACAGCCACAAGAAAGCATTTATCTTGATTAAAGAATATTTGCAGGTACTTCCTCTTGCCCTGGATGCCTGAGAGTGTAATCCATGACCGTTGCTTTTTAATACAAAAGGAGCAAATTTGTCAGTGTTGTGCAGCCATTTTTCAAGTTCTACTAGAAGACTCACAGACACAGACTTTTTTTAAATGTCACTATAATTTTTTCATATGTGGGTTACAAATCACTGTGTTAAATAAATTAAATTACTCATTCAAGCTGAAAAGACTTTAAAATCTTATAAGGTAGCAGAAGAGTTGGGTTTGATGTATTTAGATTCTAACCTGAGCTAAAATCAGTACTCTTAATTAAAAGTAATGTTACTCTTGTTTAAAACTAATCTTAAAACTTAGCCAACACAAAACTGAAGAATACAGTTTCATATAAATTAAATTTAAATAAATTAAGCTAATTGGAAGCAGCATGTAAACTCTTGATACAAAGATAATTGTAGTAACTGTGATGGTGGAGTGAATTTGCCTTAGGGTGTGTTTGATAGTTCAAAACAAAAGAAATAAGAAAAACACCTTAAACTGCTGTTTCATTTTACAAACTTCTTTCCACTCAAAACCAAAACTAACCTAGTAGAAAAACATCTGTTTTCTTATTAACAGATTAAATTGCTTAAAAGTGCTCCTTATTTTACTGTGCATCTGCATCATCACATTCCAAGGCTTGTAGATGGTGCTGCAAGCAACCATGATGGTGTTCAGGCAAGGTCAGCTCTATATCCTATGCTGTCATGGATGTATGCGATACCAGCTCCTGCTAAAGGAAAAACCTTTGGCACTGTTCCTTGGGTAAATTCTTTGTGGACTCTAATTTGGTTAAACTTCGCCAGTAAGCCCCCATGGTGGTGGCAAGGGTTGGGCAGCCAGGCAGCATGAGAGCAAATGGCTGGAGAAAGCAGCAGTGCCAGCCTACAAGCGTCAGAAAGGTTCACAGAGATATGGTGTGAGATACTTTGCTTTCAGCATCATCCATGTGGCCTGAGAAAGCTTTCCTTGCCCACTCAAGGACACTGTTTTTCAGAAAGAAGGGCTGAATATATGGGAGGTTTGTGTAGTCAGAGACAGAAGAGAAGCCTAAAAAAGTGGGCTTATTTGGAAGCATGCACTGTCATTGTGTGTGTCTGGATTCCTCACTGTTTTATTATGAGAGAAACTTGTGAATCCCAAACAGCAAGAAACTGATTCCTGCTTTCTAGTACCTCTAATTTAAGTAATTTATTTCATAGATTCTTATTCAGACACTCATGTCTTAATTTATTTGCTGCCTTTTTTTTCCCCCCTCCTAATCCAGCTGCTGTCAATGTCCTGTTACATGAACAACACAGCTTTTGTTTGCGGGAAAACAGAAGAGGTTTGTATTCGCTGGCTCTATGACTAGTGGTTCTTGAGGCATTGCTTACGCTGGGAAGCTTCTGTCTCATCAGAAGAGTGACTTCTGAAGACATGCAAACAGTGCATTTGCTGCAGCACTAGTTAGGTGCAAAGTTAGGTGCAAAGAGCTAAGTAGCCTTGTAGCATAGATAAAGACTGCAAGTGTGCGAGTGCTGAGAGAAGGCACTGTAGGAAAAGAAGGTGCAAGTGGTAACAGCTAATGAAGAGCTGGGTGAAAGGAAGCTCCACTACCCACACCTATACAAAAAGCATTTCACAGCATTCCCCAAGCATTTTCTTTGTTTTTGCCCAGTCTTCACTGCTTCCTTCCAATCCTGTGCATCATCACAGTAGCTGCAAACAGGTACTTTTATATAACATATAGGAAATTCCCTCTCTGTAGAATCAAAGCAGAAAGAGCAAAGTGGAATAAAGCCTCTCTCACCTTCCTTTCATGTGCCTGGTTCAAACCGGTTGCTTCATGACCCTAACAAAAAAGACTTCAGACAGAACATTTACATTCTGTTAATGTCTAGCTATCTGTCTTCTACAGAACAATTACACATAAAATGATTAATATTTAAACCGTGGCTTACATTTTCTGCAGGCAAGTTTGTGCTTAAGAGAAGTGCATAGTTTAATGGCACAGAATTGGAAAAACATCTGAAAAGTCCTGAACAGTTCTGTTGTTCTTGAAATCTTTTGTGTCTTTCTAACATAGTTACTTTGTTCATTCAACAGCTGTTTTTAATGGGAGTTCCTGCTAAGCTTTATGTGTACTGTATTTTTAGAAACTCAGCAATTATGGATGTAACTGTGCTGAGTTATTAAAAAATACAAACTTGTGGAACATGGAGTACTTGTATGATTCAGAATAATTGTTAAGTGCCTGCATTTTCTTTTGCCACGTATTTAACAGATTTATCCTTCAAATATCTTCCAGTAGGCTGTATTCCTTTAAAAGCTTGAGAATTTCCTAGCATTCTTTGTGGTAGTTCATCAGACACTTCTGTCATATGCACTGACAAGGGTGTCCATTATGCTGAATTTTAATGCATTTTCTTTTCCTGTGCAGGCCAGTTCCAACAACTGCTCTTCAGCTTCTAATAATCCACTTTCAAAGTGAGCACATTCGCATTCAGGTTGTCTTCTAGTGATCCACAGTGTCTTCGTGTTCTGATGTTATAAAATGAATTTTATGGCCCCTTTGTGGCAGGTGCAGGGTATCGAGTAAATTACTTACTTCCTCTGGGTCCATTGCTGTGGAAGAAAGTAATCTTTTTGGTAAGTTTTTACATTTGAGCTCATTTGCATTAAACTTAATAGCAAGAATTGAGTTCCTGACAAGTCCCTCTCCATGTTGCAAAACAGCTGAGTAAAAAGATGATCCATTGATTCATTTTCTGCTGTGTTACTGATACCATCTTATGCTGACATTTCCTAATCCTGCAAAACTCAACTTGGATTCCTTTGAGGGTGAACATCATCGTGTGACTCCTCGATGCACAGGCTGAACCGATGCCGAGGCTCTGCGAGCGGAGTGATCGCGTCGTGGGATGATCCATCCTTAGGGGCACAGGATTACACAGTCCAGAAGCAGAGGTGCTGGGTTGCCCATCAGAGGGGGCTAGCAGCCGCTTGGAGTGTGACCCAGCCACCTGGGAGGCTCCAGCTGCTTGCCATAGCTTCCCAGCCGTGATAGTTGGTGGGCAGAGTGGGCTGCTGGTGAGACACCCAACGACCTCATTTGGGTCGTCACCTGCCTCTGTTATGGCAGCAGGTGATGTTTGCTGTTCTGGAGGTGGAATGGTCTTTTCAGCCACTTTGAGAAACCCATCTGCTTGGAACTCATCCAGGGATAGAAAGATCATCGAGACTGGGAGCAGAAATACAAGCATTGAAAGCAATAGCTTGTGAGAGTTCCAGCTTGTATATAGTATGCTGTTTACACAGTCTCTGGTGAAGAATAAAAATGAAACACGAGAACTACCTCCCTCTCTTGTTATTCCAGGTTGGTGTCTCTGGGGAAGATACCGAAGAAGCTGCAGGCATGCTGAAAACTTCAGAAAAGTGAGCAATGAGTCCTTCTGAAAGCTGAAAAGAAGCCCCCTTATAGGGTCATGAACCTAAGACAAGTCTTCGTGTCTGTACTGCTGTTTGGAGTAGCTGGTCTACTCCTCTTCATGTATCTGCAAGCTTGGATTGAAGAACAACATACAGGTACACTAAATTTTCTCTCTCTCTTTTTTTTTCTTAAATGTAATTGCACCTATTATTTTAAGATGACCATAAAATCTGTTGAGGACAGTTGGGGGTGGAGTCCCCCCCCCCTCTTTGGCAATAGAAGGGCATTGAAAATAGTCTTGTTTTAATTGCTACACTTCATTAAGAAATTTCTTCAGTCGCATGAAAAGATGCCCCCAGCTGCCTAATCATATTGTATCAGCTTCATTTGCAAAAAGCAAGTGTTGCAAAAGCATCCTGCACGTCCAATTTAGAAATAATTCTCTATGATGATTTGTTGTGGGTTTTGTACTTTACATTTTGTGTGGTAAAGCAATTTTTGGAGAACTACTGCCGTGTTTTATAGACAAAAGTGGTCTTCTGAACAACAGTGCTTGTGGAATCATCCTTTCCCTTTCTTTTTTTGCCATTGTTTATTTGAGACTGGGCTTACAAGACTTTTTATATATAGCATCAGAGTCATGTTGCAACTTAGGGTAAATCTGTGTTAGCACTGGCTCAGGATTATACTTCTGAATGGTGTTTCTGTTGTTCCCCATTTACGATATTTTGATTTGCACCCCAGCTTGATCTAGATTCTTTTATGGATTAAACTAAACCAGGATATTTACCTCAACCCCTACTGGAAGCTCACTTCATGCAACCAGTCTAGAGTTGGTCTGAAGTAACCCTCCACAAAATGTGCAAGGGCTGGATGTCAGTAAGGTCCTTAACACCCATGGTTTTGCTCTGCAGGTCCACTTCTGTTATGTCACCTTATTGAGGGCATATCCTTAATTTTACTTGTGTACTTATATTGGGGAATTAGGGTTTTGTTTGCAAGGTTTGGTTTTGGTTGGGTTTTTTTGGTGGTTTGGGGTTTTTGTTTTTTTTTTGATTGGTTGGTTTATTTGCTTGGGGTTTTTTGTCAGTAGCTTTTTGTTTGTTTGTTTCCAGCTTGTTAAGTCTTGACTTTTAGATCATCTTGTGTCTATCACTCATCTTCCATTTCCTCTGTAAAACTCTTACTTTACAGTATGTTGGTACCATTGTGAAGAAATACATCTGTAAAACCACCCTAGTCTCTGGCTTTATTGATCTGTGCTCTTATTCCATATAAGCTGCTAGGCTCCATTATGTTTTAGAGAGCAGTGTTGAGGGGGAAATCTAGTGCATCATTCCTGCAATTGTTTGACAATGACCTTGAGGGATTTTTTTTCACTTAAGTGCAATGATCACATTAATTTTGGCTTTTGTTACTTTTTCTGGGCTGTCCCAAGGTATTCACAAGCTCGTATTAACAAAACTGTTATAAGAGGTAATACAGGCTCCCTTTGGAAATGTTCCCTTGTAATCAGTTGTTGACAGAAGGGTGCTGGCAGAAACTGAGCATGCAGCAGGAGGGGGTCTTCCTTGAAAATCTCTACTGTTGTCAGGAATGTTAAGGGCAGATATCCTTGCTTTCAAGGTAGTTCAGGAATGTAGATGATGACTGCAGATTATTGATTTATTTACCTGCTGACATTCTTCACATTCCTTGCATCTTTTCTTGTGCTGTAATTAACCTTTCTTTCCTTGCAGTGCTCCTTGTTGCTCACTGTGGGTTTTTTGACTCCTTACTTTTGCCTATGTCTCTACCATTACAAAGAAACAGGAAAAATAAAATAAAGGTTAAATTAGGACATACTCTCTTCTTTTGGCCAACCAGATGCTTTCTTTGGGGTTTTCTTTGATATATTGCTATAATCTTCTTCAGGAGAGAGGCTTCTCCTTGCACACATAAGTCATTTCCATGTGGAAACATTCCTCGAATAAAATGGAAGCTATCAGAGAATAACAGAATGGTTAGTGAGCTTAAAGTGTGACTGCAGTTTTGAGTGCCCTTTTATCTCACTGGACTGCTGTTGTGACAGCACTTCAGCAAGATCCAAAAAAAAGAATTTTGGCATTCTCTACAGTAGCAGTAGAGAATGTACACGGTCATGTACATTGGCAAGAACATGGCAAAAGCTCATTCTTTGGTGTCTGCTCTTGCTTCTTCTTCCAATTTCACATTTAGAGAACCATTCTTTTTTATTTCAAACACCTGTATCTCCCCTAAACCTTCTGCAGCTCAATTCTCTAATGCTCCCCTCCTGTGTGCTGCTTAGGAGTCGATATGAAATAAAACATATTTGCATATTCACAATATACATTAGTTTAGTTATGGGTATTTTGCAAATTTTTTTTCCCTCTTCTGCTGTGTTTTTCATATTGCCATGTGTTGTGCACTGTGGCTTTTTTTGGGGATGAGCTGTATCTGGAGAATCCTAAACTGACAAGTATCTTTGCAAGGATTTTATGTGTTCCTTTAATCCTCTCACTAGCTGCACAGCTGTAAGACAGCTAGTTTTAATCTGCAAGTGGCTGAGCATGTGATGTGATGTTCTGTTCGGAAATGGAAAGTGCGCCTCGTGCTTCTCAACTGCCGTGCTACGAGCCTGTAGAGACAAGTGTTTGTTGTAGGCAGAACTATTTTTGTCTTCCATGGTGCCCTGCACAAGACCTACAGCGTTCATGTTTGCATTTGGTCGCTGAAGGGATGGGAAGTTGGATGTGTTTGAGTTTAGGAAAGTGTCTGTTTTGCACCTGTGAAATGCTTCTCCTTACCCCTCCATTCCTCTGAATATCTGGAGCCTTTATAAATCACAGTCTCTGGAAAAGATAGAGACTTTTACTCAGTCATTGTTTGTAATGTTCATGCTTATTTCTCAGGCTCTCCTAACTGTGGTGTGAATTATTCGCAATCAGATGTAGATTTTTTGGGGGAGCTGGAAAATTATATGGTAGTTTTCAATTTCCTTATTAATGTTTGTCCTACTTTATTAAAGCTGGACTATTTTCTTTCACACTCGCCATTCTTATTGCCACTTTTTCTAGCTATTCATAACTTTTCACACTAGATCCAATGCCAGTTTTTATTCATAGTTTGCTTTCTCTCTTTTTGGGTCTCTTATTTCTACTTGCTGTTCGCCTCTCTGAGACCTCAACTGTGATTTGCTTCCCCTGTTTGTCTTATTTTGCTCTAGATTGATCTTATCCAAGCATGTTTTTCTCTGATTTACTTTTACAAACTTCCCTCATTACTCAAATGTATCCAGCCCAGGAACACCTCTAATTTTTCATCCTGTCCATCTACTCCAGATGCACCTGCAGGCTCAGCAGCTGGATGCACCTCTCAGCACAGCCATGTCTTCTGCTCCGTCCCGCTGTGCTTGGACTCTTCAGATTATTTCTAGTCATGTTTATCATCCCTATACCTTAAAAAAGGGAAAATCTTTCATTTAGAGATGTCTAAGAAACAGCTGCTAGCTACATGGTGGTCCTCTCTGATGGCTTTTCAGAGGTATTAGCTGACTGAGAGAATAGGGGAGTTCTCGGTTTGGCTCTGGGCATGGAGTGTAGAAAGACAGGATGATACATCTTTTCTTCTTAGGTATCTTCAGTTCACCTCACTGGAGTAATTGGGAACAAACTCGTCAATAGTCCAGTGCAAGCATCAATACATACAGACTTGTGGATGAAAATGTAATTGACAACACTGATAATGCAATATGTATGGAGCACTTCATGTTCTCCATGTATAAATATATCCACTTGTACATAAATTCACATACATGAATGAAGCTTGACGTGAATTCAGCTGGATCCTACAGCTTTACTTGACAGCTCTCCATACGGTCTTGCATTATGCAGTGCAAGCATCAAATGTTTTGGCACTGATTAAGGAGCAATTACTATTTATTACATGCTTAGAAATTTCCAGCACTGTTAATCTTCTTCAGGTGAAGCAAACTTCTGTGTCTTCCAGGGCTGATGTTGAGTTCTATACCATGAATCACCTGAATTAAGCGGTTGTGGGGTACAAAGGACACCTGCGATTTAACACTGCAATATTAGAGAGATGAATTGGAGTTTTAATATAGGGATTCTAATTTTTTACTTTAAAACTCTTTCTTTTTAGGGGGACTGATGTGATTTAGAGTGACTGATTACTACAAAATAATCTGAGGATATTTTTGAGATTAGAACTGTATGCTGGGTTTGTCATTTGGGGTTTTGCTGTGTGTTGGTTTTTTCCCTTCTCTTAAAGTTTGTGTAATTCTTTTTTTGTGAATTGTGCCTAGTAAATCCATGATTTTGAAGGACTACTTTAGAATAGTGCATTCTTACTACCAATTAAGGGCTGCACTGCCCTCCCATAGATTTCTGGTTCCTAAGGGTGAAAAAGTCTGCGTCTTCTCTTTCCCATCAGTTTTGTACCTCACCTTAAGGATACTGAGATTTTTCTGTGTGCTTCCTCCTCACTTTGCAGGGTATCAGTTTTGTAGCATCAGTGGTTGCCCCGGCATCCTTCTGCAGTCCGTGTGCTTTCCAGCAATTTTGTGTGTCTGCCTCCTGAGGAGCTTCGTGACACAGACCTTATACTCATTCCTTGGGCCACAGGTCTTCCTTTTGTAAAGAAAGAAAATAAAAATTCAGATAAAAATCACATTTTCAAACAAGTTTGAAATTCCATGAGCTTTCATGCAATTCTTAGCACAAGCTTTCACAATTTAGTCTGCTATTGCTGAAGCCATCCAGGCTGTATCCATACTACATATTCCTTGGCATAAACAGGTATGCTTTTTTCCCCCCCTTGCCAGATTTGGTAATCCAAGGGGGTCTTTTGAGTCCTTTAGTAACCTGGTGAGATATTTTGAGTCCATGGAGTGCCTTTCTTCCTTATCTTGACACTCAAAGTAGCAATTGAATGTGTGCTTACACGCAATAATATTAACTCTTTTTTTGGTTTTGTGGCTTGATTTCTATTTAATCTTTGTCTAAAGTGAAGAAACATTGATACGGCTTACAGAACAGTCCATATGTAATGAACTGCAAAGGCAACAGTTGCATGGAAGTCATAGTTTTTCTAGACAATCTGCAGAAAATACCTTGAAGTAATATATTTATAGAAAACAGGTTTGTAAATAAAGGAGAAAAGAACACTGCTCAGTAATGGTTATTAATTATGAATAATTTATTTCTTCTAGTAACATTGAAATACTTCTGTTGTCAA
The DNA here is from genome assembly GCA_013397975.1 of Machaerirhynchus nigripectus. Lineage (NCBI taxonomy): Eukaryota > Metazoa > Chordata > Aves > Passeriformes > Dicruridae > Machaerirhynchus > Machaerirhynchus nigripectus. The sequence goes on from VZRQ01010610.1 coordinate 168,942, forward strand.
AGTCCTGGGTACTTTATGGGAGTCTTCCTAAGTCTGTTGGAGAGCATCACTGGTATGGCAAACAAATCTTCCCGGTTTACAATGCCCAGCTACTAATGAGGCTGTTCTAATGAGTCTGGGTGTATTTAGGTTTTACCCTTCTGGTTGGAATATGCTGTGGTTTTTGTGTAAAATGTTTCTCTTCCTTGGTTTTTTTCTAAATCTGCCCCATTATTATATTGAAGCACAAAAGGAAGAGGATTCAATAGGATCAGTAAATGCTGCTTGGTGAACAATTACAGAGGTACTGAAATCCCAGAAATGCTACAAAATTTTATTAGGTGAATTTCTCCATATAACATAGAATGGGTTTCCTTCCCCTCCCCCAGCTTTCAGTAGATGGAAGCTGTAGGGAGAGAACAATTGCTTTTGCAGGAAAAAAAGCTATTAAGAAATAGGTGAAATTGATATTTTCTCAAACCACAGTGGTTAAAAAAAACAAGTAAAAATTAAATATAAGAGAAGATGGTTTCTGAGCTACTGATTGTAGAGTCTCACCCTGCCTTCAGCTGTTGCAAACCCAGAAGCTTTAAGAAAAACATGTTAAAATTTCATGTTGAGTAATATAACACTTAAGGCTGTATTTATCAGTTTCTGAGGATATTCTTCCCAGGTCTGGCTGTTTAGTAGCCTTCAATCTTGCATTTCATTCATTTTACTTTTATCATTCCTATAGCTAAATCACATTTAATTTTAGAAATTCTTCTGTTTTAGAAGAAATTCCAACTTCCACATTCTGGTGGTATAAAACTAATTGAATGGGATGAGTTTTTGGGGCTCCTGTCAGCTACATGTTCAATTTCATGTTTGAGCGGAAGCTGATGTCATTTCACGTGTTATTGTGTATAAGCTTTTGACAACCCTCACAACCTTGTTCATACCTAGACTACAGAGATCTACTTCTAGAAAGGTGTAGCACATAACCTTAACTAGACTAAGGACACCTGAATATACTCTTTTTTGCCTGTTTTTGAACTGAACATTCAGAAGAGGATGCTGTAACTTTCTTATATCTTTGGGCATGTAACTGAATTCACTTCAAAATTTGAATTGTAGTTACGGCTGGAGGGTTTTTTGGCTTGATATTGAAACACTTATGAACTGGGGTATCCTCCTTCCTGAAAAGGCTGAGTAGCAGTAACACAGTTTTCAAAATGCTATTTTGGATTGCATACAAAACATGTAATAGGTGCTTTTCATGCTGTTTTCCAGTTAGTCAGACCCTCAGAGCAGAATATCTGGCTGATGTTCGGAAATGTGATTTTACAGAGTTCTTAGCAGTCATTCTTTCTGTTAAGTACCTATGCTTTTTTTTAGCATGATATACGAGTTTTGTTTTGTTTTCCAACTTTTGTTTAATTTTCTGACAGATGTTCTGTCATTGAGTGAAGTGGTTAATTTTCAGTTATTGCTCACCGTTGTTGTTGCTTTTAACAGCATTCAGTACATGGCATGTCTTCAATTCCAGAAAGTCCTTCCCTTAAAACCTTGTCATTCAGGCAGCACAGCCCTGCAGTCTTGTCTCTTCTGGGCATGGATTGTATGATGCAGTACCATTTAAGACAAACATATAGTCTTACAAACCAAGAAGGATGGAGAGGTATTTTTCACTTGGCAAGTCATCGTTTAGATGTAACAGTAGGAAAAAACTGAGATCACGGAATCATTTCGGTTGGAAAAGACCTACAAGATCATCAAGTTCAACCTTTGACTAATAATTACCTTGTCAACTAAACCATAGCAGTAAGTGCTATGTTCAGTCTTTCTTGAACACCTCCACAATGATGACTTCACCAGATCCCTGGGCAGTCAGTCCCAATTCTAAAATACCCTTTCCATGAAGAAATTCTTCCTGACATCCACCCTGAACCTGCCCTGGTACAGCTTGTGGCCACATCCTCTAATTCTGTCACTGATTACCTGTGAGAAGAGGTCGATCCCCAACTGGCTACAGCCTCTTTTTAGGGAGTTGTAGAGAGCAATAAGGTCCCCCCTGAGCCTCCTTTCTCCAGGCTAAACAACCCCAGCTCCCTCAGCTGCGCCTTATATCACTTACTCTCTAGAAACAATGATGAAAAGGTTAATGTTTTTCTGTTCCTGGCTTGTTCCCTTTTCCTTATGTGCACTGCACATTTTCAGAAGAGCAAGTGGTTGAAGTATATTTAAGGCTGCTTACCTCTGTGTCTGATGTTGAACTGCTTTGATATGTTGCTTGATTGCAAACAGTCCTGTTAAAACATGTGATGTGGTCTCTGCAAAATTCCAAGGGAAACCTTTGGTTTCTTACTGGAATTAAATTGGAAATTCTGGTGTTTGTTTTAAGTGTGGGTATATACATAACATATAGGTATGCATATATATTTATTTAAAGTATCCCCTTTATTTTCCTTCTTTTTGTGGGAGTGGAGACTGCTGGTAGGAGAAATATTTTAGGTGGAAACCTATCTTCTTACCACAGCCAGCTATTGGGATACACGGGGATGAGTTTATATGAAAGAATTTTTTTGGTATTCACACTCCAGAGGGTTTGTTTCTGTCTTTTTCTTCAATTTTACTCATTTAATCTTACTGTAAACAGGTTATAGCTATTAATTTGGGTTATTTCTGGATGATCTTGCAATGTGTGTGAAACAAGCATTTAAAGATCAGGAGGCTGACAGGTTTTGAGTAATGGGAGCCATTTCAGTGTACAAGGGGTTAATGTCTGACAGACGATGTGTATGATTTAGCTAGAAAAAACACGATTTGTGTCAAGCAAAAGGTTCAAGGAAGAAGAGAAGTGCCTTTAACTTTTGGTTTTGGTTTGTTTTTGTTTTTTTTTTTTTTTAATGTGAAGAAACCTGGTTTTATTTTTGGTTCTTTTTTATTTTTAAAGGTAATCATTATTTCACAGCAGCATGAATATTGGCTCGGCTCTCAAGTTTGCATCTCTACTTCTGCAGAAAAGTGTCTCACTTTTTGTACCTTTTAAAATTTGTATTAATAGCATATTCAAAGTAAAATAATGTGTCTACAGTATTCCTGTGCAAGATATTTCCTATCTGTCAGTTTGAAACTGGCAAGACTCATGACACATCAGCACATAGTGTTTTTCTTCCCAGCTCCTCCAACCTTGAGCCTTGTGGCTATGTATGTGGGAGTGAATGTTACTGTCTTCAGCCACAAAGAAGAGAGAGCTAGCTGGGTTCTCTCAAATGCTATGTTTAAACAACAAAATCTAAAAGAAACAAACAAGCAAGCCCCTTCCAGAACTCCCAAATTTGTTCACTTCTATCAAAAGTCATGGTCAATAATCAAATCAGCTTAAGGATTCTGCTTTTTGTAAAACAGTAAATATTCATTACTCAAGAAAACTGAAAAATATGCTGTATTTTAAGCATTGCCCTTTATATAGATGAAACCGTTCCCAGGCATGTATGAGCCTCACTTGATGTAAAGTGATGGGGAATAGAATATACACATCCATTTGCTTTGGATTTTGATTGGTTTGATCTTGATTTGGTGAAGATGTGCAGCAGCATCCTGTGCTGCCTGGAAAGCCCTATTTGGCAGTGGGTGCAGCCTAGGAAATATTATTGCCTACAGTGATTCTTTAGAAACTCTCACTCCTTCCAGTCCCACTCATATCCACCAGAAGTGATTGTTTCCTTATCACTTGAGAGCCTCCCCATGGTAACAACATCTAAGACTGCCATTGACCTCTATTAAACCTGTGTGAAAGCTGCGTGATAGAATTACAATTTGTCCCTCACAGCTTTGTTGTTTCAAATGATTTTGTTTATATTGACCACTCAGCTTTCTATCACACAGTCCTGCCAGGAATTCACAGCACATAGCTCTAGCAAAGTCAGGATGAGTAGGCAGAGATTTTGTCTCTTGCCACCATCTACAAGGGACAATGACATGAGTTATCAAAATATTTGAGGAATGATGGATGTCTTTCTTTTATTTTTTTTTCCTGGAGAATGGTAATAATAATTTTCCTGTTTACAGTTCTGTAATACGCTAATTAAAAAAAAAAACAAAACAAAACAAGATTTGGTCAATGTTAGACTTTTCCAAGTGAACAATGATTCTTTTTTGTTTGGTTGGGTCGGTTGGTTGGGTGGTTGGTTGGTTGGTTGGTTGGTTGGCTGGGGTTTTTTTTTGTTGTCCAGGGATGCTGCAGCACAGAAGCTTCTGGGATGGTAGGGCGGAATGGTAGGGGTGGGATACAGTGTTGAGTCAATGGATTTCAGTTCCCATGGACAAAAACTCCTATGAGCCAAACAGACAATGAAGGGGAAAGGAGGGGAGGAGCTGTTAAGAAAGTCACTGGCTTTGGAAAATTGACTTAAGCAACAGAGATAGTGAGGCAAAACTCGTCTCCTAGCAAATAATTTCATTGCCCTAGGACATAACAGATGATGGCCTACTAGCCACAGATTTTGACATGCACCTCAGGGGATGTCTTCTGCATGTCCTAGACACTGGGTAACATCCAGGAAAGTAACTGAAGATCAGAGGCCTAAGGTTAAGAATAATCAGAACCAAAATAAAATTTCACTGTGGGTAAGTGCCAGGTGAAAGATGAGGTGTTAACTGATTTTATATTTAATGTGATTGGAATGGTGCAGGTCATTTCAGTACTAATTGTAGTCCAACAACAGAAGAACTTGCCCAGCTGTGTGGACATGTGTAAGGGCATAGATGGAGGAAGACGCTGTTAAAGGTTTGCCATTCTTTCTGTGACAGATATGTTATAATCTAGGCCTAATACAAGCACGCACTTAGGAACAGCCCGAGTGAACTTGGGGTTGTTTAGAGTCGTGTAGTTTGGCCCTAGGTGTGGGCATTTTGCCTCTCTGTAAATGATATGCAAGAGAAATGAGGGTTTGGAGGTGTTTGGTTTTGATTATGGTCAGCTAGGGAGATGTGGTGCGTGAGTTCTATTAGCTGCAGCTGGAAATACTCTGTTGCATTAAGCAGGAAAATGTCAGTGCCTGATGCTTTGCCATTCATCCATAAAATAGCTCTGGTAGAAAAGAAAATATATCTAAAAGGAATTAATAAGTATAGCAAACATGGTTTGCAAAGACAGTTTTGATTATACTTTATATTCTTGCTTAAATTTTTTTAAAGAGCTTCTTCTTCCTGGGAAGAGAAGGAAACAGTTGTTCCTGAATTGTTGCCATATCCCCATAATGTTTCTATTGTTCGGAGGTGTATGTCATGAGAGGTTGCTTTGACTTTGCATAACCATACTGTGTTTTCAGAGAGTGATAAAGGTGGGAGATAATATTTTGTTTAAGAAATACATTCCTGCTCCCAGGCAGCAGTTGATGGTCCCCAGACATGCACATGTGCAAGCCTTAGTGTGAACAAGGGTCTTCCTTTCTTGGGCTAGGATGGGGGCGGTGGATCTCCAGTGAAGATACGCATTTGATGTGAGGTGCAGTGTTTTCTCTGCCTGGCTGGGAGTCACAGCAGGATTCCCACCACCCCTGTTTTCTGGAGAAGCTGTCTGCTGTGGCTGCTCCTGGCAGCATTTTGGTGGGAATGAACATACAGCAGCGTGTGTGCTGTGCCCCTCGTGGGAGGACCAGCTACTCATCTGAAGGGGACACAACATCAGGTCTGTGCCCATGAGGGACACAAACACTAGAGTGCCAAAAAGCTGCTACTGATGGGCACTGGCAGGGGAAAGACCACCAGCTCTGTGCTTTGCAGAGGGCTTTGGAGACAACAGTGGATTATGAAAAATGGTAGCTCTTTAGTTACTGGATGTCTGCTAGTCATAGAAGCTTTTGGTTTCTTCTGCCAAATATCCTTGAGCCCTGTTACTTTTCTAATGTGTTCTTCTTGACTTTGGCCTTTCAACAATGGCTGAGAAGAAGAAGCTTTAGTTAGCAAAAGCTTAAGAGAACTGGGTAAATAGAATTTCACGTTCTGCTCCACTCATCTATGCAAAATCTTTTTTTTTTATTCCTGGAAGAACATTTAGTGGCCAAATAATGCAGTGGCATCTGTTGCAATAATGTTATTGCATTAAAAAAAAACATACTACAGTATATTGAAGTGTTACACTACACCTTTTTGAGTGAATTCTGGCAATACAAATTAGGAAGAAACATAGAGGCATTAATTTTATTTTTGTTTTTCTTTGTTTCTGGCTCTTTCTTGCTCTCATTAAAGAGTTGTTCATGCACAGTATGCCTTGTCCACTACTGAGAACCAACGGGCTACAATCTGTTGACACAGGTCATGGCATTTGAATTGTGTGTAAAATTAGCAGCCTGTTACTTTAAATATTATGCATATAATTCATTAAATGTCATTGCTTTAAGATGATTCTGTACTTGCAGTCAAGAATTATGGAGCACTTTCCAGAAGGCAGTTCTGTTCTTGATGCTGGGCCAAAAAATCAAGACTTTTCATGAACTTCAGCTTGATTTATAAATTATTTGGAAACACTTGAGCTAAGCAGCTCTACAGAACAGTTGTTAATAAAGGTGACAGATATTTGTTTTCCTTAGAAACGGAAATTTCCATGGGAATATAAGATTCTCAAGTTGTCTAACCTTTTCTGCCTACCAGCAGTTCTCAAAGAGGTCATCAAATATGTAAAATTCTGACACTGGGGGAGAACCAATCTGTCATGTTGCGTGATGGGAGGGAAAGAGGCAGGTCAGGCAGGCTAGCAGAGGGATGGGAATTTACTTGGATGTGTTTTTATCTTTTTTACTCTTTTGCTGTGGGAGCTGCTGAATTATTAATGCAATAATAAAGTCCATTTGATATGAATAGACTCCTAATCACTAAAGAAATTACTTGTAGGATCAGAATCATTAGAGTGAGAGTTGGCTGACTGGCCCCCGATTAAATTATATCCAATGAAGCAACAAACTGTAAAAAAAATACACTAATTTTTTTTTTCCCAATAATTATTTGATGAGTTTTCTTCTCCCTCTGTGCAATTTTATGTAAAAGATTTGCTATTGCAGCCCGATGGCAGGTAGAAGGCAATGAAAAACGTCTTGAAACCCCCCTGGCTTTGCTCCTGGATTTCAAATTAATTTCATGGGATGGGGGCCAGCACAAAGTATATGTGAAATATAACAAATAATATGGACTTTGGGGATTTGTTTTTTAATTTGCATTATCCTCTTACAGATGGCAAAATTAATTTCACCCTACTTCTTTTCTGTTACGATCTTTCCACTTCAGTGTGCCTGTTTTGAAGACGAGCAGGCAGCTGAGACTGGGCTTACGTAGGCTGAGGTAGTTGCAGTGAGGTATAAATACTTCATGATTTATTTAACCTTTGAGCAGAAATTCCTTTCTGGTAGAATTAATCTGCAAATAGCTGAGGTGTGCTACCACTTAAGTTATGATTGATCATGCAATATAACAAAACTCTATTGGCATCAGGTTTAGGCCTGATGTGCGTATAAATATAATGCAGATAAAGCTGCCAGATGCTGTGACTGGCAGGTGGGTTCAAGGTATTCCTGGTGAGAGGACTCAGCCTTGACTCTCCAGCTACTAAAATGTGCATATTGGACAGCTGGTATTAATATTCTGTAAATAAAATGCAGTTGAATGACAGTTGAGAAGCAGTTTAAGCAAAGTCTAGTCTGTGATGACCAATGCACACACAAAGTAATAAATTACTTTCTGGAAAGTTATGGGTTAATCTCGGTATTTTAAATGAGCTAATCCATGTGTACTAGTATCCATTTAAGGCAATCATTTTAATTACTTGGGGGAGGTCAGACGTTAACTTGCAAAATTTTGCTATCCTTTCATATTTCATTGGTGGCTGAGGACCAGGTATTTCACCTGGGTCAGAGGGCTGCCAGAATGTCTAACTCCAGAGCTGGTAGCATGGCACATTTTTGGCTTCATCTTTCCATAAGGGCCAAAAACCAAAGAAAGGATCAAAACCGTTTGTTCATTCTGTTCAATAATGTATTTCTTGAAGCTGACAAGTTCACTAACCAGTGTACTTTGTTACTGTTTATCCCCTGAGGTGAGCCATAGAAAAAGGTGAGCAATTGAAAAAAGAAGGCAGAGAAAAGCAAATGGTTTCTGGATCCTTGATGATAGGAAAGGAGGGTAGGCTATAGATGTTTAATTCTACCTTCTGTTATCACTTCTGTTACAAGAAATGTGCTTAACTTACTTCATATTATTACATATTTTTTTGTACATGTTAATGTTTTTCATGATTATGTTCTACTTTTGTCAGACTATTGCTTGGCAGTTCCTATCACTAAAATATTTTTGTCCTTTAACTATGTTGTTTCTCACATATCAATCATTAGTTAAATTTTCTATCATAAAATCATATGCTGGTGACACCATCTAAAGAAGTCTGTCATCACACAATAAGCCTTTCATTATGAGTATCCTGGCCAAAACTGTGGTTTTGCCTTGAAAAACTTCTGACATTTCAGGTTTTTCCAGAACTCTGGTTCCCATTGATATTTCTTTTCTTGCCCTCCAAATATCTGGAAGCAGCTAATGTGACTGCAGTTTGTAGAGGTTTTAAATGGGTGGATTTGTAGGAATATCACCTCCTTTTATGGTGCAATTTAAATATATCTTCCTCATTATAAGATCACCCTTTGCCAAAAAGATCCATGCTTCAGAAATGGTGATGCTTTTACTGATCATACATCTGATCAGTAGAATTAACAAAGTTATTTTGTGTGTGTGGAACACTGAAGTTAGACCAGTTGAAATTACCTAAGTGTCTGTTCCTGCTTTCTTTCCTACATATTCTTCTTCTTTGGCTTTTGATGTCATCCTCTGATGTGGTAGTGCTCTTGCACAACAAGTGTTTGTGGCACAGAGGTAATGTTTCAGGTAGCTATATTGCTACAGAGAGTCACATTTTGTTTTTCAGTAAATAGCCATAAAACCGAACAAATAAATATATTTGCATTTCATACAATGCCAAATACTGTATTATCAAAAATGTTCACTTGAAACTGTACCTATCCAGGAGTGTTTTCCAGTTGCTAATAAAATATTTGTTGTGGGGGAGCGAGGCCTAATCTTATGTCTAAACATCTAAAGTAAAAGTAAATGTTTGTATGTGGAGGCCATGTAATGGTGTAATGCTGTGAGCTGGGGAAAGAGGAATGGTGGAAAGAAGGGAAGTCAGAGCCTGAAGAGGAGCTAGAATTTTGGTGGTGTGACATTCAACTAGTTGAGTCCAAGAAAAAAGCCCAAATCACGCTTTATGAGTTTTCTCTCCTGAATGGGAGGACAGTGTAATCAAGCGGATCATAAATACTCTTTTGAATGAGGAATGTTTATAGGATCTAATGGCTTAATCTTAGACTGCCATGAATATCAGTGAGGCATTCAGACTGGTAGAGACCTGAAAGTTCTGCAGGTTTCCATGGGAAATGCTACTTGAGCCAAGCAAGTATGGTAGTAAGGTGATCACCCTTTGTCACATAGGACATAGCAGGTCACTTCTACCTTCAGGTAGCTCAAGCAGAGGCTTATGAAGCCAGTTTTCTATGGCAGAGAAGAAGAAGCAGCAATAAATCAGGTCAGGTCCAAAGGTCTCTCAAGCTTCATATATTGTCTCTACAAACAGTGCTTAGAGTAGACTATAAACAAGAGAAGTTTGTAATGGTAATTCAGAGAATTTTCTGTGCCCTATGTGTTTTATAATTTAGAGGCCTTCTAGATTGGAGGTGTGTTCAGTAGCCCTGAATTATTCCTTTTTCCATCAATTTGTACAGTATTGTCTTAACTGATGCCTTTTCCTCTGAGATTCCTCTGATGAGAAATCCAGCTTGAGTACTGGACACTACTGGTAGCTTTTTTCCCATGCTGCTCTTTAATTCTATGGAAATATTCTCCAGAGTGTGTTATCACTGGATCACTTAAAAAGCATTTGCCACCCTCTGTCCCTGTAAGAATGTTATTTACTGATCATAGAATTAAAAAGTGAGTAATGGATTAATGGCTCAGCAGAACATCCTGGTTACTTTTTTACATTTTTGGTACTTTTCTGTGTTTCTCTTTATCAAGAACTAATCAGAAATGATTGATTGTGCCACTTCAGTTTTGTACCTATCAAAGTGTTGATAGTAAATTGGAGAATGTTGTTTTTCAGTTGTTTTTTTTTTTTTGTAAGAGAGAAAGAGATTATCTATTTAACTGTACTCATGACTGTTCTGGGATTGACATCCCACGTGTAAATATATTGTCTTTCAAGAAGAGAGATTTTGGTAAGAGCAGATCAGAGATCTGATAGATGTTTGAGGGAAGAGAGGTTTAGGTACAAAGGACTTTCTCCATAAGACAAAGTTTGGTATTTAGTTTAAATGAGTAACAAGCAGAACTCACTTTTCTGCCAGTCAGGTCAGTGACATGACTGAAATGATTAGTTTTTTATAAGATGTATATTTTCTCCATGCATTTGACAAAACGTGCATCTCTTAGTGCCTAAGATTGAGAGGAAGAGAAATAAGTGAGGATTTCTGCGTTTTTTGTATAGAGCATCAAGTGTTCCAAATGCCACATTTGCTTAATGTTACTTGTACGGTGATTAGAAATGGAGCTGACAGTCTGAGTCGGGCAAAACGTTTGCTGGGTAGGGATAGCAAATAGAATTGTGTGATGGCTTGGGGTTTTTTCTCACCATCTAGAATGGAATTGTAGCGTATCAATCAGCTGCTACACCTTTGGGAGCAGAATAACGATTAAGCAGTGTTTGTGAAGCTATTGCCATCGCCCTGGGGACTGCTCAGAGGAACTAACCTGCTGCCATTGCGCCTCAGAAGAGCTGTCTGTCATCAGTGGGTATAGGTATGCCAGCTCACTTCTGCAGCTTGGAGAAACTGAGCATCTGACAGGCAGCTGAGGGTGCTCTACCCGTGAAACCGCTGCCTAAACTTCGGCAGACAAATACTCAGTTTTCTTGTCTTAGTCGACAGTTAATGGGGAGGGTGGCTGCGCTGTCAAGTGCTCACTGTTGAATGATTTTTCTCAGCTGAGAGGGATGCATGAATGGAAAAATAACTTCACTAATTTTAAGCAATTTAGCTCTAATGACTTTTTAAAAGCCTCACAAGCTAGGTGGTCCAAAGAAAGGCTCTAGGAGAAGTTATGTAAACACTAAATAGACGCAATTACTTACATTTGCTTTCGTAAAAAAGTTCACTTATTTTCCTGGCAAGAGTTTGCAGTTGAAAAAAAAATGAAAAATTAAATAGTAAAGACATTTTAAATAATTTTGTAACGGTATTGGGTTTTTTTACATCCCAGAAGAATAATGATTAAATAGCTTAAAGTTAAGTTAATTTGAAAACCTTCAGAATGATTTTTAGTGGAAAGTATAAATTTTATCAAAGTAGAAAATAAATACAAATAAAAAATAAGGCTCTTTCTTGTTTAATTCAAAGAAAAAATTAATAATAAGAAAAACTATTTAATATCTGAGTTTGCTTTTTAAGGAACTTTTTGATTCAAAGAAGTATATGATACATAGCTTAAGTACAGTGTTCTGTTAAGAATGGAAAAAAAATAGAATGTCAAGCTTTTCTTCAGAAGAGTAATTGAGTTTTTTACTAGCTGTAACAAAGGCTCCTTAAAGTCATGCTGATATATTGGAGATGCATTATAGATTACTGAGAAGGCAAATGATAATGTATCACTTAATTTATTTGACAAATGTACTTTCTTTAATTAGCTGCAGTACTTCATAGACTATTAGCAAATATTTTGCAGTCTGTCCTTTAAAGAATGATTTCTCATAAAGAGACCCTGCAACATCAATCGATCAAGCCTTGATTTGAAATGAAGTGTCCTCAGGATTTTGTGAGCAAAGTCTGCCTGTGCAGTTTCTTGAAGCATGAGTTGGAGAGTTTGATGTTGAAACCAGTTTTTCCCATCCTTTATTAAACCTGTGAGGGTTTTATTTTAATTCTACTAAGTTATGTTTTCTGACAGAAACTGTACTGTCTTTTGTTGGAACGGTTAGAAAGAGGTCACATTCCATTTTAATTCAACTCCTGAAAGTTACAAAAAGCCTTCTGTCACAGATTAAATACTCTCCAAAGCAGATTTAATCAAACATTTCAGAGCTTTCCAAAAGCAATATAAGCCATCTCACTGTGTTATTCCTTTATTTTATGCATTTGTTGTTTGAAGGAACCTTGTGTTTGTAACTAAATACATCCTTCTTCAAGAGTGAACTTTCTAGGAGGAAGAACTCATCAAGAGGTCTGGTTTTGGTCACCATCCAGTTAGGAGGTGCAATAATTTCAGGTTGCTGAATCTCTGCCAAAGGATTTAAGATATTTTGTTCATTTAAAAACACAAGTGTAGCTGCTGCCTAAACACATGGCAGCTGCTTTGAGGATGAGTTCTAGTCTGATGTTTTCCATCAAACAGCCTGTCCTAGTGAGCATTATTCTGAAACAGTAAAGGCTCACTGTTGAATGTAAAACACCATTTGAGAAGATACAGAGCATCATGCCTTCTCTATGTGCAATTCAGACAGATAGGAGGAGAAAGTGACATCTGCACTCACTTCTCAGGGATACAGTGACAAGCAGTAGATGGGACTGCAGGTTTATGCACGCTTCACACTTTTTTGCCTGGCAGTAGAAATGCCAGTATGAATTTGACTCCTCTCTTGCTTAACTTGCAAAATGTCAGTCAGTAGCTGCAGTGGTTTATGGAAATGAGGGTAATGTCAACTTACTTCAGTGTTATGCTTCTCATGCTTTAAGCAAGTAAGACCACTTCCATAGCTCACTTTTAGTCTGAAAAGTTTGGATTTGAGTGATAACTCATTGTAACACGTTTCCCACATGATACTGGACATGATGTGGCGGTGGCCACCAAGATACTTTTGATGAATGCTTTTAGCCCTGGATTATAGAATTCCAAAGTGAGTAACTTCGGATGATCAAGTGAATAGTTCTGTAGTGGATGGCACTCCTCTTCCTGCTCAGGTACATGCTGTTACTCCTACAGGTCATACAGAATTTTTTTTTTAATGGACCTTTACTGTATTATTTTCTCCTCAAACATTAGTAGATTATGGTTGTGGAGTCATTTGACCCTGAATTTAATCACAGAATATCAAGATCTTCAATGCCCTATTAAACCATGGTGGTGATACACGAATAAGGGAGAAGATTAGTGTTGGTCTAAGGGAATTTACGTAAGGCTTTGTAAATTATGTATGAAGATTCATCAAAGAAGACGTAAAAATATATCAATTCACAATTTGCATCTTAAGCCTAGGGATGTGAATCATGAAATATAGGAGAAAAAGGAAGACTAGACTTGTAGGAGAGAGTTGAAAAACAGATGTTGGGGTTTGGTAGGCTGATCTTCCTGACCAGTGTGGTTAGTGGAGAGGGGACACTTCCTTTTTGCCCTTCAAGTTAACTTCAGTTCTCAGTCTTTACTGTGGTGTAGTGTCAGTGGGGTTGCTCTCACACACTGGCTTGGATTTAGGTTGGGGCAGAGAGCTCATAATATTTGTTGTTTGGAGCATGGGCAGACTGGGAGGAACAGGAACATTTGTCTGGATGAAGCTAAAAATGAGTAGTGAGCAGGCAGGTTCAGGTGCAGGTGTGTGACTGGTTTCAACAGGGCTATTTTTCTTCTTTTTTTTTTTTTT
>VZRQ01010610.1:182683-253816 GCA_013397975.1 Machaerirhynchus nigripectus
GGGGTGTTTGTTTGTGTAAAAGGGTTTTTTTTTTTTTTTTTTTTTTTTTTTTTTTTTGGATGGTTACAATTACAAATCCAGTTTAAATATCCTTTTCTGACCATCTTTGATGGAGTCACAGCCTTTCCATGGGCTTAAGAGAAAGACTAGAAAGAAGCTGTTTTCCAGTGCCTAAAATTAGCCTTGAGAATACCCCTTAGAGGTGCTACAGTTTGTGTTCTCTCTCTATAAACTTTTTTAAGAGGGTGTGTGAAGGAAATCGGGCCAAGAATAGAAAGGGGTTTCATATTGCTAGGCTATATAAAACTGCAAAGGTTTGCCAGGTTCTTCCGTGGTTCTTGAGCTTAGTTAACCCTCTGTATGTTGTGCAGTTCTGTCCTGGTGTCACCCCAGGCAGAAACCAAACACCACGCAGTTCACTCCACCCCACAGCAGGATGGGGGAGAGAATCAGAAGAGCAGAGGGGAGAGAACTTGAGGGCTGAGATAAAGACAGTTTAAGGGGACAGAAAAGGAAGAAAATAATAATAATATTGATAAAAGAAATAGAATACGCAGAACAAGTGATGCACAATGCAACTTCTCACCCCCCTGCTGAGCGATGCCCAGATAGTTCCCATGCAGTGGCCCCCAGCCAGCTTTCCCCTGGTTTGTGTACTGAGCATGACACCAAATGGTTTGGAATATCCCTTTGGCTCAGTGTCCTGGCTGTGTCTTGTATCACCTTTTGCTCCTCCAGCCTTCTTGCTGTCAGAGCACGAGAAGCTGAAAAGTCCTTGCCTTAGTACAAACACAACTTAGCAACAGCTGAAAACACCAGTGTTTTTACAACGTCATTCTCATACTAAATCCAAAACACAGCACTGTACCCGTCTCTAGGAAGAAAGTTAACTCAATCCCAGCAGAAAGCAAGGCAAGTTCTAGTTAACATTTTAAGATCCTTTTGAAAGACCAGTTCAAGTGCCGATCAACAAAGTGCAGATACTGCTCTGTGAATATAGGACAAAAATAATGGAAAAAAGACCTGCCACACAAAATGCTGCAAGGAGAAGGGTTATATGGTGTGTTGCACGCTCTTTCAGCCATTATACTTTGAGGAAGTTTCTTTCTGTTTCATGAAGGTGGATGGCTTTGGCTTTACATGTGATATGCCTACCTGGTAAACAGGAAGTTCAGAGATTTATGGCATCGAACACTTTTGCCTCCCTTTCCTGTGGGACAAGGGGTGATCTCTTATTCAAGGTCCTAGATGTGGTGGAAGATAACATGTTCTCTCTGCGTTTACCAATGATTTCTTAAGGAATCTTCAATAATACAGAAAACTTATGCCCTAGTTTCCTGTCTTCAAAGCAGGGGTGATGCTAGGTCCTACTTTGCAGGCTTTTTCTGGTATTAAAATCCTTAGAAATGCTCACAGAGACATTTCAGGTTCAGTGGAAGCTTGTATCATGTTTGGTATGCTTTGAGACCCTTCCTTGCAAAGGCAAGAGAACATTCCTCACAGAAAGATTATGTTCTCTTTATTCCATTTCTTCTTAGTAACTCTGTAAACCTGTGACATTATGACTTTAATCCTGAGACATACTTTATGCTCTTCTTTTGTTGCTTACAAAATTCTTTTAAGCAATTCATTTATATTATCTAAAAGTATTGTCTAGTCAGGTAAAATGATTTCTTGTAAATGACAATGGTCACTGCATTCAGGCTCAGAAGCTCTGGTTGCAAAGCAGACAGGTGGTGTATAAAATCTAAACTATATTTCCTGATTTATCCTAGTTTAAGATCTATCACTAATCAGTCTGTCAGTATGAATATTTAGTTTACTGCATTTAGAAGCCAAATCTGTTCCTGTCTCTGATTTTCTGGGTCTGTGTGTTCTTTTATATTTGGCTTAGTAAAGCAAAATTAAAAAATAAAAAACAACGCCCTCAACAAATATTGATTTAAAATATGAAGTAATATTGAATATTTAATTAAAATAATAAATTAAACATTGAACTAAAAAACTTACATCTAATAAATTCACAATTTATAGACTTTCAATAAATATTATGTCAATATCTGTAAGGCACTTGTATATAACTTGAGTATTCACCTATTTAAGAGCCAAAAGAAGTGGAAAAATGCAATTTACAGTGCACTAACCATTTATGCTAGAAATGTATACAAAGGTTGCAGTGTTGTATTTCAGCATCCATTCCCTCCAAAGATGTGGTGGGAGGTGTTCCAGCGCTGTTAATATTGAAGGTATTAATGCTGATCACAGGGGTCTAACCAAGAGTTGTTTCATAACCCAGATATATGCTTCTTTACATATCACACTTTGTATGATATTGTATGTTTACGTCTCACGGTTACTGTTAATATTTAAATGTTTTGCATCTGGTATATTAAGAGTCCTCATAGAGTGTGAATCTTTCTGCATATAAGTTTTTGCCATGTTCTATTTCCCTTTTCGTTGCCTCTCATTATCTAAAGCAAAGTAGATGTATTTTTGTTGGGAGTTTTTTGAGCCTCATATAAAGATTTATGGATCTGTTCGTGTTTTCTACATACTTGAGCTATAAACTGCTCAATTATATGGGAGATTGTTCTAAAGAGTGGAGTAAAGACAGTGGAAAATGCAGTGTGAGAGATGGTAATTTGTCTTAACACATCAATTTGACATGACGACAGATACTTCTTATTATCAAGGAAATACCATCCCAAGACAAAATTGTTGAATTTTCCGTGCAATATCCAAACTACCACCCATAATTCTTTGAGTATTCTTTTTTATCTGAGCTTGACAGATTCACTGTTTCTTTTTGTTCTCACATTTCTCTTGCAATCCCTCAGGCAGAATGTTCTTTTCTTATAATTTTAATTCCAACAGCTATATATAATAAGGTGTATTAAAGCAGGAGGAGGAAAATATTGAGAACCAATAGGCACAAATAAATAAAGGAGAGCAAGTTAGCTTAAACACATTAACTTCCTTTGCTTTTCTTATCTGCACCCAAGAGCCTCAAACTACGTCGTTTTTGGAGGTAATATTGTAATGATTTATTGCTATGACTTTCTTTTGTACCAAAAAGACTTAAAAAGCAAATGTTTAAAATATAAGCTAAAGTAAAAAAGGAGTCCAGGGAGGGGAGGAGGGTATGGGAATTCTCATTAGCGGTCAAAGATACGAAGCACGGCTCTCTGTATGTGTCCTTTTGTGCTATCTGAAGTAATGTCATCGTAAAGCCCTGGTTTGTTGCACAGGACAACTAATTCTATCATTAAATTAAAGATAATATTTGACCTCTGAAGCTGATTTCCTAATGCTCGTTCTGTACCATTAACTTGGTGATGTAAGGTGAAACGTCTCCAGGGCTTCTGGTTTCTTGCTAGCTGAAAATATGGATTTTAATGCCTGCTGTCATTGGTACTGAAGTTCAGAAAAATCTGTACCTAGAAACCATTGCCAGATTAAATTTACTTGTTAAGTTACAGATCATGAAATAATACTGAGGATTTACACACACAGACCTTAATTAGAAGTAGAGTGGGGTTTTGCTTTGTGTATTGTTCGACCTTTTTCTAACACCAGCCATTTGGTGTCAGCCTGAGGTAGCTGAGAGATGTACAGTTCTTTTATAATTTTGAAAGTCTCCAGTGTCCTCAGAAATGAGCAACAGTACGGTAGGGCGCTCCACCTCACGGGGACAAAATGGAGATGCTATTCCTAGAAACCCAGCTTTTTTGCTTGTTCATGGAGACCTCAGTAGCTTGCCATTTTCTGCTGGTAATCCTCATATCTCCATTTTGGAAGAAAAGGTGATGAGAGATGCACAGGGTCACTCAGTGGAACCATGCGTCAAAGATATTGGATGGGTCTACAGTGGGAAATAGAAATAGTTGTCCTAATCCAGGAAGTGGGAAAACAATAAACAGATTTAATTCTGAGTAGGAGAAAATTCCATTAACTGTTTTAAACATGAGAAAGCAAAAATAGCTGGACCATTGGGGTTTCTTTCCTCTTACATTTGGTAGTGGGTTTTTTATGTATATGCACACACACATGCACACGCTTTTTGTTTTTTACACTCTTTACGTTCCCTTTGACCTGGATATGCAGTGGGATCTCGGGGTACTGTGTGGAGAGTACCTTTTTGGTAGTAGGTGAGATATGGGAAAACTTCTCTCCAACTTCTTGACTTTTCAGATCAGCTTAGGCTTAGCACAAAATGTTCATGGATTATTTTCTCTGCTCCAGTGCATCCATAACTTCAAACTGCTCAGTGATTTGTTTTATTTTTACTATTTTCATGTACAAGTGGGGATAGTTCATTATCTTGTCATGCTTACTGAAGGAAAGTGTTTATTCCTTATCAAGCACTAGATAGCTTCAGCCAGGTTTTTAACTTTTTATTAAAAAAATAGAATTAGTGAAGTATTGCAAGTGATGTAAGAGTTAGAGGCTGGCAGACAGAAGTATGCTTTGTTCCTTTTGGCTAGTAATTGCAGGGTTTGTTCTCCCACACCCTTGCTTTATGTATGGAGCCTGCAGAACTGAATGTAAGATATTAAAAGATTTAACTTCTGGTTTAATGGTTGGTTGGCTGACATGAATAAACAGAGTACACTTTGCTCATAGGTGCTATAGAAATAATGAAGTGTAAAGTATTTTTGTGACTCCTTATAAAACCAAAGAGCAGAAAATGGGGATGGAGTTATCTGCAGATGCTTTGTTGTATTGTACTGCATTCTCTGTGTGTTACCAAGCTTCTCTGCAACTTCACTGGAGCACAAATGTGAGGGTATATAGAAACAAAGCAGTTGCTCTTCATTCTTGCTCTTTTTGTGTCTCCTGATGCCTTGAGGTGGCCACGTAAAAACAGAGACCAGACAAGAATATGAGAATAAAAGTAGGTATTTATTAAGGGCCTTCAAAGGTACACTCTGGGCAGTCAAAAGGCTACACCCAAGATGGACCCTGGGTCATGGGTTCTGAACACATTTATAAGTTTGGTTCATTTGCATATCAGGGTTAATTCTTCAATTATAACCTCAGTTCATTATGTAATTACCCCAAGTTTGCTCCCCTTCAGAGTCTTTTAGTTTACACATTTTGGGGTCTGGTGTCCTTGATGTGGAAACCTAGAGAGGTTTGCAATGTCTAACCAGCATGAGAGAACAGCAGCAACAGGCCACAGGAAACTTCAGAGTTACACAGTAGGCAGTACAGGATTTGAAAAATATGAAAGTTAAAACCTAAGGCATCACTCCAAACATAAATAATTTCTCCATTCAATACTATGGCATCTTAAAAATATGTAATTTGGGTAAAACTTCTTAGTAGTGAGTCAGGCTTTTCAAGACATTTGAGATCTAAATCATCTTAAAAATCATACCCATGTTTAAAAGAAACCTGAGAAGCAAAAGACAACAAAGTTCATGTTTGCCTATATGTGGACATAAAGTTTTTAGGTTGCTAAATTCCTAACTGGATGTTGAAACCTCAGGACACAGGTCTCCCCCTTTCTTTCCTTCAGAAGATGGCAGGACAACCCTTCCCCTGATATGCAGGAAATCCCCGATTCACCCCTCTTTGGGGAACAGCTAAGCTATAGTATAAAAAATGGATTTCTTAATGTTCTCTTAGTTGTTTTTTCATTTTGTTTTATGGTTCTTCCCCTCCATCCTTGTTAGAATGTCTTCAATAATCTATAGGGGACTAGCTATTTTGGAAAGTTTGCTTCTTATTTAATATATACGGTTTTTTAGAGTTGTTATTTTTTCAGTACTTTATTTTCCAGGGTTGTTTTTTTCTAAATTTCTGTGGTTTTTTCTATAGCAGCAGTGGAAACTCTCAGCTTGGAAATTCCTGCAGAACACTGTAGAAGTTTGATGATAATACCTGTTTACAACTGGCATGTTTGATTTTCAGCAGAGTTTCAAATATTACCTGAAGGCAATTATCAGCAACATAGATGCTGATTCTTTAAATTTGCTTTAAAAAGTACTTTTATTCAGACTGAGTCCTTTTTTTTTTTTTCACTTATTTGGTGCACAGATTGGTGGAGGCTTTTATGGAAAAATTCCTGGAAAAGTTGAAAATCTTTGCTCTTAATGCATTTTTGTTACTATTAATGAATTATATAATTGCTTTGGAGGAATACTGTAAAAAAATGGCTGTGAATCTGAAAATGTATAGAGAGAAGGAAATAATCAGGAGAAAAATAGCACTGCAGCTATGACTAATTAAGGTAGTCATCAGTGCTATTTTAATAAACATTTTGAAGATGTATAGTCCATGCTATGACTTTCATGTTTTGCAGTTAATAATAATTGAAACTAAAGTGTGTTTCAAAGCATGCCCTAAAACTTGTATACTTGTAGAGTACTGCAGAGATAAAAATCTTTTTTTCATTTATTTTACTATGTGGAAGAGTTCTGTTACAGTCCTCTGCCTGTTAATAACAAATATTCGTGGGTTGGAATATAATCATCAGCTCAGACTGCAATTATTCTGGTATGAACAGTCGTACATGACCATCAGAGCTCAAATGCCATATCTCAAGGCCAGATCTCTTGAGCCAGTGGAACAGAGGTTGTTTGGATGGAAAATACAGAGGGATGCTGTCAGGTGGAACCAGAGTGGAATTCAAGCGGAAGGAGTTTTCCAGATGAGGAGACATATTTCATGAGGGATGAAGATAACAAAGGTTAAGAAGGACAAACTGTATTTTAGATAACTCATTTTCAATTAAAGGCAGAAGAAAAGAAACACTTCTCAAACTTGGAGCACGCCAAGATATCTGGGTGTTGCTGTAAGATGGGCATGGACTGTAGCTCTGGAAAATACACTGGTGGTATTAGCTAAGGTCTTACTTCTGTTACAGGAAACTGGGACTTCTTGAGGTGCTGAACTGCATGCACAGAGCTAACAAGACAGGAGGTGCTGAGGCTCCTGTGTATCCAAGGAAAGAGTGAAGGGAAATAGATCTGAAGTGTACTATAGGAGACATGAGAATGTGTTAGACAAAGCCTACCCACAAGGAAAGGGAGTGTGTGAAGACTGAATGCATTGTTACAGGAAGCAGAATTAAGTTTGACTGGTTAAATGAGGAGTATAAAGAGCAACAAAGGTGGAAAGATGTCTCCATGATGCCTGTGAAACAAAAGCTGTTCTTAGCCCTTGGGAAAGAGCAAGTCATCATTTTTTAGCTGAACAGCAAAAAGTTGAATGTCAGTTGTAAGACGAGAAGTGTGTCTTGAAAATAAGGCATCATTACTGGTGTGGAGAATCTCAGTGTGGTAGGTGTTAGCACAAAATTGAGCCCCTGCAGGTAGGACATTATACTGTACAAGTGATCACTAAAACTGCACACTCAACATAGTGTTGTAAGCAGCTGAGTGTGGGAGTAAAAATGTCTGGTCATTAAACATACGAGCAGTAGGGAGATTATTCATTAATCCTATTAATAATTCATCTCATTAGATGAAATAGTAGGTGTGGCATGTTTGGTTTCTTAAAGAACTACCCGCTCATTAGGAAATTAGTTTCAGTTAGCTTTAAATCACTCCCACATACACTTGATTGAGGGATGCTTTTTTGAGAAGCCCTAGGCCATAAGTTGAGCAGTGCTGGAGGAATATAGAAGTTACCACAATGTTCAGGGGCTACAGAAGACTCCATGTGACACTGCCTACAGCAGCACTTCACTGGTGTGGTCCCCATGTAGGGCACTGAAGGATGAAAAGAAGTTATCTTCTGGCTGGGGAGGAAACTATCCACTGCTTTCTCTCTATTGTATTTGGGGATGCTGAGGCTACAGCAAATGTATCCTTCACTGAATCTGCCCTGCATGCCTTACATCAGGATGCTACTTCGTTCACATTGCTGCTTCTTGACAAACTGATGTTCCTTGCTTTCACAGCACGTGCTCTTTGAAGTGCTCATGTCATCTCAGCTTCTGCCACCCTAATATCTTACTGATGAAACAGCTACCACAGTTGTAAGATGGTATGGTAGCAAAAAACCTAAATTTGGGGAACAAGATAGAAAATCAGCATACAGAATCTTAAGGCTCCATTCTCCAAATTAGTAAATCCTTTCCCATAAAAGCTGTTTAGCTTTTCCCACACAGGAAGCAGGGTGCTACTGAAGTCAGAGGGAGCAGCTTCTAACCTAAAATTGTAAAACTTCAAAAAGTTTTACCCTGGATCCAGGCTGGTTGCCCACTATACTAGCAAGAATTATTCTTTGGCTTTTTAAAGATCAGCTGACCTGTACAGTACATCTGGTGAGAAAAACAGAGGCAGCAATTTAGAAAAGGGAGGCCAGGCCAAAAACCAGGGATATCAAGCAGTTTTCTCAAAGTGAGAGTGGAAACTCAGGAAAAGAGTATGAAATTAAATGGTAGGGCTGTTATCTATGCAGTAAGAATTCCCCTCTGCTGTACAGAAGCATGGAATTTGTTCCTATTACAAGAGCTGAGAGATCAGGACATGTGGACAGGTATGTTTAACATCATCAGTGTGGCAGCTGTGGTTATCAGACCACCAGGCACAGCACGATTTTAAAATTATTTATTTATTTAGCGCTTTTTTTTCCTTCTGATGAGATGTAATTGCCATAATGTATTTGTTGCCAGCCTCAAAACGGAAACTGGGTTATACATTTGCAGCTATCCTTTTTGACTACAAGTATGATATTAAGTTACACTTTTTCTTCAAAAAACTGTGATAAGCTGAAAATGGAGGCTTTTTTGAATTGTACCTCATTTCAAGAAGGGATGTTTTGTTTTGGTATTTTTTCTTACTCCCCTACTAAGCTGAAATCTGAAGTAAAAGGGAAAAATAACTTGGGTAGCAATGTGGAGTTAGTACTGCTACAAAGCATTATTAAAGCAGAACTACCAAACCAGAACACATAGTCTTGTAAACTTAAAGCAGTACCACGTTTGTCCTAGGTGTTTTTCTCTCTCTGAAAAAGTGCTTGGTCTTCTAAATGAAGCTTAACCTTGTCTTTCTTAAATTAAATTTTTAAAATACTGGAGTGTCAGAACAATTTATTTGTAAGATTTTAAGCAAAATATATCTTCATTGAAGAAACAACTATCTGGTACAACACTTACCATAAAAAACAGTGACAGAGGTACAGGTCTTCATCAATATAACTTTTAGTACAATGTCAGCAATGATATGTATATAAAAGTGTTTGATCCACAGAGCATTCTGAGGTTGGTAAGATCCACTTTAAAACCAAATCCAACTTACTTTTTAAAATCTAACTTGTGCTACCTTTATAGAATCGAAATAGTTTTTATATGGGGCATGTCACTTACATGATTTGTTTATATTTGTGTTACTTTGGGCTGCAAAACTTATTTAATTGTATATGAAGGATGCAAGGCGCCACCTTGATTGGAACTAGATATTTGGCAACTACCCTGTGCTCTAAATAACATTCCCTATAAATAGTGACTTCCCTGTGTTGGAGATGCCCTGGGCTAGCTTCAAAGGTAATTTGTGTGTAAGCAGCAGCCTTGCAGCAGCATGAAATCATTCAGGGCTCATGACTTTCTCTACTTCCCTAACTATGTGGTAGTCACCCTTCAATTGCAGCGTAATCTTTTAGTCATGTCCAGGACATTGCCTGGCTTTGTGGTCCTGTTTACTCTTGAGAGCAGCTGCAGTCATGTTTTGGGCCTCTTCAAACGTGAGTGGAAAAAAGTTTCTATTATGAAAAATTTCTCAGTCAACTCTTGTCCTCATAGTTTCTGCTTTTAAAGTTATGATGTAATTTGTCCTGGATCCTTTGATAATAGCAGCAGCACTAGCTTTGTCAGCAGCATTGCCTGTTTGGCTTCATCTCAGCCTTCTCATAGGAAAACATGACTGCAGTTAGGAATCTTAGACCAGAATTCATGTTGGAAACCTACCTGCTGGCTTTTACGTTTGTTTTGGACAACATTTTATTGTCTTTTTCCATAAAGAATAGATAGAATTGAATATTGATTGAAACAAAATCTTCTTAAGCTAACCAGTACATACTTCAAACCCCAATGCCAGAGATCCAACTTTTAAAAAAAATCTCTACTTATGGACTTAAAAATCCAATGCTTAGTTCTTCTGGAAATGCTGAATGCAAAACTTTCTATGCCTATAATGTTAGTGCGGAAAAGAAAGTTAATTGTAAATAATGTCTCTAATAAAGGAAACTCTGAAAAAATCACTTGCTCTTCTACACTACAGCCATTTTTGTACTCTTTTTTTGCTGACATATTAATGCACTGCGGTAATGTCTTCCAGAAGTATTTTCCTTCTAGTTTTCACATGAAGAACCAGGAAGAGCACCGTTGCAGTTACTTGGAAAGCACCAAGATAGCAGGAGTTAAAAAAGGAGTCCAGTGTCACTGCTGGTCTCTGAAAAAAATACATTTTTTATTTTCTTAACTCTGTGAAGGGTGAAGACTACTTACATTATTGCACCCATGTGTGTTTCTGGTGATAACCAATATCCAGGCTGGGAATCTGAATTGAAAACTCTGTAACACTGCTTACTGTCATTTTGTCAAAGTGCTGTGCTAGCTTGCAGATCAGAACTTCAGAAAAAGCCTTACTTTCCCCAGAAGCAGAGATTTGCCTGTCTGTGCTGGTATTCAGAATTTTTGCATTTCAACAGAATGGGTGGAATAGGAAGTTATGAGGGACCACTGTGCTGAGTGGGTGCTGCTGCTTATATGTTTTTAAGGTCTACAACCAAATTTCCAAATGAGTGTGTGCACCAGATATTGATACTCTCAAAGTGGATGCTTTCTGTCTTCAGTAATGGAAAGGGATCCTACCGAGAAGTAAAATGAGTATCAGTATTCCAAAATACTTGGACAGTCATTCAAGCACGTCCTTTTTTTTTAGACAAGCTGGAGCAGAGTGGAAGGGAAACAATTTGGACTGTCTTGCTTCAGTTCACTAAAGTGATTGAAGCTGTAACATAGACAAGGCCTTTTACAGATTTTTAAGTGAGGTAGCTGGTTGTATAGAGACCTTGAGAGAGTCAGAGAACTTCATCTGGCTATCTTGGAATAAAATGATACTTGTCTTTGCTAGGATTTTGCTTCATGTTTTCCGATTCCTCTGAACAACTGCTACTCACTAGGTTAAAAGAGCCATTTAAATCACACCCCACTCTTGCGCTGCTTCATCTCTTTTGTTACACAGAACTTTGTAACATGTAACCTAAGCCCTTGTCAAGTCCTTGGTAACTCTTCCTAGATGTGGATATGAATCTTTATGAAGAGATGTGAATCTTCACATAAGCTTCAACCAAAAAGCTTATAAATAATATGCTAATTTACATGGGCATATATGGTATTTTTCTTTAAACTGTGTGTAATTCATACATTTCTGTCCATTTCACTGAATATTAGATAATGCTCTCATTGCAGCATTATTTCTAGGAAAGACATTGTAGTGTCTTTAAAGCTCTTCCAACAGCTGTGAAGCTGAACACTAAACCTCAGTTTTAATTCTTACTGTGCATCAGTTATCTAAAAGGTTCGTGTTAAAACAAAGCTCTGCTATGCAAACTGTAGACTGTACTTGGGGGTTTTTTTAATTATTTTTCTTGTTAATGTGTATTCTGTTATGAGAGCCTTGATTTTATTTTCTTCTCTAAGAAGCTTCTGCAAGGTAGTTTTCTTGTCTCAGATCTGCGTGTTCCTCATGGCACTTTATAACAAAGAGAAACATTAAGCTTAAATGAACATCTCCAGGTAGCCTAGCAACAGGATATGATTAATAATACCTTTCACCTAACAGTATGCAGATAAATGTCTGAAAGTGAAAGCAAATTCAGAATTGGCTGGCCAGAGCCTGGCAGTGCAATGAGAGAGAAAAGGTAATATGACAATATCTTGTGATCTTTGTTGAAAAAAAGGAGAGAAAGTAAAAGATATATTTAATGGGTTGTATCTGCCTTATGTAGTAAAATACAGAGCATAATGGATTTTTTTAATAACAATTGAATGGTGTACAAAGAAAAAGTATAAATGCCCTTACTTCTCATTATTGGTTATCATCACTAATTCACCAGCCATGCTTTTTCATATGTGAGAGATCAGAAACAATCAGTAGTAATTACTGGGCCATCACAGCTAAAATGAAATGTAGTATAAATGAAATGTAGCATAATTTAATATAGAGTTAATGGCTTTATAGCACCATACCAAGGTTTTTAGGCCTGAAATGGACTTTTGTATTGAGTGCTGTACTTAAAAAATATACAAAGCACTGGATATGGCATTAAGCTTATAATTACAGTTTTCTAGCAGAGAAAAGAAAGGGAAGTTGCTATGGACATTTTGTCTTAAATGGCACTGCATTTTTTAGCTTGTCCTTACCACTTCATGTGTGTATGTGTACAAAAATAAGAGGAATCTGAATTTTATCTATACATATTTGAATGTTATCTATTTATAAAACGTTGGAGACATTTACTTTGCAAGCACTCAGAAGGTGTTAGAATATGAGTTGACCACACAGGCTTAATTCTTTCACATTTTGAATTCATTCTGTAGAAAGAAGAGGCACTGTGGGAGTATTGTGAATATGAGATTCATTGTATGCTCATTTTGTAATAGTGGGAAATTGCTGTTTGTATAGGAATAAAATGGAGTAATGTATTTGTGTGCTGAATGTAGAAGAACTAGTTATCTTGAGACAATCCCATGGACTGGCATAATACCATAAACATTTGCCTTGAGAGAAGAAATAGCCTATTACAATGCAGAAGCACAGATTTCTGTCCTGTGCTTTAAAACCTGCCAAACCTGCTTTTTTTTCTGTTTTCAAATTACCTAATTATACTGGTCATGGCCTGTCTTCCACGTAAAACCTGTAGAGAAGTTTATTCCAGTTGATCAGAAGGTATGTATTTATATTTGCTGCTCAGTGACAATGTGAGCCTTTCAGTGTGTAGCAGTAGTTGTAGGGGGAGAGGCTGCGAAAGGTTAGCTGCTGGTTGTGCTCCTTGTAGCTGTCCTGATGCATTTTCATGGGCTAACATCCATCCATCTAACATCCATCTGCAATCATTTCGGTTTTCACTTATTTTTTCCTTTACACAGTCTAATTCTTTAGTGCCTGGTAGTATTCCAGGTTTTGTTGCCAAAACAGAGAGGGCAGATTTTTGCATTTAATAGGCAATTCCCTGGCTGTTCACAGTTGGTAGCCTGCTGTTAAAGTGTGGTGGGTGTTCTGATTTAGCAAGCATGTCTATTTAAGCCCAGACTCTTTTCAAAAGAAAATTGCTGCTTTTTTCTCTAACCGCAGCCACCTGAACTTACCACACAAAGATCTTGGTGTAGGTGTGTTATGGCGTTTTATGGTGTAGCAGGGGATCTCTGACTCATGCCTCTTGAGGCTCGTCCCTCATTAGCTGAAATTCCCTCCTGCAACATACCAGGCCTCAGTATTTGACTTTGGCTAGAGCTGATAGTTTTCTCTGCTGGAAAACTTCTGTAAGATTCCCCCTGCCTCCTTTCACCACTGAGTTGTCACCTGAATCAGTACAACCTGCTACATCTCCTCTTAACCCCTAGGGAATATGTCACTTACTGTGATGACAGAGGCATATAAAGGCACGTCTTTAGTTCTCTTTCTCTGTTTAAATAAGCACCAAAGCCATAATTTTTGAGATATTTCTCTAACATGTCTCTGTAGTATTAGTAGAAAGAATTCCTGGTGAGGAAACAAATTCCATCCTTACTCTTGAGGTCCGAGACTCCTCTTTTTGAAATCACCAAAAGTTGTGCCACTGATTTACCTGGGATTTACATGATGGTGCCCTTATACCTCTAGTTTTGGTGAATGCAATCTCTTTAGCTCTCTGCTTGCAGCCTATCCTAACTAACTGGTTATGCAAACAGCTTTTGGTGCTTTTACTTCTTTAAAAGCGCATTCAGCAAAGATGGTTCACAGAACTAGTTTGACTTGCATCTCGGGTAATTATTTATTTCTGAGAATTACAGCTTCTAATCAGTGTAAGATATTCACACAGCGGTTTCCCAGCTTTAATGACCTTCTAGCTTGAGTCAGCTATGTTTGCTTGGGTCTTTTGCCCTTAAGTACATTTTTTAGGTTTTTGGTTGAAAACCAACAAGCAAGAAAAGAATTAAGATAAAATACCTCTTTTTCCGGTCTACAGTTTTAGTGTAGCATTTATTTAGCCAGTGAATCACATTTTCAGCTCAAATAAGAGAGACTTTCATAGCGAGTTCTGTAACTTAAATGAGTTCAGAAGTGATTGTTTTTAGACAAATTTCATTTTCCAACCAGTCAATTTTAAGATGGAGTATAAGTAACAAAACAGCTGTGCACTGCAATTTTGCAAATCCAAAACATTTTATTGTATAATGCAGCTCTGAAACATAGTACATCTAAACAAGCAAAACAGCTCTGCAATTAAAAATTACTGTTGTTTAAAAAAAGATATGTAGCTGCACACTGACTAAAGTCAGATTTGAAAATTTTTATGCACAGATCTTTTCCACAAGCCATTGTATTTGAAAAGGTGGATGCAATAATCAGTGAAAGTGTAATTAAATTCTATGCCCTCTGAATAATTAGTAATGAAATAGTGCTTGCATGTTAATTACCCATTACCTAGTCTAAATTTTCAGAGGTCATGTGTGACCTGGAATGTCTCTGTCTCTTTTGTAATTCAGCTGAGAAAATGCTGTAAATCTTACTTGAATTTTGAGGCAAAGGGATGTGTGTGAAGCTGCATCCTTTCCACCTTTTTGTATGAATCATAATTCTGAGTCCTTTTCTCTTACAGAACTGCAAGGAGTAAGGACACTTGTTTGGCTGAGAAGTGTAGAGGGAATTATGAGTGGGATTTCTTGCATTATCAGTGCGTGCATGTGTGTTTGGCCCTCTCTGCCCTCTACCTCAGCTGCCAAAACACATTACAGCGTGCATCTCTGACTAGCACTGAAGTGCTCTGTACTTCCATGAGTGAAAGAGGTATCCCTTGTTTCAAGCAGCAACTGCTGTGTTGCAAAATGCCCTCAAGATCCCTATGCTGTTGAAGGAATTGTACTAGCCAGGTGATCCACTTCCTAAATTGCTTGTTAGCTGTTAGCATGACCCCACACCCCATGTGTCTTAAATAGCAGGAAATAGAATTAGAGCTGCTCCTCTCTTTAAAATCTGTTCAAGGGTCTCCTGATCTACTTGGTGGTGTAGCACTCATGATGCAATCATTAATCTTAATATTTTCATTCTTGTGGAGATCAATGACATTCACAGAAGTCTGAGCAAATCCATTTTGTTCACTGAACCCTGTTCCACATATCCACAGTGTTCCTGGATGGCCTCACAGAGTTTTCAGTTTCAAAGATGTCTGAAATGTTGAATGCTTTTTTCTTTTCACTTGGAATAAGCAAAGTGGCTTATTTAATAAAACAAAAGGGGAGGAAAAAAAAAGAGAGAGAGAATAAACACAGTGATTCAAATTGCTTCTGCATCCAATTCAGGCTGAACACTGCTGTTCCTCTTTTGTCGCTGCTTGTGCACCAGCATTTGCTTTAATATTCCCGAATTTCAACTGTTCCTGCACTGTATTCCCTTTTATTTGGGTGCATTTTCTTCTAGAGCAGTCTCTATCATGACTAATTTTAATATTATGATTTTTTTAGTGTCATATTATTAAGAATCATATCTCTTTTGATTTCTCCTCTTCACTCTTCTTTCTCCCTTTACCTCCCTTACTGTGTTCATGCTTTTCTTTTGCTGAACACTTTCAGGTATTTGCTGTGGCTGCTGAAAATCCAGCTTTTGGTCGGGGAATCTCTAACTGGCCTATGACAGTATCATCCTTCCACTACTGAGAGGAGAAGATATTTTTTTCTTGTGAAACTGAACTGGCAGATGTTGCTGCCCTTCCAGCTGCTAACAATTTATTTATTTATTTTATTTATTTTACCTTGACCTCTTGTGAAGCAGCATCATGACATTATAGTGCAGTAATGGTGGGTTGGTTTTGTCTTGGACTGTTGGAGTGGATTTGGGAGTTTGAGCAAGGTTGGTTTAGTGGGTGTTTTTTCTGAGGTGGCTTGGGTTTAGCTGGCTTGAGCAAAATATACTTATGGAAAAATGTTACAGGGACACCCAGTAAGTCTCAGTCTGTAATGGGACTTGAAAAATAACATATAAAAAATGCATTTCTTAACTATCACAGCCAAAGGTTCTGTGGACAAAACTGACATGCCTGTTTAAAACAGAGGCCACCTGTTCCTTTGCTTTTGATTTTTTTGGTGACTAAAGAACCTCTACTTGATCTGCAGTGTACTGAGTAACGTCTCAAACCATTTTTGCAATTTGCTGATGCAGAGGGCAATTCTGTGCATGTCAACCCAGTAGCAAGGGGAGAGAATAACCTCTTACAAAAGGTCTTCCCAGGAAGTGTCAAAAACAAAGCTCAGGTACCAAACAGCAAATAATAAAGAGAATGAGGAATACGGATGAAGGCTGATCAAGAGGCATAACAGAAAAAAGCACAAGCACTGGCTTGTGCAAAGCCAGGGTTGGAACTCAGAGCCGCTCAGTGGCACCGATAGCCATACCTTATATTCTTGCTTCCTCCATCTGCAGGATGTAGGCCCTCAGAGCTAATAAATGAGGCTTGTGATTTACTGTGGTTGATTTTTTCCTTCTGTGAAGCTTGTGCTTAGCTTGTGACACTTGAGTAGACCCTGAAGTCAAGAGGGACTTTTCATGTGGTTAAAGCTAAGTGAGTGCTGAAGTGCTCTGGCTGGCTGATTTGTAGTGTTTGCTGCAGAACTGAATTTTAGCACACACAGTTTATTGTGGTCAGAAGGGGCAGATTTAGGAACAAAATTTGCTATACCTTGTGTTCTAGTTCTTTTTCTAATGAAATTGTGTTTCTACTTCTTTCCCCAAACCTTATCCCCACTGTGTACATCTTTCTTTTTCCATGGCAGGGTCCATTTTTGAGAGTGTTTTGTGACTATAACTGGAATAACCAGTGAAATTAGAACCATAAAAAGTAGGCAAATGATAAATGCATTGCGAGGTCGAGTAAAGAAGATTATTTTCATCAGCTTTAATAATGGAACCATAAGCAATAAGACAAATAGGCTTAGAAAAGATAAATCTAGCCAGATTGCTTTTTTTACCTTTCTGATAAGATTACAAAATAAGCAGATGAAAGGCAAGTGCTATAATACATGCATGTTAGTAAACCTTTTGATACCATCTTGCCAAAGCATACACAAATAATACATGTTGGCTTGGATAGAAACGTGGTCATGCAGAATGTAGATGAGTTGAAGGACTATAAATAATGAGCAGTGATGAATGGTGATGAATTGAGACAGGGTGAATTGTACTAATGAGGCTCTGCAGGGGTCAGGATTTAAGCTCAAGTTTTTATTCTTTGACATCTTTATTACAGCATCTTTTCAGCTTGCTGTTGATTTCCCCTCTTGCCAAAAATGACAGTGAGGCAGATAAGTAAAATATTGACACCTACTAGGATTAGCCTCAGACAGAATACAAAAATGAGTATCTATTAGACATGCTTTGACCTTAGAATTAAAGGAATAAAAGAACACTTTTTTCAAAATTATTATTATTATTTCAAGAGAAAAGACTTAATTTGCACTAGTGTTGATAACCATAGAAAGGTGAAGTGAAACTGGGTGACTGAGGAGTAGCAGCAGTGTTCAGCTGGATTCCAGGAATCCTTAAATTAAAGGCAGTTTAGTTTTCTGTCAAAGACGTGTTGCAAGCTATGGAAGGATTTCCTAAAGAAAGCCCCTCAAAGCTCTGCTGCTTGGGATGTCACATTCTGTACTGGGGAAAATAAGCAATAAAGTGTGCCATTTAAAGAAAGATGGTGTGAATAACTTCTGTCTCTGTAGTCTTTTTGTACAGGTCTAAACCCCAGATAGCTGGCCAAGAGTGTCCTATATGTAGCAAATGCTAC
This sequence comes from Machaerirhynchus nigripectus, assembly GCA_013397975.1. Lineage (NCBI taxonomy): Eukaryota > Metazoa > Chordata > Aves > Passeriformes > Dicruridae > Machaerirhynchus > Machaerirhynchus nigripectus. The sequence continues at coordinate 200,672 of VZRQ01010610.1, forward strand.
CCCACACCAGCTCCCACCCCCAAAGGGTCCTGTCCTTCCTATGGACTCTGAGGCCACTGGGTGTGACGCCCTATAGCAGAGCCAGGTGTTTGGTGGTTGTTCCCTGGTGTTTACACCTTCCTTCTTGAAGACACAGAAAGAAAGAGAAAATGGCAGCATGCAGTTAATATATCATACATGCTCTCTGTGGCACAGCAAAAGTGCTCAGCTGTGTTAGGAAGAATGACCAGGAAGAGGCGTAGGCTGAGTAACCAGTTTTGGAGAGTTGTTGTTCAAAGATGTTGACAACAATAACATAGCAGAATGTCTAAAAAGCGAGCCTAGATACCATCTAGACACCATCTAGATACTAGATACTGTGCTAGATACCATCAAAGCAGCCAGGAATGGATTAGGCCCACTCCAAACTCCTTTGTCAGGTTCTTTTCAGTGAAATGCGCATTCCTGTACAAGTCAGCATCACTGGAAAAACTTCTGGGGTTATTTTGACAGCTCGCCATCAAGTGTTGAAATAATGATTTCAGCTTTTTTGGAACTTGTTTGTATCTCCAAAATATTGTAATACATAACATAAGATGAACACGTAATGGTGTGTTACAAGTGGTCTAGATAAAAGTCTGTGTGAATCTGTCAATGGTACAATAATCAGTACAGAACTGGCATTTTTCACCTAAATCTATCCCTCCCAGGTTGCAATGAAAGGTCGTCACTTGCATCTAAATAACTGTAAAACTGCAACTGATGTGTCATGAAATAATGAAAATTAAAATTTACAATAAAAAATTTCATAAAGCAGTTGTCTGGGATACTGTGGAAATACACCTTTTTAAATTCCTTCTCAGTTTCTGTGCCCAGAAACCAACTTGTTTAAAGTTTCCTCTGTGGATGAAATTGTGTATTTTAACTAGTTCCGAAATGACTGTTTCACTTATATGGGCATATAGACTATCTTCTCTATGCATTGGGAATTAAGTAAGGATATCAAAGGATATAACAATAGCAATATTTTATCCTGAATTTATAAGAAGAAAAAAAGGCAAACCAGTTGCTGCAGAAATCAGAACTCATAAATGCAGGCTTTCAATTCCCTAAGCTTCTTGTGGAAGTGCTATGTTTATTATTACAAAATTAATCAAACTAATTCAGTTATCCATTTCTTGTGGCAGTTGTGATATGTATATCAGCCTGAATAACAAATGCGAATTCTGTATGCAGGCAGTAAGCAATTAATAGCACTTCTGTACTAAAAGTTTGGGAAACATGGTTGATAACTTTTCTCTAATGATGAAATGTTGCAGGTTCTTTCTGCCACTTCTCATAATTAAGCCTGTATGAGATGTAATTAAGCCCTATTATATGTGTCTCCTGCTGCTGCTGCTAGTTGTCTTCTTAAATCTAAATCTAAGCTAAAAGAAAAACAAAACTGTTTTCCTCTACATTTTTTAGGTTCAGTTGGAGCAGATTTTACATAAATGATAATGAAATTAATCAGATGTAAAAATATATCTTTAGTCTTGCATGTAGCTTGAATTTAGAAGAAGGAAAAAATACAATTGGTAAAATATGTGAATTGCATACAGGTTGTGCATCACTGTAATGCCACAAGGAAATGAAATTATTAGTTTGAAAGACTGGCAGACAGTGGCAACTGGGTTGTATTCAAAGTGTAACTGGTAGTACCATATATTTCTACAATTTCAGTTGTGAAACAAATTATTTGTTTTGTGATAATTTACATTGGCATCATCAGAAGCAGTTGTTCCTTGACTTTGTAATGCATATTATAATGCAATAAATTAGCATGAACATTTTGCTTTCCTTTTCATGGATATTAAACCAGTTATCATCCACTGTCATACCAATTCCAGACAGTAACTGACGTGATCCTGTTGCACACCTTGCCCTTGCATCCTTTGGAATTAAGGAGAAAATGACTGCCATTTCTACAAATACGGTTCTGATGATGCTGTTCAGCAAAGGTAGTCCTGTGTTTATAGTTTCTGAAGAAACTGAAGCATAAAATAATGCACAGACTAATGCTTTCTCTCTTTTAGGCTAGAGAGGCTTGTGAATGAGCTGGAGTTGTGGGGCTGTACAATGGGTAGTGGTCAGTGTGCCTGTTTGCTTGAGCAGGCTTTGGAAAAAGTCTTCCCGGTTTGGTGTTAAGTAAAAGGAACTGGCTCTGTTCATTTTGGTCTTGGCTCCAACAGCAGGAAAATCGTATTTATTGAACTAAATCTTTGACAGCAAATGGAATATTTTTTTATGTTAGTGCAGAGCCAAGTCTAGCTTTAGGCCACAGCCCTAACGAGTGTCACAGTTCCAGTGTACACCTTTCACCTGATCGGGAAGGTACTCTATTTCCTGGAAATCTTTGAAGTATCCTTCTTTGCAGAACATGCTGCAGAGCCCTGGCCAGACGCAGTGTGTCTCATTCGGCACCACAAGCTGTGCTTTCCCAGCTAAATCTGAATGTCTCGTGACCTGGACCGTGTGGTGGTCATCGACCCATTTGCCTGTACTACATCACCTTCCCTTGCATTAAACCAGGTTTGGAAGTGACAGGTTGATGAGGTGAGGAGTAGGCTTCCCTAAAGGAAAAAAGAGTTTATTCAGAAAAGAGGAAATGTTATCTATAAGCAGGCTACCTGTGTGCTTAGTTAAGAGTAGGTCACCTGTCTTCTGCAGCAGGAGAATTACTAAATTCATGTTAAATAATGCATGTCCTTGTTGTAGACTACTGTGGGTATGGTATGGAACCTGTCTTTTCAGGTATCAGTATCCCCAACCCGCTCTGATCACTTGTTCCTGTGATAACTCATCTCCTGATCACTTAGGCTGTAATACAATCACTAACAAGCCCGTCTGGGTATGTGTAATACTTCTTATAAAATTAATATAGTAATATTCAAATGTTCACTGGTTCCACAGCATCTGTCACGTAGTGCCCCTAGCCACACTGCATGGTAAGTGCTTAAAAATAGTATTAGAAAATGTGTTTTATCAGGAAGCCTCTAGATGTACAGATTTACCATGATTCATTCCAAGCTATGAAATGAGGCTATAGGATAAACAATGCAGTAAAATGGGAATAATCGGGTAAGATTAGACCACTGACACATAGAAGCATGCAGCTCAAAAATTAAGTATTCTACAGAAAGATTATTTGAGGATTGCCGCGGTGTGACCCCTGCCCGTGAGGGCGCCTCGTCGAAGGGGCTCCGCGGCTGATCCCCGCTGGGCTGTGGCTGCGAGACCGGGCTCGAGAGCGGAGCCCTGGCCGCAAACGCACCAAGGGTGCGACGAGGGCTCGGTCGAAAAGGCGCTTCGGAGACAGGAACAAAGAGGGACTCTTCGTGGGGGGTGCAAGCAGGAAGGGTTTATTAGAGGCGCAGGGAAGCTAACACGAGGGAGAGGGGAACACGAAGAGCCCCGGAGGAGGGCGGAGCACCGCCTTTGAGGGGAGACGAAGGGGAGGGATTGCATAGGAATCTCCCAATGCTGGGTCGGAGGGAAAGGGATTGACATAGAAGGTACCCCAATAGGAGCAACCGAGGGGCGTAGCTGATAACCGCAACCAACCATCTACCGAGGAACACAGAACCTTCCAGACCGGTATCGCATATGCATCAGCTGGGAGTGGAGGAAACCTTGGGGATTTACATGAGTAACAAGAGGAATTGTGGGGTACATGACACATCCTTAAGTTGGGGTGCATCAAAGGTACAGGGACTGATTACCAAAGCAACACATCTCTCATATAAGCATCAGAGAGCCCATGCCTCCTTGGGCAGAGAGGAATAGGTCTCTCTAAACGAGGGAGTCTGGGGCGGTGGCCAGGCCTGCAAATGCACCTGCTTCTGGGTTTTGGGGTGACCCGCCGGCCAGGCGGCCGACCACCGCCACAGAGGATAATACTAAATACGGTTTTATTCATTCATATATAGTGGATGTCTACTTTAGCAATGGGAACTGAAATTACACAGATTAATACTTGAGGTTAGACTGGAACTTTCACTGCACTCAGTTTAGTTGTCTGTTTTGTGCTTTTTCTTTTTGAATACTTATTAGTTCCAGAAATTAGAGAACAGAAACAGATAAGATGCTGTATTTTTCTTCCCCTGAATACTTTATACTTTCTCATGTTGGTGTTTTTCCTCTTGAATCCTGTAGCAGCACCCATCCTCAGCTCAATAACTGCACCTCTGCGTTCATTCTTCCCTTGCATGGCTCAAGCCCACTTTCTCACACCCCTGCCTCACAAATTTACCATTTTTTTCAGAAATCTGAGCCAAGGTAGCACAGCTGTGCTGTACCAGCCCTTGGCTTGGCATCACAGGCAGCTGGACCCCGAGGAGGAAGGGTACAGTACTTACTGCAGAAAAACATCTTTTCAGGCCTTGATTGTCCTGTTGCTAAAATACAAGCACAGAGCCCTAGAGAAAGTCAAGGATCTTTCTGACAGAACATTCTCCTTCAGAAGGAAGTGCTGAGCCAGTGCAACTGCAGAACAGTGTGTGGGAAAGAAAATTTCAAATGAATTTTCTATTTAAATTCATTTCTTTGGAGAACTCTGTTGACATTATTGTTTTGACATCTTCTGAATAAAAGAATCCTTTCTTAGTTATTCTGAATTTGTCAGAGTCTGCAGCCTAAGTAACAGGACAAGTAACATGTTTTGAAATTATTTGGAAGATTCAGCTAGTCAGAAGAGTCAAAAGTACTCTTTTATTTGGTTATAAAATTATTCTAATCTTATACTCTTCTTCCTGATTTGGAGCAGAAGAGTTTTTGAAAAGCCCCAAATATTTTCCCAAGGTAGGAGAAGTGTTTCATAGCTCTCAAAGTAACTAATAATTGGCAACCTTCTTGATAATAATGTATTTTCTTTAAAATAAATGAGGACATTGAATCTGAATTTTTGTCTAGGAGATGACAAGGGGATTAGAGATAAAAATTTCTGCTACTTAAAGAGAAAGGAGGAGGATAAGGCACACATAAGCAAGGCAGGAGGCTCAGAAAAAGAGGGATCTTTCTTAGGATGATGATGGAAAGATGAAAGGCCAGCCATGGCTGGGTTCATTTTCATATTATATCTTCATCCCAGAGCATTTCTGTCCAGCACCTTGTTTTTTCTTTATGGTCTTGAGTATTTGTTCTCTTTTTGAAAATTAAATTATCTTTTCAGACTTAATTACATAAGGAAGAAGACAACCAACACAGGGAAAATTGGGTTACCCTGAGCCTGTTTGTGATACAGAGACGGAAAACTGGGAAGATAGAAATGGGCAAAAGAAAGATTAGCAGATTTTTATCTAGTCATGCCTGGTGTTTCCCACCCAGGGGTAGTAGGGTCTTGTCTGTGCTGGGCTGACCCAGCAAGGCCAGTGGCCAGAGGGGTCCCAACTGATACTTGCAAAAGGAAGTGGATTTTCTATGATGGGGCTGTTGGTACGCAGATAGAATAACTTAGCACAACATCTAAAGCTGCCATCCTTTCCGGGGAAAAAGAAAACCTTTTGTGGTCACGTGAACACTATGTGATCTATTTCAGATTATGAACAAAGTCTAGAGAGAATGCATATGAGATCTTAGACAGGGCTGTGCTGTATATCCTGCCTGCCTAGAGAACTTTGTGTTTACACATATACTTGTTTCTTGGACATATATCCTGTTACTGCTACCTTTTCCAGATAAACAAAAATAGCTAATTTTTCCAGATGTCTTCAAAATCAATAAAGTATATTTTTAGTCACCAAAAGCTGCAAAGGTGTACACCTTCAGTGGAAAAATACATCCAATGTTATTACTTTTAGAAGAGTTACCAACCAGTTGCCTTCTAGGGAAATTTAGAGGCTTGTTGATAAAGCCATCCTCCTATTTTTGCAATCTATGTGCATTGAAAGCAAAGAATCTGCCTCTTGAGACAGAGATGTGTTTATGCTAATGCAATTTACTTGTTGTATTTAAAATAAACCCAAAGGAATTTTTACTGTGATTTGATAAGATTATTTCCTTGGAAAGGTGTGCCTTAAAGGTCAAGTGCAAGAGTCTGTGTTGGAAGAAGCCTGGGCCATTTGCATTAACATTAAGATAGTTTCTTACCACAGCCTCTGTGCCCTCTACACCCTTTTTGAATTTTGTAACCAGAAAAGCACTTATTTCTGATACTAGAATATCACTTTTCTCATATTCTTTCTAACTCTGGTCCAAAAATTATGTCCCAAGGAGAGATTTCATCAGGATAGTGTCAGAGAACATGGGTTAGGCTGCTGAGACTGATGCAGTGGGCCATGCATGGTGAAGGGCACTTCATGCTCTGGTTTCCTTGTCCTCTCTGTCACGCAAGTCCTGAGGCTGGACTCCAGCTCATGTTTCTCTGCTGGCTTTCTACCAGGTACAGGGATTAGATGTAATTGTTTTGGGTTGGTGCTGATGAAGGGAAGGGTACAAAGGAGGGCAAAGTCTGCATTTGAGTGCTGTGGTTGGAGGCCCATGGTTCTTCTTCATGGCTGGTGCCCTGTTAACAGAGTTCAGGGGAGCACAGGCTGACCTGACGGGGTGGGCAGACCTTCAGAATCCACTATGCACACATTCCTTCGTGTGTGTCTGGGTTTGAAGGGCTCTGTGCAGGTCACGTAGCCTCGCCCATGTCAGTAACAGTGCATCCAGGACAGATGTCACCCTGCATCCCATATCTTTCCCCTTAGAAAAAAAGAAGAAACTGTCCAAACCAGGTCTGGATTTGACCCGGTGAACATCCACTTACAAACTCAAAATTAGGAAACCTGCTGAACCCATTGTCCAGAAATGTTGTGAAATCATTAGGAAATTGTTGAAACCATCCTGGGTTTTTATTTAATATTTCCATTCCTTCTTACCAGAAGGAGGAAAACATTTATATTGCTTTTACTGTAACAGCTGTACTCTGGGATTGTAACATACAGGTCTCTATCTGCCTTCAATGGCTGAAGCTGCAGTTTATAAATGTGCTTTAAGGTAACAGAGGTGGATTTCTTTTGTTGAAAATGTGGCTCTGGAACACCATTTTTTCTATTATATGTTCGTTTGATTATGACTTATCCCCCTGGCATCACACTGGAGAAGCAACATCCCAAAATTCTTACTCTGGGTGAAGGATCTCTCTCTGAGACTAGTAAAAATGACAGCATTTTTTCCCCCTCATCAAATTGACCTCTTTCTTCTGTATCCAAATATAACTCCTCTTGCTTTTTTGAGTTAAATTATGCACAATTACAGCAAAACACTATTCTGAATTTTGTCATGCATAGTAATTTCATGATTAGTACTTAGGTTGCCTTCACACTTGGGCATTTACAAGTTGATTAAATGCCTTGGTTACCTACTTGGGTAGCAGTTGTTAAAAACTTGCAGCATTTTGAAGGGAAAGGGATTCTTGTTTGTTTCTAAAATATTCACACTGCTGAAGAAAAGGTAGGAGTGTGGGAACCTTGGCTGTAATGAAGAACTTGGTGCAGGCAGCAGTTTCTCTTCTCATCTTTGCTTCTTTTTCACAGGATTTCCCTGGCTGGGACCTGTGGTCCTCTGCTCCATGGTGGCTGGGCTGTACTTGTGTTGGGCAGTGCCACTGCTCAGGGGTACCTGTGGCAGGACAGGATTGAAAAGGAAGAGCGGGAATGAGGCAGCGAAGAGGCACTGTCAGTGCTCCCTCTTCTTTTGCTGCTGTGGTGGGAGCTCGGGGATGTCCAGCTCTGCCTTTAGTACCACCATGGGCAAGTCTGTGTCAGTGCTGCAGGCACAAGCGTTTAAAAGGTCAGTGTGCCAGCAGTTATAAAATGTACTCCTCTGTGAAAGGGCCGGCTCAGTTGTCTGTCCCTAAGAAATCCAGATGTGAAAGCCTGCTTTAAGGAATTCCACCTTCTACTTTCCTTATCAAGGGTTGCAATTGAGGCTTGAGAATGCTTCAGCCCTCCTACCTACCACCCCAGTGATGCCACGTGTTCTTTTCCTTAGGAAGCTGGAAAGTGTCTCTCCTTCCCATAGAAATATGTAGTCATTACTGTTTAAAAGGAGAAAAATACAGAAAACAAATTATATATATGCTTGTATATATATAAAAATATATGAAATGGAAATAACAGATTCAGATTTGAGAGGGCCTTATTTTATCTTGCTGCCCTGGGTTGTTTCGTGAGTGGCATATTGGGCCAGTTTGAGACCCTTTATGTGTGATTCTACTTTCTTTTCAAAACCAAATAGCATTGCAAGAGTCTGTGTGGGGTTTGAGTCGTTTTTTTCTCTTTTTTTAATTTCTCAGTCTTTCAGTAGAATTAATATCCCTTCCACTGTCTGTACAGCCAGGCATCAATATTCTATACATTACTGCATTTATGTATAGTTGAGTGTCACCGAAGACAGAAGCGTTCTCAAAGTGTTACTACTCCCCTTGCTGGTGTGTTGTAGCCATGGCACTCAGATACTTGGCTTTCCAGTGGCAAAGCTGCTTCTTCCCATTTGAATTCATGAGGATGATTTTATGAAGAGACAGAGACAAATTTAAGAGTATAGGCTTTTTTCTCCTTTATTATACCGTGTGACTATTAAATGAATAGGATGACTTTCACCTGTCTCTTTGATTTACGAAGACGTGGACCTTGGACGTGTGTAGACTCGTCAGCATAGTTTTATTTGTGGTGGGAGCAATTTAAACAATGGCATGATAACTATTTTAGCTGGTTTGTTTTTCAGAAAAATTTACTCTCTTGAATGAAAAATTCTTGAAAAGGCTTGTAGATATCTGGGTAAAGATTTACTGATATTTCTGTATTATGGGATAATAATAATAATAATAATAATAATAATAAATTTCCCAAAACTTAAAAAGCTGGAACTGTTTAACATGGTAAAAGTGTGTTGTCTTCTGGCCCCATGTAACTGATGAGGTCAAGTGTTACTGCAACCCCACTTTCAGGTAAAATCAATCCTTCATCCTGCAAATAGAAAAGGCTGTACGGCTCTTTTGTCTCACTGTACAAATCATTAAAATATTATTTTTCAGAGAACAGATTATAAATAAGATAGGCCAGGTTTTTAAGGAAAATTTGGATCTTCAGAAGGAACTTGCTGAGGTTTTGCTTCCTTTTTTTTCACCTTGACAAAAAGTAACAGAAGAAACACAGATCTATATTTCAGGAATTCACCAGCTGCAACCCAGAATAATGATCTCCTCCTGCATCTGGTGTTGCACTGAAACAGCTTTCATATGGTTTTATATAAGCAGGTTTCTTGTCTGCCCAATTCTAATGGGCCACATGGAGCCAGACCGAAGTTCTGCTGAGTACAGTTATCTGGTCTCCAGCAGCTAACCAAAAGCAGACTGCAAATGAAGAATGCAAGAAAAAAGCAGTAATTCATGGTCCCTTCCCCCAAGATACTGCCAGCTCCACTTAGGTAATGCTCTAATGATGCTACAGAATAACTTTGGGGGGAAAAAAAATTATCCTTCTTCTTTGGAGGGCCCAGAGTAAAGAGAAGTTGGTGGTCTTTGTTGGAATGGCCCTAAAAAAAGGCTTTAAGGAAAGGTGCAGGCCGCTGATTATCTTTTATTTTTTCATTGAGAGGGTGGTTCTTTGTCTGAGGACAGCAGCATGGAGCCCCAGTGAGCTGCTAAAACAGAACAAGAATAGGAAAATACACTTTGTCTGTGCTCATCTCTGCGAACAAGATGAGGCTGAGTGCTGAGTAACAGTGGATTGTGGTCAGAGCTTGTGATGTGCACACCTCTGGCATATGAATATTGAGTCTGAGATGCAGAATCTAATTCATAGTCATTTATTTTCATTGTAGCAAACCAATCCATTCTATTCGGGGTGCTTTGCCTCCTTTTGTATAGGCAGTCCAGGTGAGGTGTCCTAACCATGTAGGTGCTCAGCAGGGAGCTTTTATGGTTAAAACAGGTGAAAAGTTGGGGGATACTGTCACCCCCATCCTGTCATCTGTCCCCTCAGTACTATATCCTGCAGGATACACTGCTCTTCCCTGTTTTTTGCAGCCCATCTGTTCCTTATGCTTATTTAAGAGCATTCGTATTTAAGGAATGACATTTTCAGGGTATGTAATTAAAATATAGGTTGGCACTTTTCATTGTTCTCCTGTCTGGCTTTGTATGGCATACTGTAAAAAAATATTTAAGAGATCTGTGTTTGCAAAGATTTCTGTTTGAGTGGGCTGCATTACTTCTTTATTAAAAAAAAAAAAGCAGCCACACAATCCCCCAAACATTTTAAAAGCCCTAAAGCTTAATGTGGTTAGTTGAAGGCACTGTGGGATTGTCATCCAGAAACACAGACCTAAATTTCTTGTTTTACTTTTAAATTGGAGGATTTTTTTTTGTTGTTGTTAACTAGAATTGAAACGTTTCAATTATGAATATGCCAGGAAGAACCAGCACACTCGAGTGAGTTTAATGAATTGCATGTGTTCATGCTGTTTTGTGAACGTGTGTGTGGTGGTGGAGTTTCTGAGACCTGTCACTTAATATATACAGAAATGCATGTTTTATTTATGATGTATTAATTTTAACTATCCTAGCTTTTTTGTTTTATGAGCAGGGTTTCTGCAGAGCCCTAAGATCATTTTAATATGTTCAGAAGAAATTTCCATAGACAGTGAACTGCAGAGCTTTATGTCTCATGAAAGTGTAAGAGTAACATGTTTCTTGTCTACATTTATTAGCCTTAAGAAGGCACTGGATGTTTCTGTCATGACTGAGAAAATACTTAAGGGTAGTTTATTCCTTCCACTGGGTAGATAGTTAATCTGCATTTACAATCCTTGATATTTTATGTCCATTCCAACCAATACTAGGCAGTGTTGAGTAAGGACAAAGAGGCAGAAATGTAACTACCGTGATAAAACTCGAGAATAGGCACTAACAATAAAACTGTACCCTTCTTTTGACAGTAATTTAAAAGGTCAAATTGTAATTCAGAGCATCTTAGTATTGGTGTTTGTTGTTTTTAAGGAAGAAAAATTTCCTTAGGAGATTTGAATTTACTTCAGTGCGTTTTATGCTGTGTGCATTAGAAAAATTTGTCTCTTTTGCCACATCCTTTTTTGGTTTATGAGCTGGTTTTTATCTTCTCTAAGGAAACTGCTTACCGAAAGGCTGTATTTTAAGCCTTCAATTTAATGTTCCAGAGGAATATAGGAGTTCTTCTGACTAAATCCCCAGTTTTCCAGTAACTTGAGAGCACACTGGCAAACTGCTTTTCTAGCTAGCATCACTGATTATCTTAGTGCAAAGACAGTGAGTACAGCAAAGAAAATTAATGTGGTAAGGTTATTACTTCATTAGAAAAACCAGAAAATATAATTCATGCTCATTAAGTGTGAACACAAAAAAAGGGATTTTTTCATTGAAGTGTTTTTATTTAAAAAAAAAATGCATAGCAGAGAACAGTATTACTTAAATTGTTCATTGTTGGTCTTTTAAGAAATGACCGAGAGCTGTTTTACAGACTGAAGTGTACTTGTCAGTGTGAGATTCTCCACATTAGAAAGCCAAAGAAAACATTTGAAAAAATAGGAAAACTGCTATTTACAGAAGAGCAATGAACAATTTTTAAGTGGCATCCAAAAATCTGATCATGGAAATGCTGTGGGTGTATATATATGTATATATGTGTATATATATATGTATATATGTGTGTGTATGTATGTGCTACATTATTTATAACATGTAATGTATTAATTTATATATTACAGCCTAGTATAGAAAATGTGTATTGTATATGTTATAATAATAATACATTTTCTTCACTATTAATAATAGTTTGTAAATCTTCAGCTTTCAGCTAAAGAAGTAGCAGTACAAAGTAAAGACTTTGGTATCTTTTCTACGATTTCTCCCATTTCACAAATTTAAAATGATTGAGGGACAAAAAGGCAGGATTTTTTCTTTTGGAGGGGTTTTGTTTTCTAAGAGCTCGTTTATAAGCTTCCCTAAGTACATGCTTTCCACTTCAGTTTTTGGAGAAGAGAATGGAGCAAGTGAAGCTCCACGCCTGCCTTTTAGATATGTTTGCTCCAGCATGGGGGTGGGCTGTTCTGGGGAAGGAATGGCTGATTTGAGGTGGGTTTCAGTGTGGAGTGGGGGATTTGTAACAAGAGGCAAGGGTTTCTGGACTGGCCCAGAGTTAATTCTCTCTTCTGCTTTGCAGCATCACCACTCAGTGGCAGACAGCTCTTAGAGGCAACAGCAGTTCAAGGGATGTTGTGAAATTTGAACAACCCACCACAGAGCTAACTATGTGTCTCCCTTGAGTTACAGGAATATTAACATTGACTTTGATGCAGAAAAATACTTGTCATGTTTCAGTAAATAAGGTGTATTTTAGACTAACACAGTGATTGATGTTGGGTTGTTTATTATTATTATTATTATTATTATTATTATTACTACTACAGATAGATTTTGCTTGGCTGTTTTGCTTTATTTTCTATAAATAAAACAAAACAAAACCCAAACCAAACAAATGAACCCACAATGTTTGATATACTGAGAACCAAAACTGTGTAACATTTGGAAGTGGCTGTGAAAGTTACTTGGAGTAGGACTTTGTCACTAGAGGGCACTTAGTCACATAAAATTAGCCATCTTTGGGTTGGGTTGGTTTGGGGGTTGTTTTGTTGTAATAGCTTCTTTCTTTAAAATGTCTTCTAAAATATTTGTTTATTTTACTGGATTTTATTATTGATTTAAGAGTATGCAAGTATAGCCATAAATATCTGCAAACATAAGAGTGCAAGGGCAGTGATCTGCAATGAAATATTTCCTCTGGGACAGGGGATAAAGGGGGAAGCTAAGGAGAGGCTACAGCGTACAAGATTCAGAGCAAAAAAATACTCAGGCTAAAATTATACCAAAAGGCGGCTCAATTAGTATTAATTTAATTAATAAAACCTGAAGTGGAACAAATTATCATATTTAGCAGCAGGGGTGTATAATCACAAACACAGACACAGCTCTCGAGCATCAAAATCTCTGCTGTAAACTGACAAATGTAAAAACTCCTGTTACTGAAAACAAACAAAGCCAGAGCCCTCATTCACACACACCTCTTGTGAAGCACCTAAGACACCGAGTGGAATGCACTTTTATCAGTGAGTTTAACATACTTGACACTTCACTGCAGACCATCTAGCTTCATTATGCTCCAGTGGTTTGCTTTGCTGGACACTGAACCCCAGTGATTTCTGATGGGGTTCTTAAGTTTCACTGGCAGCCCGGCCACACACGGGCGTATTGGCAGCTCATGGCACACCTGCAAAGCTGTCTTTGTGCTGGGAAATTGTGCACTTTACCTCCTGGCTTCATGGCTGTGATAATTTGCCACAGGACCTCTTTTCTCTGATGGATAAGTAATTCCAGTGGGCTGGAGAGCTGATGACCCAAAGGGTGTCCCAAGAGGGTGGGGTTTGCTGTATTTTTTTCCTGGCTGTTACTGCCAATCACAGAGAGAAAGAAAGTACTCAGGGACCACATCTGCCAGGCCAGCTTAACGCTGAAGTATGCAGAACGCCCAGTATTAGTTTACACTTGCTTTCAGCAAGCATGGCATGCAGTCATGGTATGTCTGTCTGTCAGCTCTGTCCTCAGCTTCTGACCAAAGCCTCCCATAGAAGGCCTTGGTGCAGTGTTACTTGGGTTTTTTTAGCTGTCTGGGCGGTCTGACAGGTTAATTATCACAATAATCAGCTGTTGTAAGTGGGTGGAACAAGGGGTGAATATTCCAGGTGTGAACCTGAATGAGTCTGGGAATGGGAAGGGAAGGGATGGTAAGTGCCAGACCACTGGTGACAGAGCTTGTGAAGAAGCAGAAGCAGTGACAAGGACCAAATATACTGGAAGCACATGGTTTGTTTATGTCTAAACCGAATTGCATCAGGTTAAGCCTTTGTTGGAATTTTAAGCTTGGAAATTTAAACAGTTTTGAAAACACATGTTCAAGTAGCTACATATCTAAATGGGCTTTTATATTTTCCTATCTCTCCTGCCTCACATGGAGGGAATGCTACTGTGGTGCATTTTTGAAGACATGCAGGTGGGATAATAGAATTGTAACAGCTTGCCAGGATTTCCTGGGTCTTTTCAGATTTGTTGCTCATGATTAATGGACATTAATCAGGGCTACAGCACTGCCTTTGCATTCATGGACTTGAGGCCAGGTCTGGCTCTCTGACTGCCATTTGCATGGCTTCTGTCACTCCACAAATGGACATGGAAATATTTCCTAATTTGTAGGTCAGAGAAAAACATCTTAAAAGTCCAGAGGTTAGTGTACCCTCTAACAAAACCCAAGGGAATAGATTTCCTGTTGATTCTCTATATCTAAGGAATTTCAAGCAATCCTCTTGGGCAGACCTGGGAATTTGAAGTGCAAGTCAGAGTCGATAATTGTGGATTATCGCTTAAGCTGAATACAAGGTCAAGACTATTGAGACAGACTTTTTCTGGGTCCCTATGCATGGTGCTGGCTATCTGCTATGGCTTATAGAACTTTGTCCTTGATGGTGCAGTCTTATCTGTGTAGGCATCACGGGCTGTCCCTTTGTAGTGTGTGCCAGTACTCAGATGGCTCAGAGTTTCACTACATGGATCGTGTTGCAGGGCAAGGATTTACAAGGTGGAATTCCTTTTTCTCTGCCTGTCATGATGAAATTCCCTGCAGTACACCTCCCACCACGTTTCCTGGAAAGATATGGTGAACCTCTGAATTCATAATCCCACTGAATGCTAAGAGAAATTTTAAATTATGTTTTATGGAAACTGGATACAATTATGCAAGGAGTACATATCTGCACAGTTTGTAATAGCAATCCCTACCCAGACTGCAGTGTAGAGGAGAATAACACTTCCTAGTCTTGTAATCAAAAGAAATAGATTAGAAATCAGTTCCAATCAGAGTGGTAAGACCAAGTATTTAAAAAATTGGAAAGTGAAGTTTTGTCTAGTTTTGCTGCCTAGGCTTTTTAAGTGGAGCAGGTAGAGGGCAGTAGGTGCTAACATTCAGGGTCTCTTCTCCATCGTCTCACTGCTGGGCAAACTGGAAGGCTGCTCTTCAGCCCGGATTATAGGTAACCTGATTTTCCATGGAAACAGAGCACTCACACAATCTGTTAACATAACTCAGCAGCTGGAGCGGTAACAGTTTAGACTGCTAAAACTGAGACTTTTGGTAGGACTTAAAAATCAACAACAAAAAGAGTGCAGGCATTGACAAGGGTTCTCCATGCAGGTGAACTTTGAAGCAGACAATTAATTTTTTCTAACACAGCTGAGACAATTCACATCTTGCACAGATTTTGTCTTTTGATTTAAAATAAATGAAGTGATAAGCATTATTTGCCATGAAAATGAATCTCTAGAAAAAGAGATTAATTTCCTCCTCTAAAAGGAGAAAAAACATAGGAGGATGATGGTATGAACAAAGCTTAATTAAAATATAATTGTATTTAATCAATGCAGTATAATTAGAAATAGTGCTTAAGAGTTCATTTTAATGGCTGTTGGGCTATTTGTATTCTTTAAATTAATATCTGCCTTATGAACAAAGATCCAACACAGCTCACTTCTCGAAAAGGCTCATTTGTTTTTCTCTAATGATTTTTGTGTAGTTCCAAGGAAGCAGAACCAGTAAACCAGAAAACTGATAGGTGGTAAAAAATTCCTGTAATGCCTTCTAAACCCTTTGTGTTTCCAGCCCATGGTATAAAAGAATAATCTGGTGTTAGCATCTACCTTAGGATGGTGCAGGTCAATCTCGTGCTCACAGTACACTTTCCAGGTAACTTTGGACGTCACTGAGATAATTTAGTTTATTTTTCATTGCACACAGAGTCTAGTACTTTTAATACACTCTAAGTCTGTTCTTCCTATTTCTTGGAAATTTATCTAAGTACTGGTCAGTCTCCTGTGGTTGGAGGCTCAACAGGAATGGTCAACAGCATGTGCAGGTGGTGCATGTTGTTATTGAGGGTGTCCAGGCTCTGAAGTATTTTAAACCAGTGCCTTTCTTTTTTAGCAGTCTTGTATTGTTACACATGCACACAGCAGCAATACTGCCTGAGACCAGAGCTCTGTCTTGCTCAATATCCTAGCAGCAAAGTGAAACCTTCTCGCATTACTTTCTCAAACTCCAGCAGTTTGAGTTTCAGAAACTTCCTGTGCCAGAGGTGGTTTTTGTTTGCTTATCAACCCCAAAAGGATTTCCCGTCTCTCAGCTTGTTCAGTTGTCCCCTGAATCCATGTAAAGTTTTAGCAGCCGTAACATCCCCTGGCAAAGAGTTCCTGAGTTTCCTTTCTCAGCTGCATGGAGAGCTGCTTCCTCATGTTTGTTTTCCACCTGCCATCTGCCTGCTTCATCTGATGCCCCCAGCCTTGTGTTACAATGGGCAGCAAACAGTCAGTTCTGATTCACCCCTTCCATGTCACTCATGATTTTACAGATCCCTATGATATCTCCTCTGGATCATTGCTTTGCCAGGTTTCGTAGCTGTTGCTCCCTGCAAGCCAGTCTACACTTTGAGTCCACCTTCTTTTCTTCTTCTTCAGCTCTGTACATGAGTGGAAGGATCAGAATTACAGATAATATTTCAGATGCAAGCGTGTGAGTATGCAGAAACACAATAGCTGCCTTTTGGTTTTTCTTTGGTCTTCAATTTGCTCTCTCTAACTGGTGAGCAGGGAGATGATGTTTACACAGAAGTTTTACCACCCCAGGATCTCATTCCTGGGTAGCAGTGTGCTCCTAACTCAGTTCAGAATCGACTACTTTTGAGTCTAAATTAAAAGTTTGCCCCTAAAAGATTTCTAGCATCACTTTGTATAATTTTCACTTCATATGTCATTTTATTATGAACCTACTCTCATAGAAAGTCCTTTAGCCTCCATCATTTCTACCCCAAATAGCTTAATATCATCAGCAAACATTGTCACTTCCCTGTTTCCTCCCTTTCTCAGGTGATTTCAAGAACAGGCTGAAGAGCATGGCCATCCTCTATATGAGGCAGCAGGACTCCACTGGTGTTTTTCCTCCACAGTGAAACTGACTCTTCGCTCTCATATTCCTATGCCCTGTTTCCTAGCTTTTCAACAGTTGCTTTTCTAAATCTGTGCAAAGGTGTTCACTCTAGTTCTGTGCCTGTTAGGTTTCCCTAAGAAATCTTGTGAGAGAGATGTTATCAAATACATTTTGGAAAGCCAAATAGATGATGTATCTGTGTATAAAAAAAGGGAAAAAAAGGAGTCCCATACAATGCCAGCCCTAAAAGAAAATAGCTGGCTGTCAAGAGAGTTGTTATTATTGCTCATCTGAGTTTTCAGTCATTTGTGACAAGCCTGCTTATTCTGATGCTGAGAGATCTGTAGACAAGGGCAGACAAGAGCTCTGAGGATATGGAATTATAGGAGGTTATGCTGATCTACATGTGAGCTTCCCTAATGGGGACTTCTCATTGCCCTCACTGCTGTTTCCAGCTAGGTGTCTTGATCTGCACAGCTGATGCGGCTGCTCTGAGCTCACATGGCTGAAAGCCTATCAGGCAAGATGAGAATTTTCAGCTGAGTCAGGACTGTGATGTGTCTTGACCCTGCACTGCAGCTGCACTAGTGACCAGCACACGGGAGGAGGAAGAGCACATCCATGCATCTGCAGCAAGGGCTGGGTATTGGGAAGCTTAAACCAATCATAAAAGAAAACCCTGAGAAAAGTTGTTTGTCTGTAGCTTGTAAAAAAGGGTATTTTTAACTAAGATTTTTTGGGTCTTGGGTGTGTGTAGGTGGTTGCATGATGGCATAAGTTTTCCAGCAAAGAAGTAGTCATCCACACTGGATTTGTAGAATTGGTCTAGTCTCTTCTCAGGAAGGAGAATTATAAAAGAATGGGTTTCTTTATAACTTATTTTCTTTGTGTGTCTTTCTTTCTTCTGTGATCGATGAGCCTAGTTCCCATTACTACAGCAAGTTACTATGTTTAACCTAAGCTTAGTTCTATACTGCAACCAGCGGTGCTTCTGGTTTTTAATGTGACTCTGGGAGCTAGTTATCTGTAATCCAAGGGACAAAAAGTATTGAAAGTAGGAGCATTACTGGTATGCTTGTATGAAGAGAAGAAGTCTGAAGCTCTGAGCTGTTTGCATCCTGCTCTTCCAGACTCTCTGACTGTACATCTAATTAACCATCCATTTAAAAATACTGAGCACTTCTTTCACCCCCTGCCAGCAACATCAAGATGTAAAATTAATTTCTCTGAAGATTTGCATCTCACATGCTTGCAACATTTGGACCTAGCCTTTAAACTGTAAAAAATCCACAGTATACAAATTACTTTAATTATAGCAATAGGTCAATATGTTAGTGATGCCCAAAAGTTGTGTTGGGGGTGGATGCTCAATTATCACATTTTCTTTTTTGGATCCCTAGGAAGTCAGGAAATTCAGTCCTCTCAAACTGTTTTTTTAACCCTTCACTAAATATTTAATCACTAGCAATTGGTGTGGCTTTAGTCCAAACTAATTTCTGATCTGAAGAGAATTTTTCCACATTTCATTTATGTTTCTTTTCACATTCTTTAATCAGATTTCATGTAAATAATTATGTCCATTAGAACTAAATACTAATAACAAGCTAAATAGAAATATATGTTTTTCCCTTAGTCTGTGGAAATATGTGAAGACCTTGTCCCTGCCGTTAGCAAGAAGTCAATGCCAACTTTTGTTGGTAATCATGTACAATATTGACTGTGTTCTCCTTTCAGAAGAAAAATGTCTCATCCCAAATGCTCACTTCATTAGAAATCCGTAATTTACATGTGAATAAAGTCACCACATCATGTGACTGTGTCACTTAGTACTTGCTGAAGCTTACTTGGTCAGTAATTCTCATGCTGATTCACGTCAGACTTGCAGAATTATTTTTAATGCCTGAAAAAGAATGCGGTTCACTAGGGAAGAATAAACAAGGTGGGTTTTTCAGTCTTAAAAAAACATGTTAAATGCAAAGGACTCTCTCAGAATTCTTTTTTTACCTTTGTAGATGACACATTAATTCTGCCCTCAGTTTGGGGTATCATCAGCACTACCAGTATTAGTACACACCCACGGTCTGCAAACCAGGACTGGGTAGGCTTGTTTCTTAGATCAGTCTGTCAGTCATGAACATGACTGCAATTTCAGCTGTAAATTCTGCCTCTCCTTGCTGTGCCTGGCATGGCACATCCTATGGGAAGACTGTTGTCTGAAGGCTGCTGTGTAGGCAGCAGTTGTCTGCTTTATGGTCATGTTCTTCTCATAGATCTCCACAGAACTGCACCTGCACGTTTATGGATGCAAATTGTACCTCAGTACCAGCTTTTGGTATGTACATATGGTCCTTTGCAAGCAGCAGCAGTACATTTTGTGGGCAGAAACTGCTGGCATGTACAAAACCTGCAGGTGTGGTTTTAAAGTCTATTTTACCCTCTGCGCATGAAAAGGATGCTCTGTACCTGAGAGCATCTACTTAGACTCTGCTCAAGTGATCAGACTGATCCAGTGCAGCATTTATGCTTTTGGTGCTGGGGTACTTTGCATTTTCTGGGTACTGGATACCACCTTACTGCTGTTCTTTGAGTCTCTGTTTAATTAAAAAGAATCATTTAACTACGTTTTCAGTGACATATGTTGAGTTCAGTTCTCATAAAGATTTCTCCAGCTGAACTTGCTTCATCACCCCTGCTGCTTTCCACTATTGAGCATTGCCAATATCCTCATTGGTGTAGCAAGGATGGCACACAGAGGGAGGCACAGTGGGCATTCCTAAGGCGAGCAAAAGGCTCCTCCCAAGCAGAGTATGGTGCTGTTTGTGAGGCTTGGAGCATCAGGGTGCTTTACCTCCAGGCAAGGTGGCGGCTGCAATTATCCTCAGTAGGTGCAGTATATACCCAGTTGCTACACAGCTGGCCAAATCCAGTGGAAGGGCAGATTGCAAGCCTGAGCTACAGTTTCGGCTTTAAAGACATCAAGCATAAAGGAATTTTTTTTTGCCTAATTTTAAATGTACTCTCATATCGTGTTGGTGAATGCTTTACAGACTGGCCTTCAGAACTGATTTTAGGTTTCTGGGGAAGTGTTGTCATGAGATCTCAGTTAAATAACTGCTGACAGTTCTCGCTAACATGAATTTTCTTTTACTTCTATACATAAATTATTGTATACTTTTTCTTTTCCCTAATCAACTACCTTGGATAAGACAGTTTGAATTTTCTGATGTTCAGAGAACATGACTAAAGACATGACATGTTTTTATATGTCACTGCACTTTTCTTGTTGAGGATTGCTTGTGCATCATTATCGGCTCTTCTTGTAAGGAGCTCCTTAAAATATCACTTTTAGTGAAAAAAAACAAGCAAAAAATTAAAAAAAAAAAAAAGAAGAAGAAAAAAACAACCATAAAAACCCCACAAAAACCCAAACTAAAAACCAAACAGTGCTAAGGTTGTGTATGCAGAAAGTCAGATAAATACGTTAATTAGGGCTATAAATGATCTTTGCCTAAGAACCTTATTTCTTTATAACCATAAAAACTGGGGGTCCATAATCTTTTCTTGTAGTGGAGAATCTGTGGGAAGAAGATGTTTTACCACACTCTAGACAACAAAAATTGACTCGAGTTACATTAATTAAATAAGTAGCCTTGTTTGATAATATAAACTCCTTTGGTAATATTTAAGTAACATAGTCATGAATGACAAGCATTAAAACTGTATCCTCTCATAATTCCCATTCGCATTTTGGAAATTGATTACTTAGATTTAATGCTCTCACCAAACTATAAACCCATTTGAGAATTGAATCTGAAGCAGTGGATGAGCTTCCTACCCTCTTTGTCTTTTGCCAACTTCTTTTGAGTAGCACAAACCTGAATGCTTACGCATCTTGGATTCATATTAAGTTCTCAGTCATGGATGACCTTTTACAAATGACTTCCAATAGCTACAGCTGAAGTCAACCACAAGATTTGGTCGTAAAAGGTCATATTCTAGTTATAAAAAATGTAGATAAATTTGAAATCCCTGCAGCAACTGATTGCTGTAGGTTTTTGGTTTGTATCTGACCAATTCTAATTCAGAGCCGTGCATTAGAAAATGTTATGTTCTAGCTTTGTTTCTCTTTGCTTTTCTTCTCCTTATTTTCTTTCACTATAAAATTATTTGGCTTATAGAATTTTTTTACTTTTCCAGTTCTTAAATTTCTATTTCATAGGGCTCCTATTTCACCTTTTCCTTTTTCCTCTCTCTTCTTTACTAGTGGATTAATTACAGATTATTCCTCGTCCATGTGAGTAGTGTCTTTCTGTTACTGTCAGGTTCTCACTGGGAAATATTCTACTTCTAACTGGACTGATTTCAGAGAAGTTGTTTGAGGCCACTCTGCTAAGAGCATGCCTTAGAATGCCTTAGAATGTCACATTTAGACCTTAAACAAAGAAACAGGGCAGATTTAAACAAGTAGGGTTTGTTTATGCAGGCATAACTCAGAATGAGTAGTAAATTAAAAGAATATTTTCTCTCATCACCACTGGTCACTTTCTGGCCTTATGTTGTACAGACAATTAATCTTCTTTTTATTTCTGAAATACAGAAACTGTAGACTAAGGCTTCCCATGGTGATTTTGCTGTGGGACTCTACTTTGTAATTAGTGCCAAGAAGCTGGATTTTTCCATCCCTGTTTGGGCTTGCTGTGTGCTTAACTTGCTCACCCTACTGCTTCTGATTCACACTAGAGAAGCTTTGTAACTCAGCTGTTTGTGGTCCAGTTGTCCTAGCAGGTGAGTCAAAATAAGCTTCTCTGGGCTTGTGTGCTGCTTCCTGTTGGTACTGGCACCTTCTTATGCCATTTCCAGGGTGTTCTAATTAAGATTATATCAGAATAGTGTGCTCCAGAGGTGGATGTCAGCTTATCTGTGCTACCAGTGAAAAACCAGCAGCTGACCGTATGATGATGACCAGGAGGATAATGTCTCCATGAGACTTTGCCCTCAGGTGGTTCACTGGACTGCAAATTTCAACTGCACTCATATTCCTCATCTGGACAGGGGCAACCATATGTTCTTAATATGGACAGAACCCAAGCAAGGACAAAAACCAAAGCCAGACTACTGCAATGTTTCAGTCCACTGTGAGCCCAGTGCAAAGGTTCAGCTGCCCAAGACCATAGCAGGCTGTATTAAAGAGAGAGCTGTATGCCCACAGCTGTATTTCTGTGTGGGGTCTGACCATGTGGATTCAAGCTCTAGTTGCTCTCCATGGTGTCTTCTATCACGAAATCTCTTACTGTGATGTTCTTAGAGCAAAAAGGACAGTTTTCCTTCGTTGGAAAAAAGTCAGTCAACCATCCAAGGCCATGTTGGAGCTCTGAACAACCTGTTCAATTGAAAGGTATCCCTGCCCTTGGCAGCAGGGTTGGAACTAGAAGATCTTTAAGGTCACTTCCAACCCAAGCCATTCTCTGATTTTATGATCCTTCATGGAATGATGTACCCTGATATAGGAAACTGCAATGGCTGGGTGGAAACAACTTCCTTTGTGTCAAAGCCTGGAAACCTATTTTTTGGGATACAAATGCATAAGAAATTGAGCTTGACACTGGAGCACAGTCAAAAAGGTATTTGAACAGATTATGTGGCCTATCCTCCAGATGATCATAATATAAAGCACCATAAAACACTATATATATCTAGCAACATGAAAGAGGAGGCTGGTGATTTGTATGAGTTCAGATGAAAAAGCAATGGCCCTTGCAGTGTGGGAACTGAGAATTTTTATCATTGGATCACATTGTGATAGGATTTGAGAAAATGCACCTACTAAGACATAATTAACTGATCTTTGCTTGCCTGTTGCAGATGAATAGGACTGTGTGATTTGCTCCATTCAGTTCCTTAAGAGCGCAGGACTCTGAGAAAAGAAGTGAAGCAGTTGGATAAAAGGAAAAAACTTTTCAAAGCAGTTGCATAGTGAGCTGTAAAACAAAATTGAAACAAACTACTCTTGTTGTTAGATACAGGATGAATGCCAAATAGGCATTGAAAATATGCGCCATGTTCAGCTGGAAACCATCCAAACCGTGATATCAATATTGTGTTGATGTTACAACCAAATATGCTGTCTGGCATGTTTCCATTGTCTCAAATCTTCCATCCTTCAAGGAAAAATATGACAAATTTTTGCCTTCCCTTTTCCCAGTTATAGAAAGCACAGCCTTCTAGAAGAAAACTGGCAAATAAGGCTGCTTAATAATTCTATTAGTGGGCATCCTGGCAATTCTGTCTCATTTGAAAATATTTATCACTGCTGATGAGGCAGAGAGTAGATAAAACTTTAAGTTTTTAATTAATTTATATTGTAATATCTCTTCATCCTAAGTACAGTTACACAATGTTAGTCAGTGCAGGATTTGGTCCAGGAATGGATTTGAGTTATAACCCCACCTCCTTTTTATGCTCATCAGAATTAATGAATGAGCGCCCTCAGTCTTATTAAGACTAATGTTCCTTTGTCAGTACAATTTTTTTTTTCCTTTGGGGTTCCTTCTTTTTATGACTTTGTTAGGTGGAAACTGAATGGTCTATGTTAATCAGCACAAGACATTTGGCTACTCAAGCTTTCGTAAATGTTTAGTTTCCCAGGGTCCTTTGAACCTCCCAGGGAACAGTTCTGCATCCTTATTAGAGACTGACAATAAAAGGTCTGTTTTCATATCAAAAGTAATCACGAAAAATTAGCTAGGGAGACCTTGGAATGCTGTGAGAGTTTCAGTGTTTTGAGATGGCCAACTTTCCTTCATTTGCTTCAATCAGTATCAACTTGGGTTTCTTTTTATGTTTCCTTCTGCCAGGGCAACTTATGAGTTGGCATTGTGACAACTGAGAAGGATTATGCAATACCATGAAGATGTGATTAATATATTTTAGGCCACTGTAATCATATTCAGTTGCATAATTATCACAGAGGTGCAAGAGTAAGCTAAACTGGGTTTTGAAGGCAATGCTATAAATCAGGACTTTTGGTTTACTGAATTCCTTGTAAGAAGGAGGAGGAAATGCTGTGCAGATCTGCAAGAGCTGTGTTGCTTACAGACTTCAGAAATTCTGACAATAATTTATAGGAAATGTGTGGTTCTGCCCTAAATATTTTAATCTTTGTGTGCCAAGTTACAGGCTTTCACAGAAGATAATCTGTTAGTGTCACACCTTCTCTGTTATAAGCCTGGAAAACAAATCTGAGTGTTTCTTCCTCAGGCTGCAGTGCCGTGGGTAATTGCTGCAGAAGTTTATCAAAAATGGATAAACTTTGCTTTACTTATACTTCTGAGAATCCGTGCTGGTAGATCAGGACACCAGTAATCCAAGTGGGGTGGATCACAACTGAATAGGTTGCATATGTGTTTAAGTCTAGAAACATAAAGTAAAAGATGAAGCTGTTAATGTTTCTGTCACAAACTGGAAAAACAAAACTAAATTGGTATCACAGCATCAAATTCCCTCTTCACAACTGATTTTTTAGAAGTACAATTCCCACTTGAAGTTGAGTGCATATGGCTGTTTCAGAGCAACGCTGAGGGTCCCCTCTGCCCCCTGAGATCTCCACACTGTTCTCAGTCTGTTTGGAACCCTCAGATACCTGGGAACAGAAAGAAAGACCCAGAATTTCTGTTCATACCCTGCATTGCTGCCATGTCACAAATACTAGTGAAGTTATTATTAAGTGAAGAATATTATTAAAGAATTATCTGAAGACTTAAGGAAGCTAACTTTTTATTCCAAAGCTTTTATTTGACACTCATGATGGTTGCTTGAAGTATATATAAATTTGGATTTGATTTCTGGAATGAAAAAAAAATCCTTTGTTGCTAGGTCTTACAGCAGTCACGTCACATAAATTGGCAGATCTGTATACTTAAGGGATTTTTCTCTCTAATTAAATACAGTAGTAATGTCTTGCCTTTTGAAATGAAACCTTTGTTTTTTCATCTACATACTTAGGAAACAAAGATGCTGTCAAAATCCTTAATGTATCCAAGTATTTGAACATAAAAACCAGCATCAAGCTGTTATTTGTTCTCTTGTAGTGTACTCATATTTCCAATCTGAATCTTTTGTACCTGGTGATCTTAATTATGTTTGAGCTGGAAGTAGTTTAACATTAAAGGGAATTACAGCAGATTAATCTGTAAACCTGCACAAATATCACATTCCTTTGTGTGGAGGTAAGCAGGGCACAGAGTGCATAATTACGTGTTGTTCTCTGTGTAGGCTGTGTGCATAAGGCTGAGGAGTCAGCGTTGCCATTCCTCGTGACAGCAGCAGTTATGGCACACTCTTGTGTCTTGCAGCTGTCAGTTACATTAGAAAACATGCATTATTCCTCTCAATAAGGTAATCTTTTAATCACAGACAAGCAACCAAAAAAAAGAAAAATTGAAAAAAACCAACTTGCCCTGGAAACAGGAATTAGTATATTAATTAGTGTATGAAAATACAGAGAAATCTTTTAAATAATGTTTGTTGTAATTTTTTTTTCTAAAGTGAAATAGCTTGAGGTCAACCCAAGAAGGCCATTTATCTCAACCAGTCAACCACCCATTACACTTTTTGCAACTAGAGAGACAAAAGAAAATCCCTAAATATTAATTAGTAGAGGTATGTTTCTCCAGTCCTGATGCAAAAATTGGAATCCCATTGCAGCAGTTTAGCCTCAGTTAGCATGGTAGGAAAGCACAAGGTCAGCAAACAAGAGCCATAGTTTGTACTGGTAAATACAACTTTTGAATCACAAAGTATCAGTTAATTGCCTATTATTAAGGCCTTTGGATTTGCTTGTGTTTTTGAGGCTGCTCAGGTGTCACTATTGAGCCCATTTAGGAACAGTTTGCAAGACGACAGGTAGAAAAATGAAGTTTCAGAAGAAATACAGGAGAAGAGCAAGCCACTCACAAGCAGTCTGAGTTGTGGAAGGTATGCTCTGGGACTGCACTGGCTGCCTACTGGGCAGCTTCCATGTAAGTTTGCAGATGGCAGGAAATTTCCCAGTTAGTTTGATGTTATTGCATAAGCTGCTACCTCATTGCAGTGGCTCAGGAAAAACTGTTGAAAATTTTAAATTTAACATGTATAGGTCTACCAGAAATGAAACTTCTTGCAAGTGTCAAGTATTTACCTGCATTTCATGAGACTGATGCAGGTGTTGCCCGTAGGACTGCCTGACGTGTTCTGACAGTTCTGGTTTTGTCAGTGTCCCATTGCCTCATGTCCTTTGAATTAGGAGCACTCTCTCCAGTGGCGTTTCTTCAATCCAGCTGGTGAATGTTGATGGTCACCACAAGTGATCGCAAGGCACCGACACAGAAACATCCTCCTCGAAACTGAGAGTGCCAAAAGTAAAACACACATTAGTGACTAGTCATTATAAGGGAATCTGGGGGGTTTAAAGAAAAAAAAAGGCTAACAAAAAACACCCAAACAAAGCAGGACAAACAAAATTCTGCCCACTTTCAATGGCCTCGTCCTGCCATACTGTTAGCCATTGGTGGCTGGAAACTGAGCCCCCTCTCAGTGTTGCAGGTCATGTTTGATGTTTGTTCATGTTTTTTCACTACTTTTTGTGATGTTTCTTCTAAAACAATAATACAGAACACACCAGGACTTTGCAGGCTTCCCCATGTAATGGCGCCAATATATTTCCACCCTAATTTGCAATGTGTCTGTTATTACAGACCTTGGTCCCTTCTGAGCACAAGTGCTGACTATGGCAAATGCACGTAGCTGTTCTGTGATAAGGACAAGGATCATCTAGCGAATAAATGGAGAACTCAGTACTCAATTTAGTGGTGACCTTGAATTTGATCTCTCTTCTATCCTTAACAGCCTAGTCAATCTGTGTCCTGTTTAACCCATGTCATCATTGCTGTCGTATCATGCAGCCACTTGTGCAACCGCCTTTTCCTCGATACTGTGCATTTAAATCACCAAAAGAAAGAAGAGAGAACACGGAAAGAACCACCCTAAATTCTTCTTCACCTTTTTCTTAGCAGTGTCAGGAATGGCTGCACAGGTCTTTCCCAGTCTTTCTGTTCTTTTATTTGTATTTGTCTGAGGTAGAAACCACAAGTTTGATTGATAATACAATTTGCATCTTGAGGCATCACTGGAAATACAATGGCATGAAAGGCTACTCTGGCAGAGCACACTTTTCCCTCAGGGCTGACTTTAGAAACTCATTGATGTCACTTCCTTCCTCAGTCAGCAAGTGAATTTTCACTAATTCTCAAGACCAGCTGTCCATGCTGTCAACATAAAGTTATTAAAATTCCTTTAAAGTGAATCAAAATAGCCTAAAAACAAATGTACTGGGAAACAGGAAAGCATCAGTATTCAAAGTCCACAAACCTTTGAGCAAAATAGTGTTGATCTAACCAGAGATTTCAAACACTCTGCTTTCCTAGCAACTTGTATATCATTAGAGAATGCTAAAAACACTTACTCCTTTAATCTTCTATTACCAACAATCTATTTGGCTAAAATATTTGTTGCAAGAATAAATCTTACTTCTTTTAGAGATGAACTCAGCAAGGGAATACATTTTAAGAAGTTTCCCCTAAATGATAGTTCTGTAGAGTTTTTTAAAAGCATAATTTTTATATTTAGCAAATAAAAACACAACACAAGCATGCAGGAAGTAATTATCATAAGAGACAATCTTATAATATAGCCTAAAGTAATTGTCTTCATCTGAATAATCTATAATGCTTTCTCTGAAAAGAGGAGTAGTCTCAGGGATGGCTAGGAAGGAACATTTTCCTTTAAGTAGAGTCTTTATCCTATATTTTAACACTTTAAATATTTTCACCT
This sequence comes from Machaerirhynchus nigripectus, assembly GCA_013397975.1. Taxonomy (NCBI): domain Eukaryota; kingdom Metazoa; phylum Chordata; class Aves; order Passeriformes; family Dicruridae; genus Machaerirhynchus; species Machaerirhynchus nigripectus. The sequence goes on from VZRQ01010610.1 coordinate 228,604, forward strand.
CATTTTAAAAACTCTGTTTGTGCCATACTTATCAATAAGGAAAAGTTTTGTTTAAATGCAGTATGGTTTCCAGGGCTAGAGGTGGCAGCCACCAGAGATAGGCAGGCTCCCCTGACAGTTAATAGTGATACTGACAGGTTGTAAGTCCTGTCCCATCATTATTATTTTTAAAAACCCTCGGGGTGCACGTAGCCTAGCTGGATAGGCAAGTGTGAAATTCCTGACTTTCCCCAGTATGTGTGGACGGTCTCCAGTAGCAAACTGATACCAGCTGCCCTTTTGACAACTAGTGCATGGGAGCAGTAAATGAGGCAAATTACTGTCCCTTTTGGTCAAAAAGGAAAGAACAGGTTTGAGGTGTCCTTGCTGTTAAGAGTCCCAGACAGTGTAGAAAAGCAGTGTTCTGTCTAGGTTTTGATATTTTCTCTGGGAGCACACTGAAGGATGTTGCAGAGGAAGGCCATAATAAGGAAAGAAGACCATAATTCAGCTTGCCACTTTGTGGATATTATCAGGATAGAATTTCTCCCTGGGCCAGCTGGTGCTGAGCCTCACTCTTGACACGGGCATGTAATTTTATTTTAAGGTGATGGCAGAAGTCGCTTTTCTCCTCCAGTGGTCAAATCCTGAGCTGGATGCTACTAGTCTCTTGGTCATGTAGTACATTAATAAGTGTAATAATCTTGCAATATTAAGGGCTTCATACTACATATTAGAAATCTGTTTTCTCCCCTTTGAACATTGTAATTTCTTGTGGGGTTGCAGGTTAGCAATACTGGCTACCTATCTAAATCTTCTTTCTATCACATTTTTTTTAATAAGAGAGGCTTGTGTTTCTTTTATTTTAGGTTTATTTCCATTTCAAACTATCAAGTAATTTCTACATGTTAAATTCTGTTTCTTAATTATAGGTTTTGATTATTTTTTTTACTAATTTGCTGTTTGTTATTCTGCATGTCCCCTATCATATTCATTAAAATATGTACAATCTAATTATTTTCTTTCTGTTTCAGAGTCTGGAAAAAAGCTTCAACAAGAGACAATTAATCAGGTATTAAGAAACTTTCATACTTTTTGTTAACTTAATTTTTCATGCAGAAGAGTTGTGGCAAGTAAAGGGGAGAACTTCACAAGGACATGCTAATATTAATGATACAGGTGTGCTAAGGAGTACATATCAGACAACTGGCTGGCTCTGCAGATGTGCTGAACTCACAGGAGTAGCCATCATTTTGATCTAACGCTAAGATTTGCCATTTAAGCAATTTAGTTCATCTACTTCCCAATTTGTTGTTGCTGAGGACAAAGCCCAGAGGTAATTTGTTCATTGGTATCAAATTTTGTAGCACATTATGTTGGTTTTTTTTCTTCTGTTTGCTAGTATTCCTTTTAAAAGGCAGAAAGCTATTGATACAAATACCTGAACAGCACATTTAAGAAGTGTATTTCAGTGTTTCTTAGGTTATTTCTGCCATGCATTTTCATTGAGTCTGCACTAAACTGTGACATTGCTTGCAGAGGCGTTTTCCGTCTTGTCTTTATTACTGTATCAAGAGTAATTACTTAGGGAAAAACCTTTATATATTGTAATTTGTCATTTCAGCATCAGGAAAAGCATATAGGAACTAAACTGAAAAAATTTCTAACCAGAAAGAGATGTGGAAACCCAGAGTTTGCTTTCCTCAATTACATGCCCTTGTGGATTGAAAGGACCTGACTCTACAGAAGCAGTGTGCTCGCTTGTCATTCTTTGGCTTCTTGTCCCCTTGCTGAATCCTCTTATCCAGATGGCATATAAATGGGCATCTGGATTGTTTTTGAGATTTATTTTGAAACACCACTTTAAAAGCAGTCATTAAAATATTTGCAGTCCAGCAATTACCCTCCCTTAAGCCATCTTCCTTCTAAGCTATGTATTGAGGCATGGGCGTAATTAATCACTGTCATCTGTGAACTGATCACCAGGGTGCAGGACTAACGGGACAGGGACTGACCACCTAAAGCAGCCTGGTTTGGGTCTAACAGCAATTCCCCTGCCACAGCTGAGCATGGCACAAATGTCAGTGGGTCACTTTCAGTGGCCTGAGCTGGCACCACTCTTCACCAAGTAAACCCTTGCATGTCTGGACACTTATGGGAAGCCTGGTCCTGTGACACAATGTAATATTCAGAGTTGTTACAACATTCTCATTATCTTGAGAAACTGATGGAATAGATATTTACCATTCTCCAGAAGATGGCATTGCATAAGCAAAGGAAATCTTTCACCTTTTAAAATAACTACAGAAATATTTTGGAATTTAATGGAAGTTTTGTGCTTTGACTGAGAGTTTATAACCTAGAACAAGTCTAATTAACTTTTATAACGGAAAATGCATTTTAAATTTAGCCTTAAATGCCTTGCAAATCCACTTTTGGGAGTCCTTGTTGGCCAGAAGGGGGGGCACTTGTATTTTTAAACCACAACTTGAGGCAACATTGGCAGCCTGTGAATGGTTGATTGGAGACCTAATTCTGCACATTTTCTGTGTGACAAAATCAGCTCTGTGGATGCCATTACCCTTTTCTGAGGAAGAATGTATTGTGATAAACAAAAACATTTGCCACGTTTTCAAAAGGTGGATCATGTGCTATACTTTGTGTGTCCAGGCTTGGTCTTCTCCTGCATGCCACTCTCTTGCCTTCACTGAATAGCTCACCTGCTCTGTCTCTCTGCAGTTAACTTAAGAACATCTAATTTTTTAGAAATATTGCACTGTCTTGATATGCTGAGGGTATATATAAATAAAGCTGTAAAAAGTTGATTTGGAGACGAATAGTAGACATTCCCATTTAAATGGATACTACTTAAGTTGGTGACATCCCATTCTGTATAGATTTCCTTTGGACTTCCAAGAACTCGAAGTATTTCACAACAGAAATCAACTTCATTTTCAAGACTGTCATTTAGGGCACAATTACAGAAGCACTTCATATTTGATTTGTACTTTTATTGCTTCAACAAAAAGTTTTGTACTGGGGTTGATCCTGATGGAATATCTGTCATGGAAGGATTCTTTCTATTTTCAATACTGAACTTGAAATTTTATATGCAGGGTAAGATCCTTTAGTTCCCTTTAAGTCAGTTCAGCAACAGGGAGTTAAACTGACTGCCAGAAATTTAGGTGAGAGAGAAGTTCTCTGCAGAAGATGGATGATATTACAACTTGACAGGAGCAGGAGTGCAAAGGGCCAAATAACAGGAAATATCTTGTTGAGAGGTGAGTGAAACAGAGAGGGGATGGAGAAATGATAAAGCTGCTGTCCCCGTGATCTCCTGCTGGGTAAACCCCTGGCTGTCTGTGTGCATCTGGGACCTCTCTAATCTTGAAGACCACTGTGGTTTCTGTGTGGTTCTTTAGCTCTTCTAAAGCCTAAGCAAAGTTTAGGGAAACATGACATAGATAAAACACTAAGGTAGTATCTGCTTCCAGAAACCTTTCACTACAGTTATCATCTTCACTAGCTTTTGTTCCCTTTGATCGTACGACATTTGCTGGTTTTCCTCAAACACCTTTTTTGTCATTTATGTATATAAATATGTATGTTCATTTAACAGCAGTGGACATATACCACCAGCAGTCAACCAGAAATAGCACACGCTCTGCTTTTCAATAGCTGTTTTTAACTAATTTGCAACTTCAAGGGTAAATCCTGGCACCAATGTACAGCCTGTTTACTGAGCATGTTGACCACTGCTGAGGAAACTGCAAGGAAACAAGAAGAAACCTTGTGTTTCTGTGTAACCGTCTTGGCAAAACAACACATTACGGACCACCAATCAAAATGTGTCTGGGGAAATCCTTTATGTTTCATCCTTACCACTAATGTTTGTCCACGTTGTGGTCTTAATGTATACTCCTACATATAGTTTCGTCCACTGCCTCTGAATCTCTGAAGGACTGACAAGAATACATGTAATTGCACTTGGAATTTGAAGTTGCTTGCACAGTCAGACTTTTGGGTTAAAATCCCATCTGTGTTTGGGCTCAGACTTGAGCCTATCCTTTCTGCAGTGAAGCTGTGGGTCAGACTAGGAGACTGGTAAGAGTGCTCCACAATATCTGTCCCCCTGTTCTGTCACTGAGGAGCTTTTTGTCAAGGCAGACTCTCTTCAAGTGGCACATCGATCCCTCAGTCTTTTAAGATCTCTGTCAGGGAGCATTTCCCTTTCTGTACACGGGGTTGGGGAAGCAGGAACTCAGAAAGGATAGTGATGAGGCAATGTACTTGCAAATGCTGGGCTTGGACCATGGATAACTGCAGCTCTGACATACTGTCAGTATGTGTACACCTTGTGCCAAAGAGAAGTCAAAGACAACTCAAACCTCTGTTAAATGACAACATAAGTTTGTTGCACAGACCATGATGAGGAATAGCTTATGACCTGAAGGTTGCTTCAGGCACATGGTGTAATAAATCTATATTAATGTGAGTGAAAACTTCACAGTTCAGACCAAACTCCTTGGTTGCCCTTGTGCACTGCTGTAGTTTACTCCAGTTCTCTCCTCTATCCCCTTCATCGTCTCAAATGACCTAGCTAAAAAAACTTCAGTCCCTTTATGCCAGCTTTCAAGTCCTGCCACTTTGAGGTTATCTGATAGGTATGTCTCTTGCTTCTGTTTTCCCAGTTTGGGGTCATATTCCTCAGTGTTACAAACCTTATTCCCCCAAAATTAAGAGTTTGAAAATCTATGAGAGACCTAATGCATTTAGCCCACTAAACAAACTGGACTATTGTTTCACCCTCATGTGCTTTATAGAATCACACAATGGTTGAGGGTGGAAGGCATCTCTGGAGATCATCTTTTCTAACCCCCTTACTCATAGAGCAGGTTGCCCAGGATCACATCTGGCTGGCTCTTGAGTACCTCCAAGAATAGTGTCTCCTCTATTCCTGGAAATTCCTGAATGCCTATGCTTGATATTCAGGCAGTAGAAATGTATTTTGTTATATTTACATGGAATTCCTTGTGTTTCACTTAGTGCCCATTGCCTCTTGTCCTGTCACTGGACACCTCTGAGAGGAGTCTGGCACCATCTTTTTTACTCCCCTCACCTCCTCCCTCCCAGGTTATGTACAGTGATAAGGTCTCTCCAAGCCTTCTCTTCTCCAAGCTAAACAGCACCAGCTCTCTTGGCCGCTGCTTGTATGTCACATGCTCCTAACCTTTAAATACCTTGCTGCCCCTTCACTGAACTCACTCCAGCATGTCTACCTCTATGTCCATTTATACACTGGCCGCATTCCAGTATGTCCATGTCTCCTGCACTGGGAAGTCCAGAACTGGACACAGCACTCCCAGTGTGTCTGTGTCTCACCAGGGCTCAGCCAGTGTGAAGTATCACCTCTCCTGATCTGCTGGAATTGCTCTGCCTAATGCAGCCCAGGAGGCTGTTGGCCTTTTTTGCCTGGAGGGCACATTGCTGGCTCACAGTCAGCTTCTCCAGTACCCTCAGGTCCATTCCTTCAAAGCTGTTTTTGCACTGTCCAGCCCCCAGCACATACTGGTTCCTGAGGTTGTTCTTCCCCAGCTGCTGGACTTCGCATTCCATTTTGTCAAATCTCATTAAATTCCTGTTTAGCCATTTCTCAAGTCTGGTGAGGTCCTTGTGAATGGCAGCACAACCCTTTGGTGTATCAGCCACTCCTCCCAGTTTTGTATTGCCTGCAGGCTTGGTGAGGGTAGGTTCTGTCTCATCATCCAGGTCAGTAATACAGATGTGGGACACTTTTGGACCCATCGTTGACCTTGTGGCAGTAGTGATTGGCCTCCAGCTGCATTTTGTGCACAACGGTTTGAGCCTAAGCAGTTCATCCAGTTTTCAGTCCAACTCACTTGCTTACCTAACCTGTGCTTCATGAGGGTGTTCTGGGAGACAGTGCCAAAAGCCTTAGTAAATTTGAGATAAACAAGATCCAGTACTCTCCCCTTGCCACTGATCTGGTCATCTCCTTGTACAGGGCTATCAGACTGGTCAGGCACAATTTCCCCTCCATAAATCCATGAAGCATGAGATCTAGCTGGAGGACGGTCACCAGTGGACTACCCCAGGGGTCACAGCTGAATAAAATACTGTTTAACATCCTCATTACATACCACGATGATGGGATGGAGTGTACCCTCAGGAAGTTGTCACAGAATGCAGAACTGGGCTGGTTTTTGATTTTTGGTACAAACCACAATTTCGTTGACCTTCTTGGCCACCTGGGCACACACTGGCTGAAATCCAGCTGCTGTTAACCAGCATCCCCAGGTCCTTTTCCACTGGACAGCTTTCCAGCCACTCCTCTTTTCCCTGATCCACTGGGTGGGTCACCTGGTCGTGTCCTGTAGGTTCTCACTTGTTCAGTTGTTTGAGGCAGACAGCTATGAGCCCTGTCTTGTTGAATATGAGATCCTTCCTGCTCCCCCTGCTCATTTTGTTTATCAGTAAGCAGAAGCTGCATTTTCTTAAATTAATTTTTATTTTTTTATCTGATTTATTATCAGATAAAAATCAGCTGGGAAAAAATAATCAGTTTCTCCCTACACATAACATTTTCTTTCTTCCAAGCTGATAAGGGCTGCTTCTGATAACATTTTCTGCCCCCTTCAAGTTCAGATAAGGTAAGAGTCCCTCACTGATTAGTGCATAATATATAATACAAAAATGGTGAGCCTCAGAAAAAAATGCAGGAGGAACTATTATTCAAATAAGAACAGCAGACACTTTTATATGAGAACCTTTTCAGTCCCTTCTGGAGGAAACCGTTTCTCAGGCTGTATAGACAGGAACATAAGTGCAGTGTCTGAAGATAAAAATATCTTAAATTTTATGAAGAATTATTCTTTTTGTGAAAAAAACCCCAAGCATTAGAATATGCAACAGATTGAATGCTCAACAGAAGTATTGAAAGAAATGGTGTGAGGTTTGAGCAACGAAGGGCAGCAAGGACTGGGAAATTGGGTTGCAATCCCACGTATCAGATTTCTGTGTCCTTTCTTGCTCTGTACAATGGCAAGGTTTTTCTACCAGTGTTAATCAGAAAATAAGAATCACAATATTCACATGGGCTAGGCAATTATCATCTTTCCTTGGTTTACAGACATGGAAAAATGAAGTGTGAAGGTCAAGGGACTTGCATAAAACCAAACACTGTGGCTCTGGCAGGTGCACCTACCCTTAAACACAGTACTGCTCCTATCCCTGTGCTTCAAAGAGGGATGGTGCTTGAACTGGTTAGAGTTTGGGTGGCACACTGACCAGCTGTGGCACTGCTTGCAGATTAATGAATACTGGGTGGATAGCCACACAAAAACCTGCTACAGAATAAACTAGTGTATTTTCTTTTACCTGTGATGGACATGACTTATACCCCTCCAGTGAAATGGGGTCAGTCAGTGTGAGGATGGAGTGTACAGTGGATAATGCCCTTTGTAGATTCACAGCCTATTTTTCTTCCACAGTAATTTATGAATGCAATCAATTCTCAAGTATTAATATTTCTGTCTAGAAATGAAAACATGAATTTGTTTAAAAGTGTACAAATGTAGGCAAACATATTTATTTGCCAACCTACAGTGCATTTATATTCTATTTCTTTTTTATTTACCAATAAAGTCATCTAATTTGAATTAAATGCTAATTGTGATTGAAGGGAAAATGCTTTGAGACCTCTAGAGATCTTAGTGTCTCTTCCAAAGCAGTTTGGGAGAAATTGAATTCTTCACGCCTGAATATACATTAATATTCTTCATCTGAACTTACTTTCATTTGAAACTTTTCTTATTATTTCTAAAAGAGCAAAATGTCTTGTTTATGCTGGAAGATAAGTGTGTTTACCTGCAGACAAGATAGAGATGGATTCTGTTTACCAGGAAAAAAGCCCCACGAATCTTACCAGAGCCACTAACACGAGGAATTCTGCTTTGTGTGCAGAAGCACAGCATTAGATTCCAGGCCTCTATTCTCAAAGCACTTGCTGGAAAAGGGGAGCCAGGGTTTCAGTCCAAGGTTATGCATAAGGTCAAGTCATGCCTTACCATGATCAGGGTCTGATGCCCAGAAGCTTGGTCACCTTCCTTCAAAACGTGTCTGCTCCTGCAGACAGGGAAATGGGGACAGGGTCTCTCCTGCGCAGGCTCATGTTGATCAGCAAGGGCTGAGACCTGGTCCCTAATACCTTCGGATAAAAAGTGCTGGTGTCCTTTTTCTTTAGAGAGGAAAATAGATGTTGCCTGAAATATGAAATGGGCTCAAAAATTCCTGGCTTGAGTTGTGAACATGCAAGAGGCATTATTTGTTTTCAAATACGTGTTTCAAATGCACTTGAAAATAGCAATTTTGGGAATTGCATTTGTCAACAGCAGGAACTGTGTAGGTAATTTGGTTTGTTTCTGTGCTTTAAGTTATGAAAAAGTAGGCACATTAGCATTACTTAATTCATTAAAATAAGAGATCAGTATGTAATATGCAGAGATTACCTGAAACTGTCATCTTCAGATTTAAGCTCCCTGTATACATAAGGTAAACCTACTAGACCTATGCTTCACAAAATGAGCATTGCATGTTTAGTTTGAGTCCATTTTGAATTTCCGGTTGTTTAAGTTGCTTTGCTGTGAGATAGCTGTATAGAAATATTTGCTTTGCTGTGAGATTGCTGTATAGAAATGTGAGTGAGTGTTGGTGAAGATTTCTGGCCACTGACCACTAACTTGGGTTTTAGTAATACAGAGGACTTAGCTCAGAATTAAACAGTTTGAACACACCAGTTTACCTGTGCCTAGTTACTTAGTTTCTGATAATAACAGCATCTTTACTGGTACTTTTTTTTAATTAATTATGCCTTGATCTTTTTTATCCCTCCCATTCAAAGCATGCTTTGGAGAAACCAAATGCTTTGACTGTGAAGATGGAAACAGGAGAGAGTTAATTCCAGATTTGAACAAGAGCTGGCAAGTAAATTAGAGCTTAATTTCCTTCATCCAAGTTGCTGACCATGTGAATCAGCTCGTGGAAGTGGCTCGTGCAGACTGTCTTACCTCATTAGCATGGCTTTATGCTTTCTGTAGATGAAGACAGGGCAGGAAGAGGAGGGGAGCCTGGTGCAAAGCCAGGAGTCAGGTATCTATGAGGTCTCAACCAAAGACAAATGGATTTCTCCTGTCCCCTTACGAAGCAGGGATGGTATATTACTATACTTGTGATAATGTTACTGCTTATCTTACCCCAGTGGGCCTCTCCACTTTCCCCAGTGTCTGTGGGCCTGGGCTGTTCTCCTCCAAAACTGTCTCTGGATTGGGGGTCTCCATTCAAATTTTTCCACACCAATCACTGACACTTGGCCACACCATATAAAAAGCAAGAACAACTCTCTTTCCCTCTGCCCTTTCCCTCTTCACTCCCTTGGTCTGTATTCTTGCCGTAAACCCAAGTCACCATGCAATGAGATGCTGGATTTTCTGCTAACAGATTCTAGGGGCAGTAGTCACTGATTCACAAGCTGTGTTTTGAAAAGCAGTATTTAAAATTACTGGTATCTGTTAATTAAAATTTACCTGCAGTATTTTTTTTTCTTACCATGATCAGTTATTCTATATTGTGTCTGGTTTGGAGTTCACAAGGATCTCCTTTGAACCTAATTGTAATTCAGCTATAAACTATGAAGTCTGTCTCTTAGTCTCTCCAAGAAGTTCTGAGTACCTCGTATACTCTTTTTTTTCTTCTTTTTTTTTCCCTCAACTTGTGTAGTAATCTTAGAGATGCTTGGTACAAGTACATGTGTTTTAGGGATACATATCTCATAGGAAAATGTGGTGTCTGTGACAGTAAGGTCTTACCTCTGGCTTTTCAGGAATGTAGCATCAGTGATATGCCCTGAATAAATTAGATAAGCCAAAAATTCATGACTCCACTGGGAGGTGAGGGGTTAGTGGTGCCTATTATCTTTGGAATAGCTGTTTCAAGCACAAGTGATGAATCAAGAGGTTTATGTCCTCTGCACAGAAGGTGAAGCACCTCATCAGCAAATATTTTCTGTCACTTGTGGCCAGCCTGGATAGTCTCCCCATTGGGAGATCCTGTGGGAGTTTGTTTAGCTCAGCAACATTACACCAAACAGCTGCCATGATATGAGAGAGTTTTGAGCATATTTACATGTTAGCTCAGGTAGCACAGTAGTAGAGGAGTCTGGCCATTCTGAATTATGTTTTCCAAATTGTCTTCTAGCACAAAAGAAGTTAGGATAATCTGTCCTTTTGGCAACCTTAAGAAAACTTGCACATACAAGTACAGCTCTACATGTTTGTACAGCTAAAGTGAGGTAGTAACAGATCCAGGCTTCACTGGCTTGCTGAAAATAGGAATCACACAAACTTTTCCTCATATTTAGACAGCATACCAAGCCTGAGCTATCTGCCACAATCACGGTCCTCTGATTAAGACATTCTCCTAAGTGTGCTCAACTATCACAGAATCAGTTAACTGTTTGAGTTGGAAGGGACCTTTCAAAGGTCACTTAGTCCAATCCCCTGCAATGAGCAGGGACATCTTGAACTAGATCAGGTTGCTCAGAGCCCCATCCAACCATGATGTGAAAAAGTTTTCAAAGACTCACAGATACCTACCATCAAAGTAAGATTATGTTTGTTTTATAGTCCTCTAGTATTCAAGCTGCCATCAGCTAAAAACCTAAATTAAGAAACTCATCTCTATGTGTTCCCTGATCATTATAGAGTCAGAGTGTTACCTGGAAAATGAACCTTGTCTCAAATGACTCTGTCAGTTTTCTACAGAGAGATCCTAGGTAAACAGGTAAGCTGGCAGCAGAAAAAAGCACAAGAAAACAGAATATTTCTTTCCTTTACTATTCTTTGTGCTACGTTTTCTGTTGGGCTTATTTAATTTTATTATTCTTGTTAGTAAAATTGAATATCCGGCACTAAGGCATTTAGGAAACACAGCACTGTCTGCACTGCAGGCCATTAAATCTTTGTAAATCAGCCCTGGAATATCAGCCTTTCCAACACATCATTATCTTTTTGCATGGTGAGTTGCTCTAATTGCAAACTGCCTAGATGAGATCCCACCCGTGCATTGTAAAATCACCACAAAGCATAATTGGATGAGTCTTAACCATTCTTGGCAGTAGTCAATCTCTTCTACCCCAGTGGCTTGTGAAGGTATTAAAGGAAAAGACAGCTTCAATGTGTATAAAAGAAAGTATTGGCTACTTATTTTTACAGTGAGGAGAAATCCTTTTGTGGATGGGGAGGAGCAGGGAATCTCCAGCAACAAAAATGTAAAAAAAAAAAAAAAGAATCCATAAACTTATAACGACTCTAAAATGCCTTTTGTTTCAACAGCTTCACTGAGTTGCCTGCCAGTAGCCAAACACCACACAAATACTCTATTAAATTCCATTTTTTCCTTTATTTTAAGTTAATTTTTAAATCTGTCTTCAGTTCCAGCCTATCTAAACTGAAGCAGAGGCAATGTACCTACTCTTCTAAATTGGGCTCATGGCCGGTTCTTAACTTCCTTTCAAATGTGTTCATGCAAATGGAGGACAGGGATCTCTGCACAGTTACTGGCAAAGGGGCAACACTTCACTGGATTTTAATTCTCAGATTAAATGTACACAACCTGCTGCACAGGTTGTCAGCGTGTCTCAAGGACAGCCTTGCATCTTTCCAAGGTAACCACAGAGTTCATCTCCGATATCAGGCAGCTGGTTCCCAAACTTAGCAGCTCATTGGAAAGCCATAAATGGACATTCCTGTCCGTGGACACTTGGCTCAAAGACTTTGGTAAGGGCTGTTTGCATGGGAAGTCTGGATCCAGAGTTAGTGTCTGATATTACCTGCACGCTGCCTGTTATTGATGGATGTTCAGGTGTTTTCCAAAACAACAATGCTCAGCAGCTTGTGGGATGGAAATGCTAGGGATGTTAGGAATGTAGATATGATGGACATGGGGTTTTTTTAAAGTGTTTATTGCTTTTGCAGGTTTTTTGTTTACTGGTTCCCACTCTGAGGAAAAAAAAAAAAGACATTGAGATATTCAGATCTTTAAAGTGTCATAAAATGAACATTGAAAAAACACTGGGAACAAGAGGAAGCCAAAGAAGAGGCCTCACTTTATGTAAGACTGGTGTCATAAAACATTTAAATCCTTTCAGAGTGTGTGGCTTTCAGCTCTCCCATGCAGATAAGTGTCAGATTGCCAGGCAGCTTTGCTTAAGGAACATGGCACTATCTATTAAATAATTTTTCTTAGTTCTCTAAGAAAATTCTCTAGTTAAACATTTATCATAAAAAAATAAAGCCTGATTCATCTTTTCATTCATCTCACCTTTATCAGGTGCTAACCTAGTTACTCAGGCAAGTTTGATCTCTCTTCTTCTTCTTTTTTTTTTTTGAGTTAGAAAACTTCCATGGCAATGCACCAGCCACTTATGCCTTTGGGAAATATCACTATCCATTCCTATTCCTAGACAGAACAAGTTACAGCCAGCATTTACTGCAAGGACCCTATCCCTCAGGGAGACCATAAAAACATATATTAGCCAATAGTGGGATAAATGTCTCAAAGAGAAGGGGAAGTGGAAAAGGGAAGCAAATTATAATCTTTTACATATTTAGATAACTTCTTGGTCCTCAGATCTTCCTGTATCATTGCTTTTCCCCTAGAGTTTTTGGGATTTTGTCTAGGGGGTTTTGTTTGGTTTGGGGAGGGAGGGGTAGACTTGTAGGGGTTTTGGTTAGGTTTTGGTTTGGGGATTTTTTTTTTTGGTTTTGCTTTCTGTTTGGGCCTTTTTTCCTAATGGATTCTTTCTTCTTTTGCCTCATCTCACTAGGAGAGAGCCCCTTTCTCCATACGTTGTTCCTTTATGGTGTTACTGAGATTCCTCTGAATAGTTCTGTCCATCCTTCTCTGAAGTCTTTAATCCCACAAAAAATCTTTTAGTAAGGATTCCTACAGTTGCATTCACGGTTTCTGCAACTAAAATGCAATCCTCCTCTGGTACCATCTTGGGTTACCCCCTCAGGCTGGTCCAGGGTCCCAGGCAGACTGTTTGAAATAGAACAAAATCAAGACCATGCACACCTTTCAGTCTGTCCTTTTCCCTCCTGTTCTAGTGGAACTAGGACATCTTCCACTAATTCATGGTAGCAGGATTGCTTGAGAAGGCTGAACTTTCCTCTGAAGTGTAGGGCTCATTTTAGTGGCTTTAGTTTGAAATTGAGATGGTTTAAGTTTCTTTGCACAGAAATAAACTGCTAATTTCAGGTGACATACCATAGGAAGTCATGTGGTACTGCCCTCTCCTGAGTTTTCTCTGCGTTGGTGAACACCAGTACAGTCATGTATAACTGAAGACTGTCTTCTAAATTTTCAGATTACCCAGAGCTGCACTGATGAATTTACAATCTTTAGTTACTTTAGCATTGTTATAATTTTATTCCTGCTTCTGTTGAGCCTTGTATTGTGTGGTTGGTTTCAGAGTATCCCATATCTTTCAACTCACTTTTTCAATTTCCGGGTTTCCCTTTTAAGGTAAAAACATTTAAATTATTTGTAAGTCTGTGGTTCTTCAGTAGCAGTTGTAAGAATGGCACTTTGCCATTCACTGTGATGCTGAAACTCCCATTAGGATCATAGTCACACCCTGGTTTACTACTAGCACTGCTTTCTGTTGTTACATACTGACTTAGCTCCTGAATTATTTTCGTCCTAAGGCAGAAGGGATAAATCCCTAGACACGTGTGTTTCATTTGTTTTAAAGAATAAAATATTAGATGGAAATAAATTTTTTAAAATTATTTTAGAAAAGCTGACCACATCAAATGAATTCAAGTATCCTTCTGCACCTCTTAAAACACCAAATGCCTTCTCTCTCACAGACATACAAGTCCTGCATGACTCTATTCTTTTATTTGTTTTCACCAATACAAAAATCAGTGCCGTGGAATAAAGACCTGCTTGTCAGTGGCTTGCAGCAGTACAGAAAAGCCTGATCCCCCGGGTTTGTTTTTGCTATGGGAAATTATTACACTGCAACATATGCTAACTTTTCTTGGAACTGCTTGTTTTTTCATAGGCTTTATTTCAAACTGGAATTCATTACCAGTGTGTTCCATTCATTACAATTTCTTACATTATTCCTCTGAATTTTTAAAAGCTTTATTTGGTTTGGCCTATGAACTTTCCCATCCCCCCAAATCAACACTTATGATCTGCCAGTCCACAAATCAACTTTCCACTAAATGTTTAATCAGTTTATGACAGAAAAGCCTTTTTATGTAGATTTCAAAAAAAGTTAGGCTTATGGAAGCAGTCAGGTAGTCTGTGCTTGTCTGTCCATCTAACCATTTGTCTGTCTGTTGCTTTTAACAAGATGTTTAAAAACCTGTTGATCAGCATCTTCCCTCTCCAGACCTGTGATGAAAACAAGTAGCTGTGGAGGTCCCAACACAACAGGCTTGCCTACTAACAGGAGAAAAAAAATCTACAAGGCTTAGCAGACACAAGAGAGTCCGCTCAGGAATGAGCGAGCAGAAATACCCAAACTGCAAGAAACTCTTCAGTCAGCTTGCATGATACAAGACCCTGAATAATTTGATGTCAAAACACAGATGCAAGCTTTGCTGTTCCTGCAGTCTGTGGATTGCACAGTGGCTGGGGACTTACAAAGAGATATTTGGAAGGAAAGTCTCAGCTTTTCACATTCTTCGCAGGGTCACTAGTTGATGTTTAGTTAGTTGGTATCATTAATGTTGATGCTTCAGTAAGTCAGATGGAATAGGCTCCAAAGGCACCTATTTTTCCTTATCAGCTGTGAAAGCAGCTAGCTCAGGTGCAAGCATCTGTGTCACAGTTCAGTCCAGTGCATCCATTTCCATCATCTCTCTGTAGGTGGACATGAGTAGGACCTTTTTGGAGGAACAATTTTGTCTGTCACTACACCCTGCTCAAACCAACTGATGTCAACTGTTCAGGAGCCCTGCGCTTGTCCCCTACCACGACTGGGGGACAAGGGCTGCTCCAAGTCACAGTGGTGGGAGTAGACCCAGCACCGTTACTGTGATGGTGCCAGTGCACTCCCGAGAATGACCGTGCAACTCCACCAGTGCCAGTGCTGTCACAGGGCAAAATGGCTTCTGTAGAGAAAAGCACCCGGCCACCCCTACCACAACTATCAGCCTCCCTGTGTGAACCATTTTTGATTTCCTAAGAAGTGTGACTTGAGCTATTTATTTTTGTAGGAAGACCTGCTGTGTGCTAACAGGTAATCTTCAGAAACACGTACTTCAGTAATTAGCCCGGCTTGTTCCTAAATTAGGTGTATTGATCAAGTGGTTCAGAAGGGACTTTGTAGTACCAGATGTGGCTTGGATACGAGCCCACCTCACCATCCTTGCTGCTGCTGCAGCACGAGTGGGCTGGGCTGGACTGTCACTGCACTCTAATCTCTGATCCTTTCCACATTTGCAGGATTTCACACTCCAGCCTCCAGGGATGCCAAGGAAAGCAGCATGGAGGAGAAGCGCTCCTGTGGGCCTCAGCAGCCGTGAGATGGCTGTCTCGAGCAGCAGGCCCTGGCAGGGCAGGGCTGACCCTTTCCGTGTGGTAGCTGCCTCCTCGGGGAGCCGGCTGCCTGAGCAGCAGAAGACGAGCGAGTCCCCTCTCAGCTGGTTCAGAGGGGTATATTTACCTCCTGCTCTGCACCCATTAAACAAGACGTTCGTCAGGGGTGGCGAGTGGCAGGACATAGACAGCGTCCAGGAAACGCGCAGGGCCTTCCTGCAGGACTTCTGTAAGAAATACAACAGCAGAAAGAAGCTGCAAACCCACCTGGTGCACCTGGTGTCAAGAATTTACGTGGAGGACCGGCACAAGGTCCTGTACTGCGAAGTGCCGAAAGCGGGCTGCTCCAACTGGAAAAGGGTCCTCATGGTGCTCAGTGGACTCGCTGCTTCAGCAAACAACATCTCCCATGATGATGTGCACTATGGAAAGCACCTAAGGAAACTGGACAGTTACGACCTAAAAGGGATATACACACGCTTGAACACGTACACCAAGTTTATATTTGTACGGGATCCTATGGAAAGACTGGTATCTGCCTTCAGGGATAAGTTTGAACATCCAAACAGCTACTACCATCCCGTATTTGGGAAGGCAATAATTAAGAAGTATAGACATAATGCAGGTGAGGATGCATTGAAAACAGGATCAGGAGTTAAGTTCAAGGAGTTTATCCAATATTTGTTAGATTCCCATCGACCAGTAGGAATGGACATTCACTGGGAGCAAGTCAGTAAGCTCTGCTATCCCTGCCTTTTCAACTATGATTTTATAGGAAAGTTTGAAACCCTGGAAGAAGATGCCAATTACTTTTTGCAGCTGGTAGGTGCTCCAGCTGATCTGAAGTTTCCTAAATTCAAAGACAGACATTCCTCTGACGAGAGAACAAGTGCAGAAGTAGTGAGGCAATATTTAAAGGAATTGTCCAAGGAGGAGAGACAGCTGACCTATGACTTCTATTACTTGGATTACTTAATGTTCAATTACACCTCATCACTTGTATAGCACCAGAATAACTTCAGGCTTCTATTAGATATTTATCATTTTGGGATTAAAACAACTACTTTGATATTAGCCCTGAAAGGAAATGAAGTTACTGCTAAGTAGAGCTGTCTTGACTTAGTGGGGATTTTATAAGCTAGAGTGATATAAATTGATATTAAATTATGGAGAATGCAAAGAAAAAAAGACCTGTAAACAGCATAAATTGCACTACCATGCCTGAAAAAGCTGCTTTTCCATTATTGATTATACTATGGAAGCAGTAGCTCAGCCAGCTGTTGCATTAGCTTACCTAATGTTCTTTTAATAGTTTAAGAAAAAAACATTCAGAATGGAATGATTTTTGTGTGTGTGTATTTGCTTTAGAAATTGGTTTTGAAAAAACTTTTGAATGTATTTTACTTTCTGTCACTTATTAATAAAGAATCATGGGCTAATTTTCTAAAATGTTTGTGGTGTTCTCAGTTGCAAGGCTTGGTTTTTTGATTACTATTAGACTGTAGCCAATTTTAGACCTGATCTTTTTTATTGAAGGACACTCTTCAATACAAATGCATCAAACTAAAAATAACATAGCAGCTCAGCTGATGAGCAGAGTAAATTTGGGTAAGTCTGTGAAGGACCAGTCCACTATCGCATTTTGATTGATGCACTGGAGTTGACAAGTATGACCCTCCTTCCAGAGAGCTGCTGTATTCAACAAAATTAAGATTTTGATGCACAGTGGATGCATTACATGGGATACATGCATCCTGTGGTCCCAGTATTCATGGTAGTCTTCATTTTTGGTGAAATGGACAAAGTTTCAGTGTGGTAGGTCTGGGATATTCTAAGGTCTGTACGGAGAAGCAACTTTGATGAAACTACTGTGACCATTCTGAGTTTGCTGGGGTCTGATTACCAGCCCATGTCCCAGCAATCTGTTACAGAGAAGGTGTGTGTGCCCATTGCCTCCCAAACCTATAAACTGGTTGTGCTCCCAGAGCTTCCCCAGAGCTTCACCTGTGTTTTGCTGTCCTGCCTGCCTTGCCAGCAGTCACCAAGCCCCAGGAGTGGGGTGGGTGCTGCAGTTCTATGTGGTGGAATGTGCATTGGTGATTTGCCCTAGAGGAAGATGTGCCCAGAATCCCACCCTCCTGGTTATAAAAGGAAAAGGTACCTTCTACCCTTCCCTTCCCTCTCCTCCCACAAGAGCTGCCTGACCAACACATGCAGTTGTTCCTGTCTTACCCAATGGGTGGCCAGGGTGTCCCAGGATGAGGAGAAATCTCTGCGAAATCATAGGGTCATGGAACCATTGAAAAAGACCTCTTAGAACATCAAGTCCAGCCATTAACCTAACACTATCAAGTCCATAGCTAGACCAAATCCCTACAATGGATAGAGAAAAATCTCTATGCCCTTCCACTATTGCCCATCCAATAAAGATGTCACCTACACCTTGCTTTCTGGAATGGTTTGGGGCATCTTGTGCCAGCGTCTCGATATAGCAAGCTGTAGGGTGAGGAAACATCCTGATGGGAAAGTGATGCAAGTAAAATATCCTTTTCCTCTGTTGCAAACCACTGGTCACAACTAGTGCTATTACTGGTCTTCCCCTTCATCTCAGGCAAATGTACAGATTCAGTTCTTCCACAGGAGTATTCGTGGCCCCCAACTGAAAGGCCAGACCATTCCCTAGGTACCCTCGCTGCTTGATTCTCCCTCAGTTTTCTCCTCAGAAGAGGAAAAAAAGCCACCTCCAGTCTTCATGGTGCCAGAGTGTAATCAAGCAGGCTCTGCATGTCTCTCCTTGTGGTGGGACAAGCCACTCCAAGGGCAACATGTATAAGAACACTGGGCAGCCCAAGTCACAGGTTGTGCTGTCTGTGGCTAGCAGCACCCATAGCTTAAGCAATCCTGTTCCCATGGAGCAAAGAGGAGAAGGAAAAAGCCTTTTTCCAACAACAAACAGTTGCTTGTGTGAGCTGTTGCTGTGCCTGGATGGACCCACAGGTGTTAACACCAGAAGTGTTTGGGAGGGGATATCTGACAATTGAACTGCCCCCACACATGCTTCTCCTCAGGTGAACAAAAATCTCCCCTTTTTAACACAGGTTGGTGTTACTGAGTTCCCACTTGTCTTTACCCCACAGGATTTATTTTTTATTTAACTTGACCATGCACTTCCATGACTTGCTCTCAAATGTGATTATGCATCAGGACGTTAAAGAACAGCTCCTGAAAGTTTTGATTTTGAACCACGCAACCCTCTAACTCATGTGAAAACTCCCTTGGGTTTGACCTTGGTTTGACCTCTAGATTCTCTGTCCTTGTAAGTATTGAATTCAACCTAAAATCCTGAGTGAATCTCCCTTGCCTTACAGGAAGACCATTGAATATAGTAAATTTAAATAAAAAATAAATGTCCACCAACCTTTGGGTGTCTATATATTTCTTTGTCTTGCCTGTTGTGGATGTGTGTTAATTAATTGTTAGTTTACAGGCAAAAAAATGGCACACTAGTGGTAAAAGTACTTTCAAAAAAGCACATGAGGAAAAAGGTGCAACATGCTAATAAAGAATGGAGGCCAATTAATATATGAGTTTGGTATGAATACTTTATTCAGAGAAATAAATTAATATTAGTAAATGACAAAGTCTCTGAAGAACTTAAGTTTCACATTGAGCTCATTTTAGTGGCAAAATTTCTGCCTATCTGATCAGAGGATGACAGAGAATTAGGGAGGCAGCTATAATTGCATTGAAAAAGCTGCACAGTCTCATAAGATTTCGTCTACTAACTGGTCTTAGATAAAGCTATTGTTTGAGTCAAGGAGGGGGTTGAAAGGAATTATTAGCAAATGTTTGGTTTCTGCAAATGATAGGGAAAATGACATTGATTTGCATACATCCATGGACATGGACATCAGGTCCCCAGATTGTCATCTTGAAAATCTGGTTTGCATTTGTGATTTAACAGGGGAGGACTCTAGTTAAGGCCTTTAAAGCATGTATGTGCATAGAGGCGTAATTGTTTTAGCAGCACTGTTGTTCTATGGCTCTAGTGAAAGTAATTTAACTTCTTTGTATGCTCAACTTCAAATTTCATAGCCCCTAACTGCACTTAAAAATTCATTTTTTGAAAATCTAACCCAGACTTTTGTAAAGAAGAGCCTCTCCATAGTCATCTTCAGCAACCTAAGGGATTCAGATGATCTCAGTAGCAGAATCTAGATTGTACTTTGCCTCATTAACCACATTTTGAAAATCACCAGCCTGCTTTGCCAGGAATTAAGTTACATGATTTAAAATTAACATAAGAGTTAAGCATAATTGAAGTGGGACTGTGATATCTGACTTATGGGATTATAAGAGATAAAGGCATAATTTACAGCATAAAAGATAACCTCTATTTTTAAAAGTAAATTTGAAAAGGTCAAAGAGTGAGGCTGAGTTGTAACTTTCTTTATATTTTTTAAGAATCCTGGGAAAAAACAAAAACTGAAGGTCATCCACTATAACTAGCATAAAATCTCATCTCCACAACTGTGCACAGATGTTTGTATGCTTGGAAAATTATATTGAATGTATGCAGAAGAGGAATGAAAATACACTCCACAGCATTCAGTGCGATTACATCTACACTAGAAATCAGCTGTGGCATGCAGAGCCTCTTTTAAGTGGCTTCATTACAGTAAATGCTTTTTAGTTATGAACATTTCTTCATTTGAAGCTCTCTACGCACTTCTCTAATGCAGGTCAGTTGTCAGAGCAAGTCAAATGTGCTGTAAAGGCATTACAGGGAGTCTTTGGGAGGGCTGGAGTGGCAGGAGAGTGCTCCCTTGGCTCATGTGTCTCTTCCAAACACCAGAGAGTCATGCTTCCCTCCTGAAATTAAAACTTGATTTTTGGAACCTAATGTTCTACATCTGCCTTTCTTCTAAAATGGATCAATATTAATAAAACCAAATTATGCAATAACAAGTTTTTTAAATAATAAACAAATAAATTAAATATAAATAAGTTAGACTGCATAGTTGTGCATTTTTAAATTCTGATACATATGTCAACATAAGGCAGCTTCTTTTTTCCAGGTAGTATTTGGCTTGCAAAGCTCAGACATAGCCATTGTGCCCATCTCTTCTAAAACTGCTGCTAAACTTGCTTGCTGAAAGTCAGAGGTGTGCAGCCACAGTGCAATCAAACACAGCACATACTCCTGAAATTTCCTCTGGTGGAACTCCCCCAAAAGGCCAAGTTTATTGGAGCTACTCCTGCCTCAGGCTGCGCTATCTTGGTGATGTGTCATTGGAGATCACCACTTTAATTTTAAAAGTAGTTTAAATTTAACTGAAAAGTGCAATATGACACTTTGGGTAAGTCTGAGAGGAAAATATTTTTCTAGAGCTTTGTATTGTATATGTAGGTTACATATAAACATCTTTGTTGTATGTGCCTTCAGGCTGACGATACATCAGAAAAGTCTTTTTAACTGTAATGCTAATACCAGTTTATCAACTTTATAACTCCTGTGATGCCTTCAAAACTAAATTAATTTGGTCTTGGAACATAAAGTCTGAAATCTGACCATAAATCATTATACTTCATTAAAAATATGGATGTACCTGTCCTGTATCAACCAATTCACGTACAGTTCAGAGGGCAGGGCAGGCACACACACTACTGGGATGTGGAACGATCTGATTTAGCAAAGGTCATCTGTTTATGTCCCCAGATATCTGGGATTGCTTTTCCTTCGGAAATGTGTCCAAGTGGGTGGATGCAGGAAACAGTCATATTATTTAGCTTAATGAGAATGTCTTATATTGATTATCATAAAAATACCTGTTTTATGAGAGAACAGTTGTGCTTTTGGCAATGTAGCTAACTGCAGTGAGTCTCACATGTTTCTTCAATCTTAGATGTAGCTCTGCTTGTGGCTGGAGTGACAGACTTGGACCTTCATCCAGGTTCTGTAACTCCATGCACTTGTTGGACAAACATGAAATGCTCTCTGCGTTGGGGTCCCCACGGGTAAAGTGGTCCTGTAAATAGAAGGGAATTGTACCATGTGCCTTCTCCTCAAATCACTAAACTTTGTGGCTAAAGAGCGGTGGTTAGAAAATAGGTATTAGTATGGAATTTAACTCATAGGATATTCATTGTCTTTCCTTATGTTTTACTTCCAATGGCTTGGAGGAAGCTGGGGACTTCCCAGCTTTGCTCCAGCCGAGAAACACATCATTCAGCTCTGTTCTGGGCAGTTGGCAGCCTTAAGAATGCAAGCTCTGTTTCAAAACACTGTGCATCTGTCAAGCCTATCCAGGCACTGCCTCAGCATAAAACCAGTGCCAGGATGTCTGACCAGGGGAAACTGTCCCTCCAGTTCCTTTGGGAGAGCAGACAGGGTGAGAATCTTGCTGTCTCAATTTATTCTGAGCCCAGATGAAAGAGAAGCTGTTTTATTTTGGTGCAGTAGCTGTAAATAAAGCGATGCTCAACTAGAGGGTTCTGCAGAAGCAGTGGATCCCATCCAGGTAGGCAAACTCCTACCTTGTCCTAAACACCAGAGCTGCACGACCCAGTACCCAGGACCATGTTCCCCCAGCCCTTTCTGAGGTCTTGCCACCCCTTGTGACAGGCTCCAGTTTACCTGGCATGCTAGAACATCTCAGGATTTATCTCCTGCTAACATAGCCACTGTTTCTGTGACCCTGGGGAGGCTACAATTAACATGGGGATGGCACTGAGACAGGCTATGTTGCTTTCTTTCTTTTGTCTTCAAAAAATGATGTGAGAAACAACTGTTAGAGGGAAAAGAGTCCTCATAAAAGGAAAGGGAGAATCTCAAGGCTGTGACCATGACTTTTTTTTTTAGTATATGTAATCGTCACTTCCTTTCTTCTGTTTCCTCACGTAGAATTTCCCTCCCTCTCTAATTATGCCAGCACAAATGGGTGAGACCAATTGCCGGGTTGCTCTCAGCTGTCAAGTGTAAGCCACCTCCAGTCCAGCACATGTATGTTATCATGGCACTGAGGCTGCACTAATAAGCCTGCCTGAGAGCGTGGTACTGTCAGCCACCATCTGTGCACATATATCTATCTTGACCTTGTCATGTAGAAATTCCTTCTATCTCAGGGTTTGGGTTTTTTCTCTCAAATTCCTTCCAGAAGCCACAGTTTCCACAAAAGCCCACAATACTGCTAATTTCCCAAGATTTGTAAATTTGAAGTGGCCTGTGGAATTTGCATTCAAGAAACAGCATTCTGAGATATAAGGTGTGGGAGCAGAGCAGGTTTATCTGGGCATTTCAGCACACAGAGAGGTAAATCAATACTCAGTGGATTGTAAATACATTTCAGTAAGATATAAAATGCTAAAGGTTTAATTTTCTCAGGATAGTTAGTTGGATGTAAAAACTGTATGTCTGCAGAGTAGGACCTGCATATTGAATTATCTCATTCTTGGTAAGAGCAGACGCACACAGACAGACTTTTAAGTTCTAGGAATGATAATAAGTTACAGTTCATCTGAGAAACAATGTGTGTTCACAAAGCTGAGTTCAACTACATAGTCCCCTTCCTACAAACTTGCATAAATGCAATACAAATGCATGCACATGTTTTATAAATGCATGTGCACACACACAGTATATGTATGTTAGTCTTACAACACCCAGACAAAGGTTTTCCAACAATGGTAGTGGGAGCTACATAGCTTAAGTCCTGCATTTGACTTTAAAGACCTTAAATGTGCATGAAAATACAGGCACATAAACATTCTGTTAACATGGTGCAGAACCACAACGTTATTCCAAGCAAACCTGAACTACTTCCAGGGACTGCACGTTTGCCCCTTGCACAGCCTTTCTTTTTGCTTCTTTAGCTCGCTTGGGACGGGATGCTGCCAGGTCTGTGGGTCTGCAGTCTGCCAGCTGCGCCTGCTTCTGGTCATGGGTACAGCTACAGGTCTTGGGAGGAGGTTTCCTGGTGGGACACTTGGTAGGGGGGGAAGTAGGCAGGGGTTTACAGCATCTGTCTGCTTTCAAGGAGGTTACGGTGTTACCCCCTGTAGTGCACTCCAAGCCATAGACACAAGCTGTCACCTTTGCTATGACTTCTGCTATTCTCTTAAAAAAGAAAGAAAAAAAAAGTAAAACAGAAAAGGGACAGAGGAAAAACCTCTAATGAGAAGGGGAAATGTTAATTGTGGCTGGAGGTGACAATGCACAATAATAAATTGCTGCTTTGCTATTGTATCTCTGATCAAAGTACTCTGAGGCTGTGGCAGAGCAAAAGCTCAGCTCCAAGGGAGGATGATGTTTCTCAAAATCCTCGTGATCCCTGCAGGTCCTCCTGAATAGCAGAGAAAACACAAACACTGAACCAAAGTTAGATAAAATTTTTCTCTCTCTCAGACTTGCTGCCAACAAGGCTCCTGTTTCTCCCTGTATCTTTTTGTCTGTCTCCAGCCTAGTGGCTACAGTGGGTCCAAGACAATGCACTGCCTCCGAGTACAGAAACTCCCCTAATGGAAGCACTCTTACCAAGCAGAATCTGGCCCACAATTTATTTTCTGCCTTGTTTCATTTAAAAGTGATGGTAAGAGTAAAATTTTCAGCTTAAGCTCATGTATGGTGGCTACTCAATCTGTAAGTTAGCAGGCAAAACTTTTTAGGTGGGCTGAGCCACTGCTGCTGCCAGGCACATCTGAGTTGCAAAGGCCCCCTCTGAAAAGCAGGATGGCCCTAAGGGATACTCCTTAGTGTTGCTGAAGAACCCAGTTCTTAGGAAGCCATGCCTAACAGACTTTTAGCATAAAAATATATCCCTAAAACATACTCATAATTGGTAGCAGCAGAAGCTAGTTTCCCAAACCCATACCTTTCTGAGCAAGACATGGAGAAAAAGAGGGAATATTTGGGTACATTTCAAGAGATTCTTTCCAGCATTTTCAGTTTTACTTTCTGTGCCACCCCCAAGCACCAAGGCATTTCTTTAATTTACCAAAGGAAAACAAGCTCTACCCACTGACACATTTATAGCTAAAATCCGCTCTCTGTGCTGTCTTGGTTGCAGAAACAGGCACAGGCTGAATGAAAGAAGCTGGGAACTTGTTATGTAAAATCTACAGCTTTTCTAGTGCTATTATGTCTTGACCCCTTATTTTGGCGCAGGAACAAAACCACTGAGACTGGACAGTTATAGGGTTTCACAGGCTTTTTTTTTTTTTTTTCCCCTTTTTGGCTTCATCACAAAACCCAAGTGAATCAATGGTGTGCCCAAACTTCTGAAATAGTCTAGGACTTTCAGTATCTTCTACACACAAAGAAACAGTGGGGAAAGATTTGTCTTCTATTTATTCATTACTTAATCAGGGCAGACTACTGTCTAAAAATATCTTGCTCAAGATCACGATAGAAATCTCTCACACATTTTTCCAATTGCTTGGACTACACTATTATCCCTACTGTTTTACATTCACATTGTTTTCTGTGTGTGGCTTTAAATCTCCATTTTTCCCAATAAATTACACTTGCCTGTAACCCAGGTGATCATTTTCCCCTCCAAGACTTGATCTTTGTTCTGCTTCAGCATCATCACTTGAGTAAAAA
>VZRQ01010610.1:253854-362410 GCA_013397975.1 Machaerirhynchus nigripectus
AGGGAAGGGAAGGGAAGGGAAGGGAAGGGAAGGGAAGGGAAAAATATCTTTTTTGGCTGCAGACTACAGGGACTTTATACGCATTTTATGCCTCTTCATGATTTTGGAAACTTGGAAGTATCTACAATTTCTCAGGTATACAGTCAACTCTTTGAGGCAATGCACATGGGATAAGGGTGAACTTTAAAGAATGAGTTACAAGTTTCTGACAATGCCCAGCAAAAACTGCATTGTGACACTGTGTGAAAGTGCCCTTCTGTGCCTTTTGTACTAAATAGGCTTGGTTTGGAAGTCAAAACTAATTCTTGAAGAGACCATTCCGCAAATTCCTCCCTGCAACACTGAGGCCCAGGCTGAGTGGTTTTCCATGCCCTCCCACACCCCAAGAACAGGCCAAGCCACAGTGGGAGCACTGGGGATACCGGTGCCGGTGAGGGATGTAGCTGGAAAGAATCCCTTTCACTGGCACGCTGGTTCTGCCGCGCTGCGGGTAAGACAAATGTGCTCACGTCAGTCAAGTGTGCCAGTGACACAGAAAGTCAGGTAGGTGTTGGACATGTTAAGCTTATACAAAAGGGGCCACGTCAAACCATAAACCCCTCAGAAACTTCCCTTTCTCTGCGTGCATTCTTATAAAGTTACATCTATTTTTAACAGGGATCAGACTATTTTGACCTGGAGAGGTGTCATAGAATCATAGAATGGTTTGGGTTGGAAGGGGACCTTGAAGACCTTCTAGTTCCAACCCCCTGCTTTGGAGCCCAACCTGCCTTGTCTCGTTTATAGCCACTAATTCAGTACAATACCTGTCTGCACAAAAATTGTTTTCTTCACAAAACTATGAGATCCACTCTAAACAGCAACTTATGGCAAGGCTACCTATCCAAAACATGAATGCAAGAAAACAGATGACTGATGAGTTGATGAGTTTAAAGAGGTAAGCCATGAAGAATTATCTCAGACTAGTTATTCTATATTAAGTCTGCAAATAACTAAAAAAAAAAAAAAAAAAATCTTATCCCCAAAGTCTTCTGCAATAAATGCATTTTTGTGTTGTTTTTAGGTAAGGGATTGAATAGCTCCAGTTGCCATTTCTGAGTTTGAAACCTTTCTCCTAGTCCAGTAAAAATGCAACACCTGTATCACTAACTTGATGTGTTGGAGTTTTTGCAAGCTGTAAACACAAAAATCTGTCAGAAATCAAGTTACTCTTCTGTAAAGGATTTTGAGAAAAACATGCTATCAGGTTTGCTTTAGAAGCTTATGGACAAAAGGACTTGTAAATATTCATTGTCAGACCTTCTTTTTTGGTTAGTTAAATGAAAGATGCACCACTGCATAGGAAAAGGATCAACATCTTCACATCTGTGCCCCGAGGTTTTAGCTTTTAGAAGGTATTAGTGTTGAGAGGGAAGATAACCTCTATAAAATACATAGTATTAAGACAACAGTTACTATAATAATCTACAAAGATAACCTGAATGATCTGAAGCAAAAGTGTCTTTCTCAGAACGTGCTGCATAAGCCCATTCATGGCATACATTTCCATTAGATATAAAAATCCTATTAATATGAAGCTATGTATGTATTATATGTATTTTCATTATATTATATTATATACAAAAACCAGCTTGAACAAAGAACAAATTCCTAGCATTTGGCCACAAGTCAAACATACTACACCACTGACGCTCAGCCTTGCCAAAGAAAAAAAGGAAAGGAAATAAACAACACCACGGGACAGATTTAATTTTTAAATTTCACAGTGGTGGACAGAGGTAGCAGTACAGAGCAGTGTGTTTCAGTGTTTCTAGAGCCTTTGCTGCTATCCCAAGTTAGGTTTGCTGAGAGCATCACCACTGTACATTAGCCATGGAACAGTAAATGAGTTCAGACCTTGCAGAGAGATCTCTGAATGTACCTAATATACTAATCATGCCAGCTGTTGAGGGATCTGAAGGGATCACTGTGAGGCCTCGTGTGCTTCAGGGTTTTCCTCAGCAGGTAAGTCTGGAAGTAAATATAGAATCACTGCCAGTATACGTTGAACATGACTTAAATCGGTAGATTGAGAAAAGGATGGCCAAACACAGCAGACTGGATTGTGCTCTAGTGTGATGCCTGTCAGACAGAATGTCTGCAAAATTGCATGCCTCAGAGTGAAACAAGACTTATCCACAGAATGAGGGCTATATCCCCAGAAGGGCTCAGGAGTCATTGTGGAAGAGCAGGAAAGAAGGCTTCCTCGGTGCAATACTGTGGCAAGAATGACTAATTCAATTCCCAGGTGTGCTAAAAGAAATGCCTTTACTTCAGAATATGCCTTCTGGGAGACCAGTATTAAATATGCGTTTGAAAATGCATGTTGAAAAAGTGGTGAAGGCACAAACAAGAGCTGAAAAAAAATAAAGTTTGTGAATTTTCTTTAGAGGGAAAGACTGAGAGCTCAGTCTGCTTAGCTTATCAAAAGGATGATGAAGAGATGAATTGCTCGCATTATATAAGTATCCTCATGGGAAGACAGTAGAAGTACAAGAGGCTTTTTTAATCGGGCAGATAACAGCATAATAAGAAGCAGCATATGGCAGATGAATTCATACAAATTTAGTTTAGAGACAAAGACCATTTTTGGTGATGAAAACTATTAGTCTTGGGAATAAGCTACCAAGGGAATGGGTGGATTTTCTTTCCCATGAGTTTTCAAATCTAAGCAAGGATATTTTTTGCAAAATATATTTAACCAAATATAAGTTACTGAACTCATGAAATGTTTCTTGAGGTAAAGTGTAATGGTCTACAATATACAAAGTTAAACAGAAAATTATATGTTGCTATCTAGTCTTGAACTCCACAATTCTTTGACTGAGCTTCAATTCTGTAGGAAATGGAGGTGGTGGTGAGGGAAGAGGCTGAGCATTTCAATCTGAGGAGCTTAGAAACAGCAGAAGGACTGTAAGCGAGAGCAACACAGCTTGGTCAGGAAAGCAAGGCTGGGTGTTACAGAGTGTGTAACAGTGGTGTTTACCGAGTGCTACATTTTCTGTGGCTGATAAAATCTGTGAGTACTTAACTGAATTTCAGTCTCACCTAGCAAAGTCAGATAAATCTCTTTGGTCCCACTGGCTAAGGCTACACAGCCCCAGCACACAGACCACCAGTATGATGGGCTGGTTTTCCCGCCCGGCACATTCAGAGCTAACCGCATCCTGTCTGTGCTGCTGCTGCATGTCAGCGCCCCCCTCCATAAGAGACCTTCCTTCCCCATTTCCAGTTGACCTGGGGCTGTTCCCCTAATTTTCCTGTGCCCCCATGAGTGCCTAGAGCAGCTTCCCTGCCCCTTCACTCCAGTTCATCAATCCTGCCTGGTTGTGCAACCAATGAAGCTTTTTGAACTGACATTGCAGCAGTTTGTGGTAGAAGGGGAGAAAAAGGTTTTTGCTTTCTTTTTTTTTCTCCTCACAGCAAAGGGTCTGTCCATGCCATGTTCAAATTAAACTATTTCTAAAGATGAAAAGCCTCCAGGTGGTTCCTGTACTACCTAGTTCTTAATTTTGCTTTTCTAGCAGTAATTGAAGCCTATTGAGGTGGGGGAGAGGGCAGAGAAAAAGCAGTCAATCCAAACTGTCTTGTGAGGGAGGTAATAGAGCAGGGCTAAGGAAGCTCAGCAGTCATTTAAGTGCACAGCTTCTTGTAAATCCTTTCTGAAAAGCCTGAATGAATCCCCCAAATGAATGGCCATTTTGTCCCTTTTAGTTCTCCTTCTCTAGCACAGAACTCAATGTGCAGCTTGTGGACAGACAGATTCCACAATAAATAGAGAAGGAGAGTAAAACTAAACCCACTGGAGCTTGGCCAGCAGCAATGTCAAATCTCTTGACTGATTTCCCAGGGAATTCTTGCTCTAAATGTCAGGAGAACATAGCCCTGCAGCCAAACCTGGACCAGACTGATACCAAGGCGTGACAAAATGAATGACCTAAGTAACAAGATTACACCGCAGGAAAATTAAAACTTCAGAAATGTGCAAAGATCACATTTCAGTAAGCGGTGTTTTATGTAAGATCCTTTTAGTAGACAAAGCTTAACCCAAACTTATAAAACATAAATTGGTGAGGGGATGGGGATTTATTAGTGGCAACAGAATGAAACTTTTCATCACTCAGAAAAAAAAAGCCTGAGAGTTTCTGCAAACGGTTTCTGAAAAGGCTCACAGCCTGCTCTTAAACACTCTTGTCGACAGGAGCCAAGGAAGGTCAAAGGAATCTGGTCTCCTAGGAGCCCGCACCACTTTGAAAACAGCAACTAAGTCCTCCATCACTAGGGCACTTCTACAAATCCTCTTGGAGTCTGGCCTGCCAGTGACAGCAAGTGTCCATTTTGCTGTGGTTACCTGCAGCCACTCATGCCCATGGAGCATGGCAGGACCCTAAACAGCTTTGGGATTTCTAATCCTCCATCAACTGTCGTTGAAACTGGCTGGTGGGTTCAAGACCTGTTGAAAAGGGCAGGAACACCCAGAACAAAGAGAGAAAACACAGGCATGTAAACCTCCTTTCTTTTGGAAGCTAAATGCCTGAAATGATGCTGAGAGGAGCTGAGCAAGCTGAGGAGCTTAACAACAGCAACATAAGGAAGGATAGGGTCCAGATCCACTGGGTACAAGTGGAAAAGAACTAAGACATGGAGAAAACACACAGTGCTTCTAAATTGTGGTCTTTTTTTGGGTTTTGGTCTTTCTTATAATCTGTTTCAGTCGTGGCTGACAAACCCCACAGTCTGACAGAGCTGCCCAGGATGCGTTATCTACGAGATTTGCCATAGCAGCAAAGGGACTCTTCCCACACTGCTGTTCGGTGAGGTGACAGAATCTAGTGGTGGGAGCTTTTCTGCCCCTCCCTCATATTGTTTTAGCTGGAATTAGCTGTTTGCACATTCCTCTCTGACTTTGGCAGTGTGCCCTCTCCTCCATAACCAACAAAACTGAAATCCCAGATCCAGCATGCTTCAGCTGTCTGGGAAGTTCTTGTTCAGAATGGGGATGTCTTACGTGTTGCAGCATCTTCTCACTATGGCTTAAGTTCCTACAGAGATCTTTAATTCATGATGCCCTAGAAATTGCTGTAGAAACTCAGACTTAATGTTCAGTGAAGGAGAAGCAGAGGCACAGCAAGATTCTTCTGCACATTTCCCCCCACCCTGACATGGATTAAGTTTTAACACCATCTTTAAATTTTTCATAATACTCTTTTGTAAGTTATTTCTTTAACTGCATTGAGCACAGTAGCAGGATTATTTCACTGTTGGATAGAAGTCCAAAATGAGTTAACCCAGATTTATATAAAGATGAAAATATTTAAGGGAAAAAAAAAAGAAAACTATGAACAAATGAAAAAGAAGAACCTATATGGTCCCAAGTCCCAGCACTGACAAATTTACCCCTGGACAAACTGGGGAAGCTTTCCTCTGATTTTCGGTGCCATCTCAAGGGATGTCTTCCTTGCCTTCTGTGCTTTCAACAGAACATAGTCTGTTTGTTTGATCAGAGCTGGCACACTGCAGTTCGCTCCAGGTTTGTGCCCGAAGCATTGCCTTTCTCTGTTTTATGTGGCCACAACCTTTGTCTAATCCTCCAGAAGATCTTTCACAGTAAGAATGGTAGCAGTGACAGAAGCTATTAATGTTCTGGCTTCTCCATGTGGCAGTGATCTACTCTGCAGATCAAAAAGAGCAGATACATGCTATCTGCAAGTAAAGGAAAAGCAATTACTGGTTTTGCTAAGTGAATCTTGTTTGTGAACAAACAGACATGCCAGAGGAGCAGAGTCTGTGAGGTGCCAAAGAACAAGTGAGTTTTTTTCTGAAATCACTCTAGCAGATTGTGAAGGGCTTAGATTGAAAAACCAAACACTGCAAATGAAAGAGCAGAGATGTGCAATGATGACTGTATGACTGTGCACAGCCAACCCCCCCCGCCCATCCCTTGACTAAGCTCAAGACGTACGCAAATGAAATAAAGCTTGAAAACAAAAAAAGCAAGCATCAAGACTGTAGTTTCTCTTTTGCCATCAAATTGTGAGTGTCTTTTGGTATCCTTTTTGGCTTTAGAGGAGGAGCAGGCAAAATTGAGAGAAACACCTATGTTTGTACGTTATGATAACCTGTATTTGCCATAAACTGTGATTGGTAAGCATTTAATACATGGACATGACTTTTTTATTGCTGTGTCTACAAATTTGTCTAGGGCATCCTTAATTGATAGCGTTATACATTATACTTGTTTTTCACTGTTGTAAATTATTATCTATAATCTCCTAGCAGAAGCTCGGGAAGGACTTTCTGTCCATGGTTTCCAAGAGCAGTTCTTCAGATCTGACACTGTTTACTCATGGTTAGAAGGATTATCTGGTACAATGTGTCTTGTACAGGCTGGCTGATCATGCCAAAATTCAATTTTTCACTGTTGCTGCATGGATGCATGGCTTTATCTGTAGTTTAACCTCATTTTACACTTGAACATGTTCCTTAGAATGTTTCCTATATAACTTATGCACAGATTCTTCTACTGCATGCAGAGGTCTGAGCCGGATTTTCTATATACTTTGTTCCATTCTCACCCATGTCTTTTTCAAGTGACAGTTTCTATGTATTCTCTAATGAAATAGTTGTGCCTGGGGCCTTAGGCAACTTTGTGGTTTTTCTTATTACATGAAGAGCTGTTTTTCATTGGATTGTTTTCATGCTGTAGAGGCACTGAGTAATGACCATGTGAATTTCCTCAACAGACAGCATCATGGTTTAATTTAAACACTATTTTCCAATGGCCTCCTTTTGGCATTCCACACTAAGCAAAACTTCATTGAATTTAGCAACTTCAACAAACAAAACACAATGTAAGAATTATATAAAGCTATTAGAAAGCATCCAAAGGAGGACTACAAAGATGGGGAAAGGTCTAGAGGGGAAGCCATATGCAGAGTGGCTGGGGTCACTTGGCTTGTTCAGCTTGAAGGAGACTGAGGGGAGACCTCATCACAGTCTAGAGCTTCTTCATGAGGGGCAGCAGATAACACAGGTACTGATCGCTTCCCTATGGTGACTAGTGATAAGACCCGAAGGAACAGCATGAAGCTGTGACAGGGGATTTTAGGTTGCATACTAAGAAAAGGTTCTTCACCCAGAGGGTGGTTTGGCAGTGGAACAGGCTCAGCAGGGAAGTGGTCACAGCACCAGAGCTCAAGAGGTGTTTGGTCAATGCTCTCGGGCACATGGTGTGATTCTTGGGGCTGCCTTTTGCAGACCCAGGAGTTGGACTCGATCCTGGTGGGTCCCTTCCAACTCAGGATATTCTATGATTCTATGATATTGTAACCAGTAGAGTTCTAGTAAGGTACTAACAGGCATTTTTGATGGAGCAAACTCCCTGGCTGCAAAGCTACTAGAGCTTTTTTTCCCTTCAACACAGTGAATGGCAGAGGAGAAACTGAGAAGCCTTTGAGTCCTTCCCATTGCCGGGCGGCCCCGCGCCGCAGGAGGACAGCGCGCTCGCTCCGGCCCCGGCCGCCTTTTTTTGCCCGGCAGCCGCGACCCCCCTGCACTGCTCTGCAGGGGCACATGACCGCAGCCGGCCCGCAGCCCCCGCTCGGGCGGCCGTTCCTCGAGTGCCGCCCGCCCGCCCGGCGCAGCAGGTANCACCCGCGCCCGCCGGGGAGGCATGAGCGACGGAGCGGCCGCTCCGCGCCGCGGGTGAGTGCGCGGCCCTGCGCGGAGCGCGGAGCGAGGGAGGGAGAGAGGGAGGGAAGGCAAGCGGCAGGCAGGAGACAGGCAGGAGACAGGGCGGGGACAGCCCCCCCAGACCAAAGATGACTTTATGGGAACGCTTCGGCGAGGGGGGTGCGCGGCCGCGGGAGGGAACTGTCCGGCGCCGGCAGGAGTGCGCAGCCAGGTGTGGGGCTCCGGGTTGTTGCCTTTCTCCTGCGTTTTGCCGAGGGATGGTAGCTAGGTAGCGGCTGCCCCGTCCGAAGGCACTGCCGGAGCCTATCGGTCGCTCTGGGCTTTTAATATCAGAGGTGCGAAAGGTGCAGAGAGAAGCAAACTCACACTCTCTTTTCACATGCTAAAACTTCGTTCTGTTGTCCACTTGCGGTCCTGCAATGCAGAGTCATGTGTGCAGAAAGACCAGGTACCGCACAGCTAAAAAGTTGCCGGACTAGGCTCCCGAGGCGCCCCACCTCCTGTAGGTACCCATGCCAGTCACTCATTAAGCATCGTCTTAGAAAATGAGGCAAAATGGTTACAATCAAGCCCTGCGACAGTGCATTTGTTTTGCAACAGTGGCCTGTCGTCCTTCTCCCTCAAATTTGGCCGGCAGGTGCCCGATGTCCATCCGAGCTCCGGCCGGCGGTGCCAGCTCAGGTCGGGCAGTGTGAGAGTTTGCTGCAGAGATGCCACTGTAAATAGCCGCTGCACGCACAGAACTTGTGTGTGACAGCAGTGTCGTGTGGAGTGGCTGGCCGCAAACCTGTGTCCAGGATATGTGCTCTGCTCCTTGAAATTACATTAGTTCGAAAACGAAGAATTTTTAAAACATTGTTTGGCTTTTGTACCAAAGCCGTTGTTAGGATTTATATTGTTATGGCTTTGAAGCCATAACCGTGCCTGAAGCCCTGCTGGCAACACGATCTGCAAAACCCACCTTGCATCCTATCAGACACAATTTACTGTGTAATCTTGTAGTCCAGACCAGAGAATTTTGAGTGTAGCCACATGTGAAATTAATGTGTGACCATAACAGGGAAGTGTGTTTCTGTTGTATTTTGGATTTATCTAAGGAAACCATGAACAACAACTACTCCAAAAAAAATGGTTTTGCAACTTTGATGGCAAATCTTATCCTGCTGAGAGGTCCCGTTTTAATTTCAGACCTGTCACAGCCATCACTCTGTCTCATCTCCAGCCTTTAAATTTAACTGCATGCCGAACAAATAGTGCATGTTTGAGATGGTTTTGATTTCTAAGTTTTTTCTAAATTGATTGCTTTTGTATTTAAGTGAAAACCTGGACTCAGGGCTCAAACACAGTATTAAGCTTTTATTAACGTTCATAGGAGGTTTTGCCATAGTGGGGAAAGATGTGCAGTTTGAAAGAAAAATTTGGCCATGACAGCTGGGCATTTTTCTTGGTGTTGAAATCATAGAAAAACAGCTTAAAAAAATTGTATGGATTAAAAATAGATGTTTGGATCATTACCTGTCAGTATGGCTGATGGAGTTCTATGTAGTATGATGTTCTAGAAAAACAAAAACTTATGTTGATGAGCCAGCTTCCGTGTTTGAAGCTTTTGGCTTGCAAGCAGCATTTTTGCATTTCCGGGGCTGCAGACAGTATTGACCGAATTGACTGGACGTGCTCTCAGCAGGAGAAACAATACAAGATCTGTCCTTTGTAAGTGGTAGCCTCCTTGTGGTCAGGCCCACCAGCAGTCCAGTAGAAAGTGTGATCTTCCACATGCACATGCACACAGACTCACTCTTAACGTGATTTTCCAAGATATTCGACTACTAGCGAGAAGCCAACTGCACGATCTTAATGCAAAATACACCTTCTTCTGTCCACTTCCCAGGATGAAGGTGTGTAATTAATTTGCCGATCTCAGTATTCTCTGACTACAGAAAGAGATGGTGAGGCACACTTGAACAAAGACATCAGGAGTCACCATGCTTTCATAAATCTGCATTCCCCCCATAGTGCCCTTGGTGGTAGGAAATTTTTCAGAACTCTTGAATATAACACCGGGGCTTGCACCAGGGAAATCCAGGTTGCATCCCAGCTGAGCTGAGGGATAAAAGGGATGAGTCCTGCTTCCCTTGTCTGTGCACCCAGGTTTCTCTTCCATGGCCTTCACTGTATGTGTCATCCCTGTGTTCACCTGGAACATGGCCAGGGAACTGGGAAAATGAGCTTTTCTCAGTACGGATATAGCACCTATATCTTACTCAGGTCGCTAAGATGAATTATTAGTGAGGAGGCAGTAAGGGTATCAGAGGCAAGCCTTTAAGTTTCAGTGTGATTCTGAGCATAGGGTTCAAAGGTAAGAACAGCCAAATACCTGTGATCTTCAGCTTTGAGGGAGGCAATGATTTTGGGTTCATTTTGTACAAAAAGTCTAGTTTAGATGGTTGGTCATTAACTGACTGTTAATAT
This sequence comes from Machaerirhynchus nigripectus, assembly GCA_013397975.1. Taxonomy (NCBI): domain Eukaryota; kingdom Metazoa; phylum Chordata; class Aves; order Passeriformes; family Dicruridae; genus Machaerirhynchus; species Machaerirhynchus nigripectus. The sequence goes on from VZRQ01010610.1 coordinate 264,055, forward strand.
GAGATCTTATAAAAGCATCTTTCCATTTGTCTTGAGTTCAACCTAAAATCAGAAGATTTGGGGTGTTAATTTATTCCCTTTTGAGGTTCTGGCTTCACTTCTCTAGTAGAACAAATCTCACCAAGTGTTTCAGATCACTTCACAAGCACTTTACAAGAGCCATTTTTAGGAGAGAATGTCATTCTTGTTCTCATCTGAGAGTCTGGAGAACTGAGATAGAGCTCAAAAGGCCTATCCAAAATACAGAGTAAATTAGCATAGGAAATTAGTCAGGGAAACAACTTACTTGCTCCAGTCACAGCATTAAATTGCTTTTCCCTAACTCACTGGAACTGTTAAGAAATTCATGGGCCATTCCTCTTGCAATGATTTGAAAAGGGCAGACATGCCTTTTACGCTTCTTTCTGATGTAACTGGCATTAAATATGCATTGTAGCTCAGTTACCTTAGATAACTGAGCATAAAGTCATCCATCTTCCACTTGAAGTTCTGTTCCCAAATGTAGCAGCTGAGTAGTCTTTCTTTTGTTTTCTACTTTTTGGATGGGTTGGATGTTTCTTGCTTTTGTTTTTAGAGAAGAATCTTTTTTAGCATTCCTTAGAAACTAATTAAAATGCTTCCCTTTTGGCTTATTCTCCTAATTTATTAATACCACAAATAACTTTCCTTTGGTGACCCACTTTCATAGGTATCTGAACATCTAGCAAAATTGTAACTCATCAGGAAGACAGCGTAGACTAATAAATAGCATCTCCAGACAGGAAGAAAAACCCAGACACTTCTTTCTTTGCCGTGCAGTTTTTACACACCACACATACAGAAAATATTGCTCTATTCCCCAGCTCAATCCAATGCCATTAGCCCAAAAGAAAGCACTTTATTGATTACACGATTGATTTAAAGGTCAGAATGTAGGATTGTATCTATTCTCCTGCCTGAATTCAATTTTCACCCAATATTCACCGTGAAGAAACTGCTCTTTGCGTAAATATAAATTGAAATATTGGTCTGTGTGACTGTTCAAGCAAATAAACTTTCTCTTCTAGCTCCCAGGGCAGCTCCTCAGCACTATGCTGTCATCAAAACCACTAGGCTTTGACTAAGATACTGCTTTTTATTGAGTTATCTTACCTGCTTTGTGAAAAGTACAGATTTGCATAGAAAAAGAGGATACTCACTGATTGAATGAACATGATGATCAACAGGCCACTGGAAGTGGTAGAGCTGTACAGCCTCTAAATCAGAGGCCGGCTAGCATAGAAGGGTACACTTATTTTCATAATCATTTCAAAATACACAGATACTGCTTTTTGGGAGCTAAAACTATACAGAGTTATCACAAGGAGTGATTAATTGCCCTGTGTCCTGCAGACACTCCAACACTGGGCATGTTTTAAGGACAGGCAGCTCTAAGAGTGTCGTCTGTGGTTGTCCCAGCCCAAGGAAATTCAGTGTTGTCGCCTTCTCTCCGAAGTCTGCTGAAGAGCAATCCCTAACAGGAGAGCATAAGGTTTATTTGGTGACTTCTGATGAAGATTTGCTTTCCTTTTCAGTAAGTGTGGACGTCTGTGTAAGTGTGAGAGAATTATGGTGGCGTTTAAAGGAGTCTGGACTCAGCCCTTCTGGAAAGCCGTTTCGGCAGAATTTTTGGCCATGCTCATTTTTGTCCTCCTCAGCCTCGGCTCCACGATCAACTGGGGTGGAGCAGAGAAGCCCCTGCCTGTAGACATGGTCCTTATCTCCCTCTGCTTTGGACTCAGCATTGCCACCATGGTGCAGTGCTTCGGACACATCAGCGGAGGCCACATCAACCCTGCTGTGACCGTGGCAATGGTCTGCACGAGGAAGATCAGCCTGGCCAAGTCCGTCTTCTACATTCTTGCCCAGTGCCTGGGAGCCATCGTGGGCGCGGGCATCCTTTACCTTGTCACACCGCCCAGCGTGGTGGGAGGCCTGGGAGTCACTGCGGTAATCACTTCTCTGCCTCTTGAACTAGGCTAGCTTAGACCCTGAGAAAATACACAGAAAGTGCCACAAAGAATGAAGAGTGCTCAGGCAGAGATTTTAACAGCTTGCTGGTTTATTTACAACATCCAGACGGGGCTTAAAGCTCTCCTTAGGATGGGTTTGTGCAGTGTAATAGTTCTAGCTGTTCTTTTTATAGAAGCTCTCTTTCCTAGAACTTCCCCAAATCTGATGACAGCAGGTAATGTTAATTTACATATGAAATTTAAATAATATATGCGTGAAATGCCATTTTTATATGGTCTGGGGAGGGGGGGAAATTAATTCCATGCTATTATGATGGGGATTGAAAAAACATCAATTTAGAATGACATACTTTTGAAATAGATTGTGGCTTAGATTTCAGCTTTGTTCTAAACTAATAAGGAATGCCATCAGTTAGCCCTGTTGCAGGACTTATTAAAAATGCACTTGAGCCACACACTGCTTAATTTTTAATTGAAATTTAAATTAATTAAGTCAGGGCTAATTAATGAATTTATAATTGAATAGTAAATTACAGTGCTCCCAAGGAAAAAAATGGTGAAAGGGAAGTGCAGCATTTGCAAATCCCTGTGTAAAAATAAACTATACTTCTGCAGTCTAACTTTGAAGTTCCAGTTGGATGTTACTGTTAAGCCTTCTGTTCTCAGTCCAGCAGTGATTTTCCATGGTTCTCAAAATAAAAAAACATTTTAAATTAAAATAAAAAAGGGAGAAGAGTGGAGAGGGGGGAATCTGTACCTCTAAAAGTTCACTGTTGTCTTTCATTTTGTGGTATTTAAAAATACAATTCATTGAAATACAATTTATGTATGTGATTGCTTTCTGATTTACAAAATCACCTTTTCTTCATTTTTGGTGTTTCTTTCCCTTCTTCCAGGTACACAGAGATCTTTCTGCTGGGCATGGACTCCTGGTGGAGTTGATAATTACATTCCAGCTGGTTTTTACTATTTTTGCTAGCTGTGATTCAAAACGAAGTGATGTCACTGGTTCAGTAGCTTTAGCAATTGGATTTTCTGTTGCAATTGGACATTTATTTGCTGTAAGTTAATGGTTTCTCTTTAAAAAGTAGATCCCTTTACCTTTTATGACTACTTCAGAAGTAAATGGAAACTTTTGTGGCCTTTAGAGCAGTTACAGCTGTATAGCTGCTGTATTCTTTATGGATCCATGCCAAAGCCCTTTGGAGTCTCAGGAGTGTCCCTTTGGGTAAGGTGTTGCACCAGAACTTTTCTGGCTGTTCATGTGATGACTTTGTTAACACCTTGTTAAGACTCAGGAGAGTGATGATATCTGCTGTAAAGAGGAGGAGCCATACAAAACCAGTGTGTCCTATAGAAATCCAATCACTACCTTCTAGACTTTAATAACAGGCAACATTTTGTCTCTGCTTTAGATCAATTACACCGGTGCCAGTATGAACCCAGCTCGATCATTTGGACCTGCTGTCATTATGGGCAGATGGGAAAACCAATGGGTAACTCTCCTTTCATACTTCCTTCAGCACAGCGACAAACAGCGATCAGGATTTTTTATACATCATTTGCTTTCAGTTATCTCTCCCATAGTGACCATCCCCAAGGAAGACAGGCACTGACCTACCCCAAGCTTAGGCATCATCGTGCTCCTCACCTAAGACCGCAGTGCAGCATGCAGCATGTTGGAGTAGCATCTTACTATTCAGGGGCCATTTTGTGGAGGTAGTAGCTGGGGTAAAAAGGAAATCATATGAAAAGTTCAAAACAAAAATAAAGCAACACAGCAAGACTGAGAGAATTGAACTTCTGGAAAGAAAAATCCTCCAAGGCAGATTTCAAACCCCACTGGTCATGCTGGTGAGGAGTTAGGGAAGTAATTCTGTCAGCTTCACGTTTCACCTGGTTCTGCAGCAAACTCGGGCAGATGTATAAAATGAGAACAGGGACCCTCTGTGATCTGGTTCCTGGGGGAGAACCTGCCTCCGCAAATGCCTGCAGTGAGAGATGAAGAGGTTGCAGTCTGGTATTTGCAGACCAGGCCAGATGTTACCTGCTTCAGTTAAAAGTGTCAGCTTAGCCAGGAGCAGTTGCACAGCAAACAGTGTTATAAACAGGCTGTGAATGATGCAGTAAATTTCTATAGCATCCCACAATCCAACTTATAAAAAAACATTTCACATTTTATAAGGGAGAGATGGATCACAGCTCAGCCTCACCTAATTATAGACAGGGAAATCACTTCTAGGGACACTTTCAGTGCTAACTGGAAGAGCTGCATATTACAGTGCATATAAGGATTTTCTTGATTTTTAAAGTATGAAGCCGACGTTGCTCCCACTGCAGCTAATAATAGAAATAGCATTGTCTTCAGGCCCTAAGGCTTCAATTCTGCAAACACGATACCATGTGTAACTTTGTTCCCAAGAGTTATCCTATTGAGGCAGATTTGCCCAGTTATCAGTGAATGGTTTGTTCATATGAAAAACTGCTGTAGTTTTTCACAAGATTAATTATCCATACTCCGAGGAAGCCTGTAATTTATAACTAAAGCTATAAACAATAAACAAATGTACCATGGAGAAACTTGCAGAAGAAGCTTAGTTACTGTCCTGGCCACTTGGAAAGACAGCCTTTTCTCCTCCTCCAGAGCACTGACATTGGCATGCCACTGACAGGAGCCTGTGGCTATGCTAATGTTGCTGCAGTGCTGCCGGTCATGAGGAAATAGATAGGTACCTACAAAGTTGTGTTATGTCCATTGTATTTGCTTATTCAAATTAGATTATCAGTCTCTCTGTTGTGGTTGACTGCCTGTTGTATTCTGTAGGATTAAATGCCAAATTCGAAGTATTTTGGAAACATGAGTCTGAAATACCAAAGCAGAACTGTTTGTGTGTACACTAGGAAGAGTTTTGTTTCCTTGAAAGTTAATTTGCATCTTGGTTCAAAATGCAGAAAGAAAATCACTTTTCTACATTGGCGTTTCCATTGCGTGTCTTCTTGCAAACAGTCCATATTTGTGGTCTGCAGCTGTCAATGAGAGATGAAAAGTTTAGAGGAGGCCTTGTATAAAGAGATAGATCAATAAAACTTGACAAAATTATTTCATTTTGAAGAAGGGGTCCTGCTTGTCAATCTCCTTACCGCTGCTAATTTAAAAGCTTAACGCCTGGGGTTTTTTCCCCCTCTTTTTTTGCAGGTGTACTGGGTGGGACCAATAATCGGAGCAGTCCTTGCCGGTGCTCTCTATGAGTACGTCTATTGCCCAGACGTTGAACTCAAGCGCCGCTTCAAAGACGTCTTTGGTAAGGCCACCCAGCCTTCCAAGGGGAAGTACATCGAGGTGGACGACAACAGGAGCCACGTAGAGACCGAAGACCTGATCCTGAAGCCTGGCATAGTTCATGTGATTGATATCGACAGGGGCGAGGACAAGAAGGGAAGAGATCCGTCCAGCGAGGTGTTGTCTTCCGTATGACTAGCAAGAAGCACTGAAAGCAGAGAGCAGCCTGCTAGCACATCCACAGATATCCTTCCACCCATTAAAGAAACAGATCTCCTCTAGACTGAGCATCTTCTACTTCTTGAAAGGTATGGTGTGGGCAGCTACATGGAGTGGTGTCACCAAACCATACGCCTGCTCAGTTGGAAGATTGGGACTTTGCTATGATTAGGATTCCCCATCTATTATTCCAAATTTAGACTCGTTCCTAGTATTTTCCTTTCCTTCCTTTTGGAGCAACCCCAAATTAAAAAAAAAAAGAGATGAAAGCATTCTCCTTTAATAAATCAGTCAATAATGAGAGATAAAGATAGAGATGTGTAGCATTCAGATTGACAGTTAAGACATATCAGGAAATGCCTATAGACATGAAGGCCTACTTATCAGATTGTTCTTCTGACACTTAATTGGCTGTTGTCAGCTCCAATTATGACATCTTACCCATTAAGTGTTCTCTGCAAGGTTCAGAGACAGCACCAGCACTATTTAAGAGCTTTATCCATAGTCAAGCAAAGGAGTATTGTTTCCACTCATGTAATCACTACTGCCTTGCAAACTACCTCTGAAAAAATTATAATCTAACAGGCTTTAAAAAAAAAATTCTATCAACCCATCAAATTTCACTCATGTGATTTGCCATATAAATACATTGCTTTCATCCCCAAGAGTAAATATGCTGAAATGGAATGTTGAAGTGTACAGTAATAAGGCTGCGAAGCAGTTGATTGTACTTCATGCTCCCTCTTGTCATTGTCTGTCTGGTGAAACATTCTCCTGGGGTTTGACTATTGACCATTTAGTGTTAGCAGACTCTCAAGGTCATGCAAAGAATATAAAGGCTTTCCTGTTACTTAATAACTCAAATAAGAGATATCAGAAGAAAAGAAGGCATATCTGTTTTCAGTGCACTTGTTTGAATACACATTTCTGTGCTAATTTATGTAAACTAAAGGTTTAAATTACTTACCTATTTTCTTACGAGATGGTTGGAGATAGGGGTTTTTTAATTTATTAGTAATGTAGAGGGGTTTTAACTTTTAACTGTATTGAGACACTGAGAAATATTTTTTATAACAGATGATAAAAATATGACTGCTTCTGGCTTTTTGTTGTAACTGATGCCTAACTATTTGAACAGGATCCCTACTCGTTCCAGTGTTCATATAGTCATAAACTACACCTCTGGCAAAGGTTTCTTTATGTGTTGTTAGAAAAAGGTTCAAGTGCTTGCAGGGTGTTTTAGGCAGAAAAGGCCTGAAATACATTTGGTAAACAGTCTTTACCCTATAGAAGTATTTTGCCAGACATAATCACCCCAGCAGAACATTTCTGTAAAGCTGTTACTGACCTAGTGCTTTTGTTTCTGATCAGTGGCATGCTTAAGGGTAATATGCAGCTGCAGAGCAGTCAGGAGCATGGTATTATTACTGTAATGATATGGCTTTTATTTTTAAATTGAAAAGCTACCCCTGCTTATTTTGCCATGAGAGGGAAAAAAGTATTCATCCTGACTGTGGGCTGTATTAGCCTCGTCTGTTCTTTGACATACTCTACATGCAATCTTTATTACAGGGAATTAGATGTTTCTAATGAGATAATAACCACTACAACCCTCAAATCTGTGCACTATGATCCAAGGGCAATTCTAGTACCCCAGCTTGCAGCACTGTATGGTCCCAGTATGTCCTTTTTCAAGTTTCTTGTCTTAAACCCTGTTACCGTGGCACAGGTTCCCTGCACTGAGTGTGAGATTCATGACTCCTTCATGCGTTTGCAGATGGACCATGATCCCTCTCGTGCTCCACCCAGACACAGCAGGTAGCACACACGGGCACAGGACAGGGCTTCCTCGTGTGACCCAGGGACAGCCCCATTCCTGACACGTGAGCCCTCCCACCTGTCACCTACCTGTTGCAGCATCGCAGCAGCAGCTGCCTGGCGAGTCTGGTGAAACAGCTGATGTCTGTCCTTGGCTGTGCCTCGACACAGTGACAGCATCATGGTCCAAGCGCAGGAGTGTGGCTGGGGACCTGCAAAGGACAATGTCAAATTGCAGATAAGAGCTCCTTCCCACAGCAAGGACTAAGCCTCCCAAGGAAGGGCAACACAGGTGTGGTGTTAGACCTCTGCTCAGATGGATAAATACCATGATAAAGAGATTCAGTGAGTAAGATCAAAACTTGTTGGGGGATTTGCCTAGGCATTTAGTTGGGCTTTTTTTAAAATATAGTTCCAATTCTGTATTTGTTAAAGGGACACTTTGGTTAAACCTTTTGCATGGCTTAAAAAGGTAAAGAGTAAAACACACAGAATTGGTGGATTTTTAAGCAAAGGTTTGCAGTTTTTGTATTTAAAGACACTCCTTGATTTGTGAATTTTGCATGATACTGTGTTATTTAAATAACAAGCTGTGATTTTTTTTTTTATGCTTAAGGGTCCTTTACACAAATGGCCTGATGTGTGTTTTCCTCACCCAGCCTGATTCTGCTGCTGAGGTGAGCATAATGTGAGCATAGCACCTGCCACCTCTGTTAAGAGGATCTTTTTCCTGAAGCACTCTGTATTAATGAAGTGTGGCAAACACTCAGAACCAGCCCCAGAACCAGCAGAACTCCTTATTGAGGATAAGGTCCTGAGACTTCTGAAAAGATCACAGAAAAGAAGGGATGCTAAAATAGAGACTGATAGACAGTAAAGGATGATGCCATGCCATTAGACATTAGCCAGAAAGCAATGTGTGGTAGGTGTGCTCCTGATCCCACAGACTGAGTCTCATGGAGGAATTTGTCATTGGCTACAGTGGAAATGATCCTGAGCTTTTTTGGGGTCTGATGGTTTATCTCATGCACTTCACTGTATTTTTACTAAAATCAGAGACTTTCCTCCAGATACTTAATTTTGGAAGAAGATGCATTTAACTTGAGGTTTATGACCCACCCTAAAGTAAATCCATAGGAGCGGCTGTAATCACAGGTGGTTCTGCCCCACCACAAGAGATTACCATTCATAAAAGGGAACATCGCTCTTCAGCATCTGTTAGGACTTGGTTTAGCACAGGGATACGTGCTCCTCTAAGCTATTTTGCAATGGTGTCATCACTGTTCAATAGTCACATTTGGGTAAATAATAGACTAGCATGACCTTTTTATGGATTTGAAATACTTTTGCTTTAGTATTTTTTAAGAGATGTACTTTGATCCTGTTTGATTGAGATTTGTGTTCTAAAGCTCTTCAGCTCTATATTGCACCTCATAACATACTTGATGTCCTCTTAAAACATTTCTTGGTTTTGGTGGGAAATTTTTGTTTATGATGGTGGATGGATGACACAGGAAGTCTGCCAGGTCTGTCATCATTTTGGGGCCCCAAAAAATTTGGTCTCACTCCTCCATGATGGCACGATTGTTTTCAGTGCTGTATTTGCACTTTAACAATCACATCCATAATATTAAGTCACTGGGTTTCAGAAAATAAAGCATGGAAGCTAAGGGTGATTCCATTGAAGCACACAAATACCTTTTAGATTATGTGTACTCTGAGGAGTTCATCACCCAAATTCTAACTATTCTCAGGAAAAAAAAATAAAAAGAAACCCTGCAGCATTCAAGTTGTCGTCATAAGCCTTCTGTTGAAGTGATCCGCCTTCCAGTGGAAGTGAGATTCAGCTCATGCAGTGTTTAGGCTTACCACGTGTATTTGCATATCAGCTTTTCAAAATGTGCTTTATTTCTGATTATTAGTAACTGTCACAGTATGTGCTCAGAAACCTAGATGGCCATCTACCTTTTGAGTGCTTGTTGGCAGAGCAGTTGCTGTTGTGCTCTGAAACATCCTATCTGCCATCCGTGTAACACATTCAGGATATTATTCACCATCCAAAATTTTTAATCTAATTAAAATATGTGAGAATTTATATTGTGAGTCTTTCTTTTCAAGGTGAGAGGTGAAAACACCATGCACAATTTTTTGTATTCAGCCTGTGCGTATCAGAGTTTCTCAAGGACTTTCTAAACAGATAATATGTAAATATAGACTGAAGGATTTGCTACCCACTTATATGATCTAAGTCATCCTGTTGCAGTCTGAAATTTAGGACAAATGAGGTAAAACAAGCTGTGTACATGGATTTTTCCACAAGACTGCTTATTGTTTAAATGCTTAGTCACCATGATATCAGAACTAATGTAATAGGACTTAAAATTTCCATATGTAATATTTGGAATAATCTACTGAAAAATATACTATAAAATAATACATGATTATCTGGTTCCCACATGTATTCTACTGTATCTCACACTACTGTTGGAAATAAACATGTGTCAAAGTAAAAAAGGCATCTTGTGATCTTTGGAAACATTTCATCATCCTGAAGCTCAGGAAGTGTGTGCAACAGAGAATGAATGATTTACTGTGGAAAAATATTCATCAGAGAAGAAAGGTGCTTGTGCAAGAGATTTAATATCTTTAAGGAAATGAGCTAAACCAATTAAGGCAAAAATTATGCTGGTCATGGGTTAAGCCCAGCTGGCAACTAAGCACCACACAGCCACTCGCTCACCTCCCCCACTCCTAGCCCAGTGGAGTGGAGAGGAGAATCAAAACTGAAACTTGTAGGTTGAGATAAGAGCAGTTTAAAAAAAAACTCCACAACATCAATGTGTTATCAACATTATTCTCATACTAAATCCAAAAAACACAGCACTGTACCAACTACTGAGAAGAAACCAACTCTATCCCAGATGAAACCAGGTCATATATGTATGTCACCGATTTTGCCAGATAGTTTAAAAACTCATAGGACCAGTGGAGTGCTAAGGTTTTGAAAAGTGATAGAAATTATACTGGTACTTCAGACGCCTTTCACTAAAACAGCTTGTGAGACCAAGCTCCCATGAGGAACTTCAGCAATGAAAATCAGATCCTGTGGCATTTACATTTCTAGTTGTCTAGCTCTTTGCTTGGAATGCAAAGTTTAGCTCCTATGACATTAATGGAGGTAAATTAGGATCCTGAAAATGACTAATATGAAAACACATCACCTGGGATAGCATCTAATCAGTAGGAATGGCTCATGCCTGAAATTCACCCCTTGCAGTGCTTCAGCTCTTGCCTTCAGCTTCTTCAAGCCCCAGAGGCACCTCACAAGAGGCTTAGGGGAGTGTGTGTCTGTGTGTGTTGCGTATAACTTAATACACGCATGATTTGTACCTTACTGAAACAGGTTCCCAAGGGAATTTAGGGAGAACTAGTAAAATTATTTTGGTGTCACAATCACATCAGGAAGGAGGCACTCTTGACATTTTGAAACATGCACAAAACAGGAATATGGGTGTCTGGAGAGCTACAAAGACAAACACATAGTGATGGAGCTGTCTGCAGTGTTAAGATGAAGAGTCCTGGGAAGAACAGAAGAGCAACCGTGTGGGCAAGGGAGATCTTGGTAGCATACCTCTTATCCAGGGGTTACTGGCACTGTGGTGTCAGGGGATTAAAACATGATCAACATTGTATGAGAATGTGGATGAGGCTGTTGGATCTCATCTGAGCCATCAAAGGGAGAGGCTGAGCCGTGCTGGGTGAGTGATGTCCTCAGTCTAGGCTTCAGTGGCAATGTTGGCTTCAGCAGCAACAGCTACAAACAGCAACCATGATCCAGTCATCTGCTTAAAAAGAGAACTTCGAGAGTAGGTATTTCCAATATCGGCTTCCTTTTAAACCCTCATTTGGCTTTAGACTCCTTTATCTGTTGCAGATTGTAGTGTATTGCAAATGTTATAGACTGCTTTATTTATATCAGACTGATAACTGTTATCTTGGCTATTAATTTCTTTTGACCTTTCTTGCCTCATTAAGAAAACAATCCTTACAAGTACAAAAACTGTGGCATAATCTCACTAAAAAAGCTATCATAATGTTCTTTGGAAAGGCAAAAGGACCTTGTATTCTTTGTCTCTCACCTTGCCATGTGGGATGGGCAGAGGCGGAGGCTTTCTGTGGGTGTGCCTGGCAAACAGAGTCCCCACCTGATATTCTCCACTCATGCACAGCGATGACCTTTCTGTGATGTTTCATCCCTATTTCCCTTTTGATATGAATCTTCATGAAAACCTCTGGAATTCAGAGTATGCCTAGAGTTTCTTATTAATAGACACGAGTCTATTAAAATGTGCGCGTATGTGCGTATGTGTGCACAGGCCTGTGTGAAAGGTGCAGGGAGGCACAACGTGGCACAGCCACAGTGTTTACTTCTTCCCAGCAGCAGACAAGATCTGTGGGTAAAACTGTGGGGGATCAGCTGCCATTTGAGATTGCTGCATGCCCCACTGGGAGCCTAATGATTTGGTCATTTATTTCCACTTATTTCCGAGCCATATGGCTTTCAGCTTGAAATGGGGTTGTGGCCATCTCCTACTGCCATGGAGCCAATTGGGTTCTGCTGCTCTTCCTCCCAAAGTTCATTTGCCACAAGCTTTTCATTCCCCACATTTCAGCCATTTAAAGATTGATTACCTTAGACATTTTGGAATTTTCTAGCATGAGAAGTATTTTACCATTTTTCCACTCTACCTTAGGGTTAACTCCATTTATTCTGTGGGAATTGTTTCTTTATTTTAGAACAGCAAATCTCAGGTCATTGGAGAGTCATTCATTTTTCCTCAAAAATTTCCTTTGATAGTTCCTAGTGATATCTCTGCCATTCTGTTCCAGTACTTAATTATTTCCATTTGCATGGTATCTCAGTGCCTAGCTGCCTTGTGGTCCCATATTCAGACAGGAATGCATGCATATTTTGTTTTGTTTTGCCTTTCCAGCTGAATGAGCTCATCAGAGCTGGAATGAGATGGTTTAGTCTCTAGATCCCCCTTCTTTGAGCTTCTTCGAGCTGCTACTGCCACTTTGGGCTTGGGGCCACTTTTTCTAGTCAGCAGCAGAGTTACCCCAGAGCGGGGGCATTTCATCTGCTTTGACTTGCAAGAGCTGTACAGTACATAGGCTAAATCCTGCCTTCGCTTCCAGAAGAGATGAAGTAGGTTTGCACCAGCCAAACCCAGTCTTAGACAATTGCAGTAGAGTGAACAGTGTCCCAGCAAAGAAGTAATCAGTTTTGAAAAGATGGGATTTGGGCTTGTGGCCAGTCCCTGGGCTCTGATTTGCAAGAAAAACATCAATAGGAAAACTGGAACAATGGCTGATTGTCCCTGTAAGTTCTGAACATATGTGCATGAATATCCAGTAAGAAAAAGCCTAATGCTTCATGATTAAAGATGACAGAGCGGGGACAAAATGAACTCTGGAGATCAGGAAGATGTACATAGATGTTGGACTCTGCTGTTGTTTGCCCACAGGTATTGCTCCAGAGAAACAGCTGCACAGCATCTTCTCAGAGCTGAGTCAGACCAGCTGCACGGGGTAGGATGCACACAAACACAAATGTTTCAGACACAAGGCTTTTTTGTTTTTCTCCCTCCTTCCACAGCTGCCCAGCATACTTCAGATTTACTGCAGGCAAACATTGCTAGGGCATGAATGCAGAAGCTTTTCTAGCCTCAAGACTAAAATGTGAGAATAAAGCTTTGTGTCCTCCAACCTTTTATATTTGAAAAAGCCCAACAAATGCCATGGAGGGAGCTTTAACAAAAGAGGTCAAAAAGTCCATCTGGATCCCTCTGCAACCTAGTCATTCCTAGAGCTACCCTTAGAGAAGCGATCCATAGGTTAATTTATCATTGTGTAAATAAAATATCCCCCAACTTCTTTTACCACTAGCCTTTCTGAGTTAAAATAAATATGCTTTGGTAGAGCACAGCTGAAGAGCATCTAAGGTTTATATATAGCAGCTATTGCTATTGTGTCTGAGTGGTGAGGAAAAGGTCATGGCAAAATGATTTTATTATCCCCCTAGTAAGAAAAATTGCTCTGTGTGTTTGGGGGGTTCTCAGGGGAGGGGGGCACTTTGGTCTTTTTTTCTTCTTACAGTGTTCTGGTTTTTTCAGGTTGTCCACATTTAGCTTTATTTTTTCTACAGGTTGAATCCTCAAACATTGTGTGGGATTAAATAGAACAATTAATTTTCTTTTTTTTTTTCCTTTGTCAAAGAGGATGCTTTAACTTTTCTGAACGTTTGATGCCCTTGGTCTGCAGGATCTGATGGCATCCTCCATTGCATGGTCTCCTTTTCTCTTTATTTCCTGCACAGATCACTGTCCCTTCAATGAATTTGGGACCTTATGGGGACTGCTAAGATTTTCACAATGAAGCTCCAAGCATCTGAATTTGTGATTCAGATTTTTCATTTTCATTTGAGACTGCATTTTTCTTAACGAAATACACAGTTTCCATGAGCTCTCTTTCATGATGTACCAAAATGTTTCATCTGAATCTAACCCTCTTTTTAATCCATTTTCTCAATATTTTGCTAATTATTTAGAATTTATCATTAAAACATACTTGAGACAATTGCCTAAATAAAACTTGTTTTTCTTATATTCCTCTCCATTTGCGTCTCCTTTTAAGAGTCTGAGGGGCCAGCAGTTTTTGTGCCAATAACATATAAAAATTGTGTAAAGGGAGAAAATTCACATTCAGGCAGTAATATATGGCAGTGCTGTAGTCTTGGGTGATGGAAGGAGCCTGAAAAGTTGTCATTTTATAACCTTGAAAACACAAACTTTAGTCAATAATGAAACATCTCAGATTTGGGGGTTAACTGGGAAATGTATAATCCTAACAACATGAGGTGAAAACCTAGACACTAATTCCCAGCTTTGCAGCCAGAGGGTGGGAAATCCCTAAGCTTTCCAGTGGCCAGAAGGAAATTCTATAGCTAAAGCACTTTTCAAATACTGAGTTCTGTAGTTCTGGGTATGGTTAAAACTATTTTTATTATTACCTTTATACATATATATATATATATATATATATAATTTAATGATTACATTTACATACATATGTGTGTATGTAATGTAAATATTATCTATCTATATATATGTCTCTGTCTGTACATATAAATAATAAATATACATGTATAAGAAATGGCTAATAAATTTTTAAGTGCTCTTTAAGTGTTACCCCACAGATTTAATAGTAAACTTTTACAGGTAAGATAACACAGGCACTCTGACTCCCATTTTTCTTTTCTGAACATTGGTATTTTCTCTCTTATGAGTCTTACCATTTCTCCAGCCAACATAAGGTGTTTATGCTGCAGATAAATCTGGAAAGAGGAAGCCTTGTCTGCTCTCATGGATGTTACACAGACAGCGTGTTCCTTGTGGTTTGATTTAACATGCAGCTATGAGTGCTCTCCGTAAGTAACAAATCATTACACCTGCACTGAGTAAATATAATACAGCTTGCTTTTGCTGAAACATGATGGTTTTCTCACCTGGTTCGTACTTTCTTGAATGCAACCCAGCTCAGGAAGGCCTGAAGATTAGCCAGTTTGTTTCCAGCCATGACTGTAGGTTTTACCAGATCCTTTCCTTCAGAGTATCAATGGAACCAATACAGGTATTTTTTTCTTTTTTTTTTTTTCTTTTTCTCTCTGTATGTGGATCCTTAGTCTGCTTGAAGCACCTCTGGTGGTAATAAGACATTGACAAAAATAACAATAGGGATATTTTAAATTACTTTTTTTATTTACAGACCAAATTTTACTAGTGAGGTTGAT
This sequence comes from Machaerirhynchus nigripectus, assembly GCA_013397975.1. NCBI lineage: Eukaryota > Metazoa > Chordata > Aves > Passeriformes > Dicruridae > Machaerirhynchus > Machaerirhynchus nigripectus. The sequence continues at coordinate 279,215 of VZRQ01010610.1, forward strand.
GCTTAAGAGGCATCCGTATAACCCAGGCATGGTGATTTCTGCAGGTCAGCTATTTTTCTTTTACAGACCTACATAGGAACCTGAAGGAAGAGCAGTGCCAGAAGTAAAATCCTGGTTATATACATTTACACTGTGGCTGTGCCTCTCCCATCCCTCCTTAATGGTGGTAGCAGGGCTGTAAAAACCTGGTCAGTCATAAGGGTGAGTTTTTAGCTGATGAGACAGAACTCCCTTCCACTTGCTCACTAGTGCCAGCTCTCCTGCCTGACAAGGCTGCAGGGGATTATCTGTATTATTGAGCTGCCCTAGACCCACAAATCTGAGTTTGGGGTTGAAAGATATTGTTAATGAGTACCTGGGGACACACAGCTGCTGTTAAATAGGAGGGAGGTTAGGTTTGTCTTGGTTTGGTTTGTGCTCTCTATTTGGTGAGAATGAGACAACCAGATTTGCAATAAAATTAGGAAAGTTTTACAATAACTGGTGTGTGAAATCCAAAATATTGCCAGTTGTGCTGTAAAATTCAGAATCAAAACATTCTCTTTTTAAATTAGATTCGTTTTAAATTAAAAACATTTTGTTTGCCTTTTTTTTTTTTAATCTCATGTGATCATCTGATACAACTGTGAGAGCTGGAAACATCATGATCTGAGACTCCAGGGTTTAAAGAATACAGCCAGGCTGATGAAACACTTTACAAGTAGCAATGATGTTGTACACTTGCATTAGTCGTTTGTTTTTAATGATGCTCTGCTTCTGTAGCAGATGAAGCATGTGAAGTATCTCCACTAGGAATGACTCAGGGATTAAATGCTGTCAGGGGATTAGGCTGGTGATGCCTCTCACAGCAGTGCAGGGGAGCTCAAAAAATCTCTGGATGGGGCTAGATCTGTTGGAAACAGAAGTCTTGATCTGCATAGTAGGAGGTGCCTTGGAAGCTGTCTCAGACAATGGTTAACAAATTGCCAGAGATGCTGCAGTGGTGGTGGTGGTGTGTTCCTGTGCAGTGTGACACTGCTAACATAAATTCAAAGGGACTGTGGGAAAATTTTTTGTGCTAAGAATAAAATTTGTATAAAAATAGATGGTGAAATAAAGAGCATGAAAGTAGACACTTCAAAAGACATTTCACAGCCAGTAATATCTCACATTAAGAGTTTCGCATTAGGAATTGCACTGTATTCTAGGGCTTTTTCTTCAATTTGTCATCCTGTGTAGTCTCTCAGAACATTCCTAATAGCTTCTGTCAAATTCCAGTTGCAAACCAATCCCACAAGGGAAGCAGGAATTTATGTTGATAATTAGTAAGGCCAACTTGAAGATGAGCTCAAAGTCCCAGACGCAGCAATAAATTGCTCTAATCTCTGTTAAGAGATGGGATCTCCTTTTTCTGCTGCTCCTACTCAGTCAAACTAATATATGGAAACAATGCTGTTGTGCTGGGAGGTTAATTCAGTATTCTGTCCAGTGACAGCAAAAATAAGTTTTTCAAATTACAAGATGATGTGCTTTAAGTCCTCGTTACCAGAATTGAGGTTACCACATTGGACTGCGCTCCATAAAGCACCCAATCTTCTTGGAGGAAGCAAACATCTTTCATCTTGATGTCAGGGCTCCTGGGCCAAAGTTCTCCAAGTCCTTTTCTCTGTCATCGACACAGACAAAGGCTGTGGGATCTTGAGAAGAAATTGTCAACACGCTTGTTTTCAATGACTGGTTTTCTCGCAAGCATACGCACAATCTACCAGACACTTTGTTCTGGATTAGCTATCTTCCACAAATTTGGGAAAGAGCAAATGACTGCTCCTCAGTGGAAAGCAAACTTGGTTAAGCAGTCTATGACAATTATTTATACCAAGCTGACAGATTTTGCAGTGATGCATTTGAAGACCATTCATGTGATCAGTCCCAGGAGCTTTGTTCAGGAGGTAGTAAAGGGACAACATGCCAGTGACACCCCATAAACCTTAGACTATTTTTGAAAGGACATCTGACCATTTCCACACTTAGCTGGATAGAAAACCAACATGTGCCAGCAGCATGCAATGTCTGCAAGCAGCAAGCGATACCCAAATGTTTTTAGGGGACCATAGTATGGAAAAGTAGTGCCATAAACTTGAAAGTAGGCAGTTTCATCTTCTTGACAACAACCAGGCTGACAACAATATACAGGAGCTGTGGCATTTCCAGCAAAGAGAGGTGTGGCCTAACAGCCTAATCAATGCATTTAGGAAGGCTGTGAGTTTTGCTCTTTGACCTAGATGTTCATCACTTTTTATTACTTGGAGTTCTGCACCAGCAGATCAGATTATCATCACTGGGCGTTACCATGACATGATAACCCAGAGGTCAGGGCTTCACCCTGCTAGGAAGTGTGGAAGTATAACAAAGTATGATCTCTGTCACAGAAGCCTGGCACTCAAGCTAGAGGTCTGTTGGCTGGGAAGGTGATAAAACAAACAGCCCTGGGGAGTGGAGGTAACTGAAACAGTGCAGAGGCAGCAGGATAACAAGGATCACATCAAACCAGGTGTTGTCTTTTATCCTTATGCCAAGTACTATTTGAATACAAAGGTTATTTATCCTTAATCTCTGTCCTGTGCACTTATCCAAGTCACTAAGTAAGGGAAAAGTTGCTGAGTATATCCAAGGGACCTCTCTGTCAGAGACAGATTTTTTCCCACCGTTTATATGTTAATACTTTTCCACCCTACCTACAAAAGGACTTTGCTGTTCTTGTTCTGAAGGGAGTAGATTTGTCATAGCCTCTGCTTATTTCAATTTTCCTATGTCCTGTTTCTATTGAGCTACATAGGTTCTCTCTGTCCAGTAAGTTTGTGGCCTTCAAATATTGTGGGGTTTTTAAAATATGATTTTAACCAAAGAACACTTGCTGTTCTTGATTTACACGTTGACCCTTTCAGTCCATTGATCACTTTTCTTATTTTTGTCTGCCCTCCTGATACTGGTAGTGTCAGAATCATTTTAGCTGTATAAGGACTGGGACTCACTGCAAAAATTGCTGCTGGCATGGTTCCAGGCTCTCATATCTCTCATAGTGGCCTGTATCTCTTCACCCCAAGACAAGATATCTCTGTATGTACCTGCTCTCTTCTGCTCATTTACTGCAGTACACTCTCCAAAGCAGTGTTGTGTGCTCCCTGGATGTAATACATTTAGCAAGAAAAATTACAAATTCATCAAAATTGTGGCAAAGAATACTAACTTTAAGCATAGCAGTTCTGCAAGCTTTGAAAATTTCCCTTAAAAGCAACCCAAGACAGACTGCAAGGGTGAAAGGCAGGGTGGGGAGGGAGAAGCCAGCAGACAAACAGACACTTTGAAAACTCAATAGAAAGCCTCCTGCACTTTCTTCAGTACAAAAACTGTACAGTCTCAGAGGGGAAGCAACTGCCACTTCTCATTCCTGCGAGAGGTTGGCTGCACTGTGTGGAAACTACAGCTGCAGTGTGCCCTCTTATGGCAACACCAGTTGCTTTCTCTGTTTCACACAAAGGTGTTACAGGGGGGAGGCAGGGGTTGCTTCGGTAGTTTTGTTCCTCTCTTTTTATTTTCCCTGAGAAAAGATATGTGTGAAGAAAGTGTTAACTCTGTATGCTGCAGCATGGCTAGAAAACAGGCTTGAAACTTCTTGTCCCGAGCACCAAGCAGTGCCTCATCTGCCAAAGAAGATGAACTAGTGAACAAAACTAAAAGAGAGCCTAAATATCATCATTTGCTGATGAGACATGGCTTTCACGCCAACGTGTATGTGAAGTGAAAAGGGATTTTTGACTAAAGGCACTGTATTTAATAGCTAACATCTAATTAGTTGACAGAATGTTTCTGTGCTGGCTCCGCTGCAGGTTCTGCACATGTACCTCTGTAGTGCTGCTGCACTTTGAGCGTTGGGGAAAACATGGGGTCCAAGTAGCCGGGCTCACAAGCTGCAGACTGAGATGCAGATTGAAATGCAGAGCTCTGGGTAGGAGCCTGAGAAGAGAGGCCATGACCTGCCAGCCTTTGGGATAACAGAGGGTGTGATGGTGGGTGACACTAGCCAGGTGAATGGACACTGGGAAGCACAGAGAGAGCTGGGAATTGCGGCCTTTTGGATAACAAAGGAGATAAAGATCATGAGCCAGTGCGGTGGATGGACACAGAGAGGGGAACAGGAGCCAAAAACTCGGGAGGAAGAGGAGACTTCCGGGAGACTGTGAGGGTGTAAAAGCCCAGAGGTTCCTTGATTGGGGATCCTCCTCAGAGGAAACAGCTCAGGCTGTTTCTGTGCTACTGCACTGTGAGGAAATGGCTTTATGGAATGAGACATCTGAGCCTTTGCCATGGGAAACCTGGGTTTGAACCGGTGAGGAAATCTGGTCTGACTGTGTGAGTGGGATGTGTGAGGAGTCAAGTGGGGACCCATTCAGTCACTGTAGCCTCCTGCTGTGAAGGGGTTTCAGTCCCAGCAGTGAAAATCTCTGGCACTGGAAGTGAGACTGCCAGATGAGAATGACTGCATGAATGAGAAGTTTCCTTAACATGAGGATGACTAATGTATTGTAGTAAGTTTGTAAATATTCTATTGTAGACCTGTTTTGAAGATTGTCTTCACATGGCTTCTTCTGCCTCTGCTTCTGGTACCCTTTTCTGTTCTCCTTTGGTGTTCTCCCCTTGTTACTTCGCAACACCACCACCAGCACAAGCACCTTGGAGCCCCTTCCGTTCCAGTATAGCATCCCACAGCTCCATTCCCAGGAGGACTCTCCTCCTCTGCTCACTGAAGATGCTTCCAGTCTCCTGGCATTTTCCAGCCCACAAAATCATAGCTGGAATACTCTGGGACTCATACAGCTCATCCTTCTACATCTTTTTTGTCAGAACAGTCACATCAGTCTTGCTTATTTGATATTGCCCCTCTGCTCAATGAATGTTTAAAAGCACACAGAAATCCCTAGGAGCTCAAGGAAAGAGATGCAATTAGCATTAATGCCTTTTACTGCAGCAACTTGGCACTGTCATAAAAAAAATAGAGCAAGGGGCAAACTCTATCTTTCCCCAATGTACTCTGACCACACTTCCAGCTGCAAAGCTGAAACAACCTCATATGTGTGAGGAAAATAAATCCATTCCCCTGCCAGGCTCCTGGCTTCTCCATCAAAATAAAACCTGGCACTACACGATGGTACGTGCAATTCCTCGCCAGCGACACTGCACGCTCCAAGCAAAGGCTATTCCTGGGATGACCTGTTGTCCTGGGGTGCAGGTCATGGTTGTGCCCATGAGCCATGCACGCACACCCTGGTATTTCTGACTGCAGCGTGTTTGTGTTTCTACTTTCCCTCTGGCTCTTTGCCTTTTACATTTACTTCAGAATGCCCATCCACCTTAACATTGAAAAAAGAAAGAAGAAGAAAAGAGTCTAAACAAATCTTCTGTCAATCAGGCAGCTTCTGCTGCTGCTGCTTATTCTGCTGCAGTTAATCTTCCTAAAACCCATCCTTCATTGTAATAATATAATAATCAGGCAGTTCCAATAACTCTGAATATTTACACTGAGATCTGTGATATTTTCTACAAAAAGGTGAAGTGGTCTTTAGAAAATAGAAACCAACCTACAGGCTCATTTTGAATTTCAACTGAATCAAACCCCACTGGAATTGTGCTAAAGAGCTATGATAAATCTATCCAAAATGTGAATATTATTTTTGGCCCTGCTTGCCTTAGAAATAAGAAGTGAAGGGTGATATTCTCTAGACTTACACCACTTCTGCCCGGCCCTTGGGAACACAGTTCAATGACCCTTAAATGTTCCTTTTGTACTTTCTGTTTGATGATTTGACAAGAATTTTGTAATTAAGTCAGCTTCTGTCACCAAGTTACAGGTTTCCATGTCAGAAGAAATGCTTTTTCTGGTAGACAAGGAATGAAGATGCCAGAGTACGGTCCTTCTTATTAACCTGCACAGAAGCAGTTGAGGGCTTCACTGTTTAACATAATTCCCTGGCTGTGTTTTTTTGTTCTTCAAGCCTTGCATTTATTTTACTGTTTACAGCAAGGTTTGTGCTGTCAAGGAGACTGCTGGTAGGGAAGCTCTAGGAGGAACAGAAAGGTTTCTGTGCCTATGTTTCTTCACATCCCCCCAGCTTAATACATAGCAAAAAAAACCCTACTTCATTTAATTAGGAACACAGACCTGGAAAGGATCTTGTAGGTTTCAGAACCCAAACCTCTACTGCCTCTCATAACAATAGAATATAATGCTTTCTACCCAACATATCGACTTTTCTTTAAGTTTTAACTTTCTTAAAGTTATGATAACCAATTTTTCTCTAGCTGCTCTGATTGCAAGCTTGCTCCAGAATTTACAGGTCTCAAAACTAGAAAACTTCTCTGAATTTCCAGCCTGAATTCATTCATGGCTAGCTTACACTCACCTGTCCTTTACCAACAGACCTTGGTTTACAATACTGCTTCCTTCTTCTGTTTCACTCTACCCTGCCCATCTTTCTCAATGGAACCCCTTCTTCATCCTCGAGTCCTCCTCTTGGTTGCCTTCCCCCCCACCCTGCCCCTACACCTGCTGCCTGTGGGGGCCATCCTTCATGCACAAAGCACAGCCCTTCACCCCTCTCCTCCCCTGGCACTGGACCTGTGTGACAGCCACTGGTGACCCCAGTGACAAAAAGAAGGGCCTGTGTCTCAGCCAGGGAGCTCATTGCCCCGCTCTTGTCTCTGCTGCCAGTGGCTCTCAATGAGCATTTATTGGTTTCCTTAACTGCATTTGCCTCTTAACTGCACTTGCCTGCCTTCATTCTTCCCTTCTTGTTTTAACACACATAGAAAATGAAGGTGTGAACACTCTTACTTGAGTCATTACCTCAAGGCTTCTGTTTTTCTTCCTTAGCTTCCCCTCCAGCGGTCCCCAAAATAAAAGAATAAATTCTAAAAGCATAAAATAATATAGACCTGTGCAAGGAACAGGAAAACTCCCACCCAAATGAATGCCAATAGCTGCCAATTCTAGTCTCTTGATTTTTGCTTTCAAGGCTGGGAAGCTGTCCATATATCTGCAGGGATATAAAAGAGCTGATACTGGATAACACTCAAATGAATGTGTTCTGTGAGAGCTGAAGTACATTTTGCAGAATACATGTAGACAAAATAAAGCCTATGAAAGGACTCTATCCAAAATTGAAAGCAAGCTCCTATCTCTTCTTAATAAAAACAAGGAGAAAACCATCCTTTGTAATACTCAATTTAAGCAGAAGGAAGCAGAGAAAATTAGGGCCAAATGGCATTTGAAAGTGTACCAAGGTGGGGAGTACACAGTGAGGATACTTGGACATGGTGGTTGAGCAGAAGCACTGCACTGTCTCCACTTCCTCACTCATTCTCACCCCTGTCAGGTTCCCAGGGAGATCTTTGTGTTAACACTCAGTACATCCTTCCCTCTAGAAAACATGATTGTTATTCAGAGTCCTGTCCCAGAGACACGATGTCTCCTCTAATCAAACCTGTGTGGTGGCATGATGCCTGACAAACTTCACCAAATTTTGCAGATTTATTTTTATTTTTACTAGAAGCAGTGTATGCGCTTTCACAACCAGTGAAGCCTAGAGCGTGCCTCTCTGTGTGTGTCCCACTTGTGTATGCTCTTTTCAAGCAAGGATCTGCTTTCCCCCAAAGACATTTTGCTGTGAAAATCATATTATAATGAATCTGTGTTCATTCATGATGCTGACGATGATAATTTATCTGAGGTTACCTAAAAATTTCATTTCTTTTAGTAATGAAGTCTAAGGATTTGAAGACTATGTCATCTATGGTGATAAGTCAATAAAAATGGAAATCCAAAAATTTGTTTCAGTAGAGAGAGAGAAAGAAAGAAGGAAGCAAGCAAACAAGCACACTGTCTTTCAGGAATATTTTTACCTATATTTGAAAATTTCTAGATTTCTAAATTGGCTCAATAAGAAAAAGATTTCTCATATAAGAGAAAAATACCCTGCTATGATGGACATATAAATTTGATTACGCCCACAATGAATAGTAATTTATTTTCTTAAAGTGGGGGGGGATTCAGGAAATTGTAGTTTATTATGTTTAAATTCTGAAACTATCACTCTAGGCAAGTTCTCTGATTTCCAGCACCAACCAGGAATTTTGTCATAACCTACTCGCCACTACAGCAGCTGTTGTATTTAAATCACCCCCTTTCATTGGTTCAGCAGTTGAAAGCAAGAGTGGACCAAGATTTTAAGAAAGTGTGTGACACAGACTTTCTGTGGGTAAATAAGGGAGTATGGAGGCATCACAGCATCCCATTAGCACTGCCCAGTGTAACTGCCTCCCTTGACGAGGGAGAGATGAGGCCAAGTGCAGTTCCTCCACCTCTCCTCCATCTCTTTCCTGGCTGCCCCAGCAGAGGGACACAGCAGCAAATTTTAAACGACCCAGATCAGGTGATAAGGCAACCTAACAGCAGCACTGTTGTGAATTTATTCCACTGCAAACAGCTGATCCTGATGCCTGAATAAAGTTATTTAAATCTTGCTCATATATCTTTACATAATGCTTCCAAGTGCAGTACAGCAGCACAGTCTGTTTTAGGTCTGTGAAGGGGTGGATGAAGCAGGTGGCTCACTGCTGGTGATGACCAGCAGCTACCCCTCTGTTAGCTGGTCATTAGGGGCTGTGGATCACGCCATGTATTTGCTCTCCTTCAAATGCAGTCCTGGGCAAGAAAAGTCATACCCCCCACATTTCCAGATGTGACCTGCTGCCTGCCTGATACCAAGCACATCTTTCTCAGTAGCTTTGGACAGCAAATGTCCACAGTGGAGTGCTGGTGGGCACTGAGGGTTTGCTCTCCAGACACACACTCTGGAGCAGGCACTGCATCTGTGTAACCTTTTGTAGAACATGAATGCAGCAGAGTTTCAATCATAGGCATTTTCCAATGGTAGAAAGGGATGAGAAAAGTTATCTTATGGGTACAAGAGTACCTGTCATCCCACACAGGACAGAGTAGGGTGTGTGGGATTGCAGTGTTTCTGTAATCATGCTTCTAATGGCTCTAAATCTCCATTTTAATTGCTCATGACACTGTAAGGCAGATGTTGAAAAGAAATTATATTAATTAAATATGGCTGGATAAAAATGGCTGCACAAGAGGAGACTAGAAGCTAAGGCTTGGGAGGACTCAGTGTGCACGTCACTGCTCTTCCCAACACTTTGAGATCACAAGAAAGCTTCGCCTGTCTTCTGCCAGCCATGTAGTAATGTCAGTTAGAGGTGCAAGGGTAAGTGGAGTTTTATGGGGTGTGAGCCCTGTGGGGTGACCTGCATGAGTGGTTCTGCACCCACTCTGCTGCTGGCAGGGTGGTCCCTCACCTGGCCTGCTCCCTAAAGCCTGGTTAAGTGGTGCTCCATGTGTCTCTCCAGTCTTGTGTGGAAAACCCAAAGAGCTTCTGGGGAGGTTTCAAAGGAAAGGGGGTCCCCAGGCCCACGCAAGCCCACACAACTGGGGAGGATGGAAAGCCATTTCTCCCCTCTGCTGCCATCCTGAATTATTGTCTGTGCTATCCTTTTGCATTCTCACAGGGAATAGAGACCACCAGGAAACACATTTAAAAATCATCTGTGGCACACAGAAGGAAAGAGAGAAAGTTGTTGGTACATTTCAGCAAGCCTCGTTAAAAACATCTCTAGGCACTACAAAGTGCATGTTATCAATATGCATATGTGATGTCTCTGAGGCAGAGTTGCCTTTAAGGTACGTATTCAGCAGGACAACATTTTCCCATGTGAGGCAAGGAACAACAGTGAATCATATGTGTAGGAGGGAAAGGCCTTCCGGCTATGTACAGTATTTATTCCCTTTTGTGTCTTGCTTCCCCCCCTCCCCTCTTTTATTAATGGCTTTTGCAATTAGTGGTAACAGGGTATTGCTAGCTGGCAGAAAGCAGTGACTTCTGCAGTCGATTCTTTGTGGGAAACTGGATGTATAGGGGAAGGAAATGATGCTTGTGTGCTGGCTTTGCTCACTCCTCTGACCCCCAAGCAAGAGCCAGCCGACACGCTATTTGTGCTCAGCACTTGCCTCCCCAGCTGAATGTCACATTACTTGACCTCACATAAATACACATACAGACGTAGAAATGCAGAAGGTGAGGCCTGCAGTGCACACATTAAAAATTCCTACTGAAGATGTCAGCAGGGGGCCCAGAGAAGCTGGGTTAGATTTAGAGGGAATCTGAAGGAAAAGTATGGCACCTTGCTCTGCCTGCAACCAAGGCTGGGTGGGGTTTTATTTCTCACCCCACTAAAGAGGGGTTCCACCCCAGAACCTTTCGTGCTGGAGAGCATTGCAAAAAACAGATGGCAGATGCACCAGCATGGGTGATGAATCCTGCCGTATCTTGGGATGTTAGCTGAGTTCCCGGTGAGCTGACAGGACAGAACTGGAGTTCAGGATCTCCCTAAGGGCCAGTGAATAATTGTCAGTGGATATAAACAGTGACACAAAGTCAGCAGATAACAGGTTGCCTATGGTGTCCTGGTTTCAACAATACATTACAGCCAAGCAAGACGGAGTACCCAGGAGGGTGCAGGTGGGAGTACCCAGGAGGGTGCAGGTGTGAGTACCCAGGAGGGTGTAGCTCTCTTACAGTTCCTTCTTCTCCTTGCCTTCCCTTCCCGCTTTCCCTTAGCTCAGCTACGTGTAGATTTAGAGACTCCTGCTAAAGCTGAAATGCCAGAATGCAATACACTGTATAATTATGGGAGTAGAAGTGACCTAACGCATTTTAGCTCTGAATAGTGTGAAAGAATTAAGAAAGAAAAATGAAAGCTGGCATCACAGAGCTGGCAGTGCTATAATTTCCAAGCACTAGTAGCAAGATATCTCTGATTGGCAACTTCTGCTGCTTTCTCCGTTTTTCATTCTTGTTGGAAAAGCAGAGGGGCACTGACTAGAGGGGAAAGGGTAGAAAGGAAAATGGGCAGGTGAAGTGAGCAGGGTGAGGCTCATAGGAGATGATGTGAGAGGGGTTGCAAGAGAGAATCAGAGGCAACTGCTCATGGATGAGAAAAGAGCATCAGGAAAAGTACTAAAAGGTTTTGAGGCACCAGTGAGTGGAAATGGTTGGCAGTTTCCCGTCAGAGAGGAAAAAATGTCATTTTTTTTCCTGTGGAAAATGCCATTTTATTAACTGTCTGTCAGATAATAATTCTTTGAGAATTTTCAATTTTACCTGACTCTTATTTTAAATTTGTGTTGGAGAGGAATTGTCACGCAGCTGGAAGCTGACATTTCTGTCAGGCTCTTATCATTCACGTTTTCTACCTAGAGGCAAAGAGCGTGAGATCCTTCCAATCTGGGAGCTACAGCTGGGCTGACGGGGAGGCGCTGAGCCTGGTGCTTGCTTCCAGCCATCTGCCTAGAAGCCTCACACCATGGCAATTCTCTTCCCCTAGGCAAAAGTCAGGCTGACAAGAGCCTTTCAAGACAGCAACCAGCAAATCAAATAAAGCCTTTGTTCCTTCAGATTGGAATGTTTCCCTTTTCCGCCCAAATGAGACATGGATGTACAAACAATTTTGTGAGAAAAGTCTGACTCTACAGATGACCTTAGAGAGTACAAAGGTCCTTTGGTACCTGCTTGCCTCTGCTTATATCAGCTAAATTTCTTGACAGACCAGTTATTTTATCCCGGAGTTTCACATGGTTTTAAGCAGGACCAGTTGCCCTGGGGAAAAAGGCTCCCCTATACAAAATTCTGTCCCTGGGAGTGCTCAGAAACAAGGAATATGCTTGACTTCCTGTCTGCTCTGCCTCCTCAGTGTGCCTATCACAGGCATTTGCTCTGCTCTTACTGTGATTGCTGTCTAGCTGACACAATTAAGCAACACATAAATCTAGTACAGCCTGGCATCAGTGCTGGTGTACACATCAGGCAGCAAATTTCACTGGCTCTGTTAGGGACCATTATCCAGCCTACCTGACTCCTGCAGGGTCTGTCAGATTCTGCAGAGGGCCCCACAGGCCAAGATCTATGAGTGGCTGACCCTGCAGATTGCTTCCCACTGGACTACAGCTGGAGCATCCTCTAAATAAAGATGATTTTGAGCAACTGGGAGAAAGCTTCTTCATGACACTTGTAAGAAAAAAAAGACTTGGAGACATTTTTTATCCATTCTGTTCAGAATACTATGAGGTCTGGGCACTGAGCTTCAAGAAGGAGGCAGGCCAAGTGGAGACAGTCCAGAGGAGAGCAACAAGAACAATCAGAGGTCTAGAAAATGGGGAAGACTAACCTGAATAATTCTTAGTCTCCAGAAGAGTCAGCTGGAAGAGGGTACTGAGAGATATATTAAACAGGGTCCACTGTGATGGAAATGTTGGGAAATAATGGATCTCACTTCAATCAGAAAATTCATATGTAATACAACGAAAAGTCTGGAAATTATAAGGATAAAGAATGCATTGACAGGAGAGTTTTCTGAGTAGATATCCTGGGAGATCTTCAGGAACAAGCCAGAGGAATATCTGTCAGAAATGGCAGTTAATCCTGCCTTGGGTAGGGGGAAGGACCAGATGACTTTTTATGTCATTTCCAGCATGATGTTTGTGTGTTCTATGCTCTTTGATGGAAAACCATGGTTAGGGTTTGCATGCTTTTTCTAGACGCTTAAGTTGACCAGGAAGCAGGTATGTAGAGGGAATACAAATGTGTAGGGGAAAAAAAAAAAAAAAGATAAATTAGAGAAAGAAAGGTAGAGGAAGTCTGGACAGCTTCAAACAAACCAAACAGACTGTCTGAACCCTTAGCAGGGCAGACTCCAGGCAGCTACTCACTGGTTATGCTAAGGACCCAGGCGTATGCCTGAGAGTTGGATGGAAATTGTTATGCAGTTGAGATTGATGTATCTGCTGTTTTGGCTTTGCCTGCGCTACATTTACCTGTGTTAAATAAACAAAGAAAGTGCTCTAAGTATTGCTCTAAGAGTGAATAATAAGTGGAACATTTCTTCTTTTGTTAGTAGCTTGTGTCCTTGCTTATTAAGTCTCAGGCTGAGCAGCCAAAGGGAGTGTTTGAGACATAAATGCCGGAGGGGACTCCCACTGCTGAAAGCAAAGGGCAAGCAGCTTGAAATGTGCTACTTCTATTCCTGGAAGACCATGATGATCAGAAATACAAGCTCTGTGTCCTTTACTCCCTGCCTTTTCTTCTCTTCTTCCTGCTCCTTCTCCATCCCTTTGAATAGCATTCAGGAAGTTCAAAACTCGTTTGTAATGGCAAACCAGTGACCAACAGAGAGAAACTGGTTTCTTGTCTTTTGCTAACTAAATTAGCAGAGATCAGTTTTGGACAAATTCCTCATTTTAGTTAGTGGCAAGATAAATACTAAGATATACCCTGCTTTTCTTTCTCCCTGAGTCTTTATATTCAGTTTTCAAATCACTGCGCTGAGGCTTCTACTCCTTGGAAAAATCTACAAAATGAGAATATAAGAGAAATGTCAAGTCTATCAAAATTCACTTGCCCTTTCAAAACCAAATCTGTCTCTCATAAAGAGAAAGGGAGTACTTATTCAATATTCGGAAAAGTAACATCTGCTCACACCAGACCTTCATGCGTCTTTTAAGTCATTGCCTCATTAAAGCTTCCTCTGCCTTACCAAATACCTCAGACAAAACCAAGCTTTGTTAGTCCTAGCAAGAAACATGAGTTCCTTTTCTAAGGAAGCAGGAAAAGCACAGGAAAAAAACTCTACCCCCTTTTCACATGTCTGTTAAGGCTTTTAGCCCTAGTACAGCTGCTGATCACAACTGCTTGCTATCACCCAGAGAGTGAGAGAGAGCAAGACACAGTCTTTCAATCTCTACCTGAGACTTCCCCAGAAATTCACTGGAGCCAGTGCAGGTATTGTAAAGTGCTGCCTTTGCAAAGCAACAACATGACAGAGGGCTGATCTGAGGTGGAATGAGCAGTGCCGTGCTTTACTTTATAATAACTCACCCCTGCAATTATTGCCAGATGTTTGCAAATGCTCTGTAGGTCTCCCCTCTAACGTCAACTGATCCTCCCAGATTTTTTTCATCATTCAGACTGAGGGTGCTGGTTAGCTAGAGCTGGCAAAAAAAAAAAAATAAAAGGGGAATCATATAGCACTTTTCCTTTTGTTATTTTTGCTGTGAGTAATAGAAATGAAACCACTTGAGTAATAGGGAAGTCCACAGTGCTACTGAGACACATGATAAGAATTTGATTTTCAAGTCTCTTATCTAAATGATATGCCTCAGCCTCAGTAATGTGAGCTGCCCTTCTATTTAGTCATGTAATTGAAAAAGCTGATGTTTCATTGCTAGTGTATGCCATAATTTTGCAAAGAAAGAGAACCTATCTGTTTTAGATAATGCTTATTAATACACAGATTAAGTGTCTCAGATAAAAATCTGATGACACTGTTCCCTAATATACTTGTATTTGTAGGCAGCAGAATGAAATGTATTGACCACTTCATCCTTCTTTGGAATAACTGCTGGAGGATTTACCTGCAATTACCTACTGAAAATGAAATAAAAGATTAGGAGAAATGAGATGTCACTTTGGACTTACGGCTCCTGTTGCTAGGGAAACCTTAGAGTTAGCATCCTGATTAGGGCAAAAATTGCTGTAACCCAGCTGAACCTTTGTCAGCATCAGTGGTTGGCAGAGCAGCAGCTCCTGTTTGTCAGGCCAGGGACAGTGATTTCCCACTGTCATCTCCTGGTTGACTGAACAGCCCTTTCTGGTGGTGCCCCATCCAGGCATCAGCTTACAAAGATACCTAGCAGGGACTGTGTAACTGAATTACACAAATGCAGCACCAGTGCAGTTAGACGGGTAAAAGGGAAAGACTGATGGAGGAGGGAGATTAATTACGTTTAATCCCAGCTACCCCTAGCATAAAACAATTCAGAGCTATCCAAGCACCCAGGGCCTGCCAACAACTTCTACAGGAACACATCTTGTGCAGGAAGATCAATGATGGAGAGACATCAGTCAAGTGAGAGCTTGGCAATAAAACCTGCAAAAGGACTTGAGACAGTGGAGCAAGGTCAAACAAAATGAAAAGTAGTCTTATATGTTTGCGCCTGGGCCTCCAGAGAGGAAAAAGAGGTGGTTATGCAGAAAGTAATGGAGGTGGGAAGGGAAAAATAGTGTTATATCCTCCCTGTGGGAGGAGGTGTTACCTCCTTACACTGTCCTGAGGAGGAGACTCCTTTGCATTTATGGAGTGTCAAGGGGAAATAATTTCAGGAAATCTTGACTCTACCACTTTCCCCCATTTTGGGGAACTCTCTCTGAATATCTCAGTGCCTGCAGCTTCACTTAAGAGTGTCCAGTACAGCACTCCTGACACAGTAAGACATCGAGAAAGGCCTTCACTTGGTAATGGCAAGGAAACAGGTTTCAGACAAGTTCAGAGGCTTCAGAAGATAACTTAATGCTTTTTATTTGTGGAGTTTGAAAGCTGCCAGGGATTAGCCTGTCAGCACAAAGGAATTAATTGCAGTCAGCACTTGGCTGGATTCAACGAAATCGATGCTGTTTTGTTTTTGTACTCTTGTACTTCCCTAACTTCTGCTTCATGTCTATTAGGGCTCTGACTTTTAAAAACATCCTAATTCTCAAAAACACAAATGAGGTACTGTAAGCTGGTGGGTCATGGTTTTTTCCAAATCTTTTGCTAATACAGTGCATTGCCCATCATTTCAGCCAACACAAATACTGAACTTGAGCTACATGCAAATTAGAGGGTAAGTCTATAAAATTATATCGTATTTAAGTTATTAGATTACTTTGTCTCTGCCCTTTGCAAAAGAATCAGCATCTCTAAGAAATGCAAATGCTGTATGATTAGTTCATGACCAGAAACACCAAAACCAAACCACTTCATCAGTTCTTTCTTCTTTAATGTTACCTAAGCACTGACTTTTAAAAATAATCTGGGACTAGTATTTTAAATATGCACAGACGTTCTTGCATTCTTCTATCCACAGCTTCAGTACCAAAAGAAACATTACAAATGCCAGGACTGTAGGAGTGTTGAAAGGAAAATTACATTAAGTGCTCGGGAAATACTGCTTGTCTGTGTGCTTATGACACACATATCTTACAGATTTGTGAACTTGAGCACAGAAATTTGATGTGTTCTAATAGCTGGATGCAAGGTCTTTTTAGCTGCAGTGACTTCACTACCACCTCCAGCACCCCAACACATCTTTCTGTTGTAGATTACACCACACTGTGTAAGGTATGGCAAAAAGGAGGGTGAGCCTTAGCCATGCCAGGTGACAGCAAAATGAGTCATTACGCTGAAATTCTCCCAAAATGTCCCAGGCTGCAAACAGTGCAGTGCAGTTCAGCACTTGCAGCCATGGGAGGGCTGTGTTTCTAAAGTGAGAACTTAAATATTCAGCTTTTTACTCAGGTGGAAAACTCCTTTCTGATTGCAATGATTCCAAGAAAACTGACATCCAATAGCTAAATTTGATAAAAACAATATCTTTTATTGTTTTATAACTCTGCTTAATTAAGGAAGATTTTCATCTCAATTTTTTTTCCATTAGTTGCAGGGAAGAGACCTTACTTTGGGAAATTGTGGGTGTATGTATGTATATATAAAATATGTGTGTGTGTGTATATATGTATATTATATATATGTGTATATATATAGATATATATATATGTTAATTTTTGAATTTTTTTTTTATTCTCCAATAGTTATTTGGCCAGGTCATCGTTGTTTAACAGCAGAAACTTTGAAACTTTTGAGCATACAAAAACCTTTTATAAAAGCACAGAATCAAAATATTCTAGTTTGGAATATATTACAATATATTCTACTCATAGCCATATATCTCTTCTGTCTTAAGAACTGAAGGTGCAGTAGTAACAAAATAAATGAATCTTGTTATGTATGGAAACACAGCTAAAGAGTTGCTGTTCCAGATATAATAAGAGGATTTCCTTTGTTCTTTTTCCCATGAGTTTTTGGAATTCATTGTAAGTTCTGTGACGAGACGGTCCAAGGCATAAAAACTCTCCTTTAACACAAATGAGTGAACACATAAGGTTGTTTTTACTACCTCCACATTATACAAGAGCACCTCGGTGCTATTCACACCACATTTAGGTGGACTGACACGAGCCAACAGCCAAACCCCCACACAGCTCCTCGTTCAGTCCCCTCTTTCAGGGGATTTCTTTGCTCTGAGAAATCTGCAGGCACTTTTGCTGTGAGTGGCCATCCTTCTTTGGTCCTGCCTATTCCTTCAGGAAGGACGGATCAGCAAAGGGCCTCTCAGACCCACAGGCAAGGTCTGCTGTGTACCCACTGCCTCGGATTGGCACCCAGCCAGACCCTGCTCACCCTCCTCTCCCAGCACTGAGAGAATACAGAAGGAAACCAGTAAGACTCGTGAGAGAAGATCCTCTGTTCCTCTGATGGTGCTGGACATGCTGCTCGAGTGGAGATGAGGAAGGCAGGCCACTGCCTTTGAAGACACCATGGCTGAGACAGAGACCCAGCTCCCAACTCCAGTAATCATCCCAGCAGGCAGAATGAACAAAGCAGAGGTCCAGGGATCCATACCAGCAGTCATAATTAAAAGACAAAGAGAGGATTTGTGGCTGCATTTTTCCTTTCTGGAGTATTCGAGTGCCCTTTTCCTGGCAAATATTCACTACCAAAAAGCTGGGAAATAGTGCCAATATTAGTAGGATATGTAGGGTGCGGATGGAGAGTATAAAAACTGTCAGTGGAAGACTGACATTAACATAAACCATTTTTAACTCCAGGCAGAGAGGAAGTTCATCATTATGTGCCTATCCATCCACAGTGCCTCATGGCATTTAGAGCTGCAATCTGAGCTGGGATGGAGCCTTAACTAGAAGGGTATCATGTTAGCCGAGGGTTTTGTGATACTTCCTATAGTCTACAACAATAAGAACTTATGGAATATTTGCTCCTGGGGTGGCTGTGCATACAAGCTGCTGATACTAGAGGAACCTCTACTATAAGAACAATAAGGAACTTCTGAAGCAACGACAGAAAAAGCATCTGCAAAACTAGGAAAAGGGAGAAAGGAGACCACAGCACAGAAAGGACTAAATGTCTCTAGAGAAGAAAATGCTTCAGCCTGTGCACCTTAGCAAGGAGTAATCAAAACAGGAGTGGGATTCTACTAGACTATTTTACCAACAGTATGTTTGCTTTTCCAGATTAAGTTTATGGATTACTAGAACTCTCTAAAAAATAATGATCAGAGACAGGTGGTGTCTGAATTAAATGAACAGCCATTGCACACAGAAGCAGCAACCTTGAGGAAAAACACATTTGAAAATATTCCTCACAAGCATTCATCAAACTAGAATTCTGCAGTTTTCATGTTCCTTCTGTCCAAAGGATAGCTTCTGGTAATATCTGTCCTGGTGATGAAGGTAAAAGTGAAATTCATGCTTTACAACAGAGAGGAAAAAGACATCTTCAGACTACTTTGAGATTTTGTAGTCTTGCACCAAAGGCAAAACAAAAACTAGAAATCCTGATTCCCTTGAAATCAATGGCAAAAATCCATTTCATTCAGTTATTTTAAGATTTTATACCAGAGGGGCATAAAAACACAGAGGATACAAAATATATGTACCAGTAGCCATCCCACCACAGCAATCCTACATTTAATGTATGGGCTGTAATATAGGTGGATGACTCTGGTCAGATTTACTGTGGATGATCTAATTAGTTCAGGGTAGTACACAAATTCAGGTGTAAGCATAACCTAAGACATACACAGC
The DNA here is from genome assembly GCA_013397975.1 of Machaerirhynchus nigripectus. Lineage (NCBI taxonomy): Eukaryota > Metazoa > Chordata > Aves > Passeriformes > Dicruridae > Machaerirhynchus > Machaerirhynchus nigripectus. The sequence goes on from VZRQ01010610.1 coordinate 298,066, forward strand.
AACAATTAATATGCATTAAATAAACTTTTCCAGGTATTGACATTTGGTGTGCAAAAACTACTCCAAAAAGAAAGCAAAGAGTGAAAGAGTTCCACTTGTCCATGGGAAGACTCGGTGCTTAAAATCTGCTCTTTTTTCTAATAAAGTCTGTCTTCTAAACAGTGGAATTTGAAGCTGAACATCTGTGAAATGAATATTTTCTGTACATGCTAATTCAGAATGTGCTGCAGGCAAAAAGGTGCAGCAGCTGTGAGCACCACAGGTTCTGGTTGGGTGCCAGTGCAAGGCAGTGAGCACACAGCCAGCCTTGATTGCTGTGTGCACTCTCGAGATCTGAGAGGACCTCTGCTGAACGGTCCTTACTGAAATGATAGCCAGGAACATCGCAGGAAGGCTACTCAAAGCAAAAGTCCCTGCAAGTTTTGTGGAATATAGTAGGGAAGAGATCAATTAAGGAATCAGAACTACAATGTCTAAGAAAGTTCATGATGACTAATCCAAGGGGTTGAAAGAGACACTGGAAAATGTAAGCTTAGGAAACTTCCACAGAAGCCAAGGATAACCTTTGACCAGTAGGAGGACTGATTTTCTACTCAGCAAAAAGTCTGCACATGGAAAAAATGTTTGGACCTGCATTTCCTGTATATGTGTGGAGATAGATATAGATATAGATATAGATATAGATATAGATATAGATATATATGTTGATGCATGTTTATGTGTACATGCGTGTGAATGTGTATATATATAAATACAAGAGATAAAGAAAAATACTGATAAAATTATTCCAGTGTCAAAAGGGCTCAGTAGTTATCAAATGCTTGACTGTATTAATAGGCAGCAACAGGCCACATCTTACTTTGAGGATCCAATGTCTTAGATGTCCTCTGCGGGTTAAAAGTTACGGTATGTGTTACACATAACACTTCAGTAGCACTCTTTGAAAAGATTATATCAGATAAAAGTCAGACAAATGGTAGACAAAATGAAATGCTATATTCATTTCTGTGTGGATCCAGCTAACTATTATTCGGAGCAGAAATGTAGATGAGGAGAGGACTGGGGAAAAGAAGGGCTGGAAACTGAAGAGAAGGGAAAGGGGACAGCGAGGAGGTATCTGCTGAAGATGAACAGGGCGAGCCAAACTCAAAAAGCAGACCAGCCAAGGACTAGTGGCACAGAGGTAAGAACAAGTCTGACTTGATTAAATCTAACTGAGGCAGGAGCTGGTCTTGCCACTGCAGCAGGAAACAAGGTGTCACAGGTCACCACTAGCCTGGAGAGCTGGAAAGACTGTTGTTCACACCCAGTGTAAACATGGGAAGGGTGTCTTGCAGAGCCTGTCTCAGCACACAATAAAATGGGGCAAATATACTCAAGTCCTGCTTATCAGGGATCCTGGCTCCAGGAATTAGCCCAGGGCAGAATATTCTTCTGAAACAAGAAACCACGAATGGTAAATATCTAGTGAATTAGAACCTTCCTGGAAAGGTGAGAATGAAGAGCCAGGGCTCTTTTCTTCTCTCCAGTAGGGCAACACCAATTTTCACCTTCATTTGGTCTCAGTCTGGGTAGGATTCCTGAACATGAGAACTTAAGAAGCACTGTTTTTTGTAGTTTCAAGTTCTTTTGGCCTTGTTCTTGATTCCTTGGGTATAGAGGGAGATGAGAAAAATGGCCTGAGACCCTACGACATGATCACGACACAGTCTCTTCTGTGCTTGCTCCTGAAGCTGTGGCCTCCTCTCTCACCTCAGGATTACCTGTGATGACCAGCCACTCCGGCAGGGAGCTGGGTGTGCAGGAGCTCTCCTTTCTGCCATGCTCCTGGAAAGATCCTGGTGCAGAGACTGACATTCTAACCCAGCTGACAGTGGCCACTCATCTTCACTGCATTTGAGAGGATTTAGCCACAGGAGTTAATGTGAGAATAAAGAGATGCTGTAATGGAGGTGCCAAACACAACACTATTCTTGTGGGCTAAAAAGCACCAGCTTCAGAGGAGGCATGATGGGGATCTGCGCCTTCAACATCTATCTATATATATATATATCAGATATGTCTATTCCCTCTCTGCCTTGACATTTTTTAGGCCACATCCACTAATTAGTTTAGGGTGCCACTTTCTTGCAATAAGTAGGGACAGGACTAACAGAGGGGAAAAGGGAGAACACTTTTTCTTGACCAAGTTAAAATCAGTCCTACGCAAACCTGAGTAAAAGAGATGAATATGCATGTGCTGGTTTGAATATGTGGTTTGTCAGCTATTTGCCTACATGCATTTAACACCCACAGAAGGCCTAAGGCAGCAGCCATAGACTTTCTTCCACTTGCTTTTTGCAGAGATCTAACAGAAGCCCCAAAGGAGTTGAATTACTGGCATTATGATGCTATGAATGACTGATAGAAGTGTATGACTCTCCAAAGCACTGGTTGGCTTAATGTAAGCAACAGTGCAACTAGTGCATGCTGGCTGGGGTCTAATCCTGCTGGACTCCCAGCTACAGCCTTTAGCAGCTCAGGAAAGTTGGCTTGTGTTTGTCACACAGTCATTTTCTTTTCTTCTGTACCTCAAAGAGTGATATAAGCTGAGTTTTGGGGTTAACTGTGGTATTTCAGTACCTATATGCAGGTGCAGATAACTGACAAATTAGGGAAGATAATTCTGATTCCTCCATCTTTTGCCTCAGATGTTTAAGCTAGGTGAAAAATGAGTTTAATTTGGATTTGGCTAGTCAACAACAGTAGTGTACATAATTTGTAAGCTGAAACATAGCCCATTTCAGCTCCTTGAGAGAAGAAAAGATTTTATTTCTAGGATGAGGAGGGCTGGGAACAGAAGAAAAGCAAAAGGGGACAGTGTAGAGACAGAGGACAGGAGAAGGGGACTCTGACCTTAGTGAAACCATTTAGTGAAGGGTTTATATACATGTATGGTTTATACATAATAAGTAGCAATTTGGTTAAAATCTTGATTCTGTTGAAAGTAAGAGTTAAAGCAATTTCCATATGAAATTAAGAGAAAGAAAGCATGAAATCCCATTTTTATACACCATTTCTATGGGGGCTACAGTACATTTTTAAAATTCTACAGCCATGATGGAGACATGCCTTGGTAGCAAAGCACATCTTCTTAGAAATATCAAGGAACCTTTGTCCAAGGTTCCTTCTCACAGAAATCTTTGTGTCCCCTCCACCAGCCTCCTTGGAACATAGCACCTATCTGCATGTCTTTGTGAGAAGGATCTGTGCATTTATAGCTCTGGGGCTCGTTTGGAGGGCTGATAATTATTGAGACTCTCATGTTTCTGTCTCACTGGCTTATCCTGTTTCCCTTTAAAATGTCTGAGTTAGATGGACACTGACTGTATGGGGCTATCTTGATAGGAATGTTTCCTAATAGACATCTGATATCATGATAATTTGAAATCCAGCATCAGTGATGGTGCCCTTTCCCTTTGATAGCAAAGGGGTTTCGTTTTGCTAAGTAGCAAACTAATGAGCATGCTGAGAAAAGAAGAGGGAAATAGGCAAGTCAAACTGTGCTTTTTTGGTAGTTTCGTGCTGAGGCCCATAGAAAAAAATTGTAACACATGACAAATTTGTGAAGTAATAGATGAAAACTCCCAATGAATGGCTGTCAGATCGAAGAGTTTGGGGAAAGGATGTAACTGAAGAAGGAGATGGAGGGAAAAGGGGATGATGCAATAGCACTGACCATGGGGAATTCTGAGTTCTGCCATGTATGGAGAATCAACAGATCCTAAAGCCCGGTGGAGGTAGGAGTTGATTGAAATGGGGGCAGGGGTTGATTTTCAATCTGCTGATTGAAAAAGTATTGACTTCACATCAGTATGCTAGAGGTGGTTTCAAAAGCATTCCAGAAACTCCCACAATGATGAGGTGTCCCTAATCAATAAATAAAACAGTTCCTCTGCCATTGGGGAAAAACTTACATTTTACGGTACTCTTAATGGCATGTTATAGATTGGAGCACAGCCTCTGTTACCTGAATTCCTAGATGCTGCACTTTCTACTGGAACAGCTGGTTTACAAACTACAAATTAAATCACTTTCCAAAAAACTTTTCTCACTGCAAAAGTTTTGAGTGCTGTGCTGTTACATTGGACTCCATCGGACGATGTGAATAAGGACTTTTCTTCCTCCCATCCTCTCAATAAAATGCCAATGTAGCCTCATAATCAATTGCAGTATTTAAAGTAAACCACTTGGTACTGTATACATCAATGCATTTTTTGCCTGTTTTTCACTTCTGTAGTGAAATGAAATTGCATTTACATGCTGTTAAGGTTGGTTTGGTTTCTTTAAATTAAATCTTTTCAACTCCTGCCATTCCAATGTGCCAACTTTTAACCCAGGAGGATGGTGAAACATCTGCAGAAACTCAAATATTAGCCAGACTGATCCCCTCTGTACAAGGCAAACAAGCATTCAGTAAATACTAACCCTGTGTGTTGATTTCCAGCTTCAGACTCCTCTCTTCTTTGCACTGGAAATAACTTTAAGAAAATTTCACTTATCTGTGCACAATCACAAGCTTTGCCCTGGGGCCTGCAGAAGGCCTACAGAACGGATCAGTCTCTTCCAAGGTCTTTGTCGACATCCTGCAGTCAGCATCCCTTTCCTCTTCCCATGGGTCTCTCACAGAGCAGCACAAGTGGAAATCATGCCCAGAAATCCTCCGTTATGCACCTGCTTTCCATTCTGCTTTTTGCATTGCGGCCAGTTGGAAACCAGGGTATTCTTTGACTTATTCTTCCCTTCACTGAACTGCTCTAAACACTTGTTTTATACGTTCAAATCCAGGTTCTTGCCTGTTCTCAGGCACTTCTTAGATCATCTTTAAACTCTCTGTAAATATTAAATTGTATGATCCCAGTTATAGCCACCCCTCCCTTTATGTGTATAGGGAAGGAAGTTTCTACCTCTAAGATGTGAAAATAGCTGCAAAGACTAAGATATAATTGCAATAGTCACCTTTAGTTAATAAAACATTTGGAGAAATTAAGTAGCAGTAATGTAACAGATTAGGAGCAAACGTTGGCTCTATACAATTACACTTGTATCTTAATTTTTGCGACATTCTGTATTTTGAGAGCAAAAAACAAAATTAAATGTCAGGGCTGCTGCTTGTAAAGTTTTGGTGAATGGCTGTTATTATCTTTATTATCTCTATTGTTCTTACCTTCTATGTCTTCTACACCTTCTGCACCCTCTATGTCTGTAATATGGGTATTTTTTGTAACCTACTAAGGCCATGAAACTTAGCACATAGAGTTGTGGCACTGTGCTGTAAACAAGCATTTCATTTACACAGAGGTTGCTTTTTTGCTTTTTTTAATAAAGGTCCCTAGGGAGTGACTCTGGTGTTCATTTTGCAAGACATGCTCCCCTGAGGTTCGTCAGGCGGTGTGCAGAACACAGGGAACTCTGCCCACGGCGAAATGCCGCAGCTTTGGAAACGGCTGCTGAGCTCCGCAACACGATTCCAGGCCCTCCTGCCCAGCAGCTCCCCAGCCTCTCCCACTTGGGATGAGAAGTACCAAATGGAGCATGCAGAATAGAGAAGCTGGATCTTTGCTGTGTGCCTGGTCCCCACATGGAACCTTCCAGCCTGCTTCCTGGAAACACTTTCAGGAAATGAGTGGTTGAAAGAAGCGAGGAAGCATCTGTACCAAGTCTTGGGCATGGAAGAATAGAACAGAACAAAGAATAGAATAGAATAGAATAGAATAGAATAGAATAGAATAGAATAGAATAGAATAGAATATAATATTTCGGTTTGAAGGGACCTATAATGGTCATCTAGTCGAATTGCCTGACCACTTCAGCAGTGTCCAAAAGTTAGAGTAAATTATTGACGGCATTTTCCAAATACCTTTTAAATATTGACAGTCCTAGGGCATCGATCACCTCCTTAGGAAGTCTGTTCCAGTGTTTGACCACTGCCTTGGTAAAGAAAAGCTTCTTGATGTCCATTCTGAACCTTCCCTAGCACAGCTTAGACCATTCCCATGTGTCCTGTCACTGGAGAAGAGACCAGCACCTGCATCTCCACTTTCCCTCCTCAGGAAGCTATAAAGAGCAATGATGTTGCCCCCAGCCTTCTTTACTGCAAACAAGACAAATCCAAAGTCCTCAGTCATTCCTCCTAGGACATGTCTTCCAGCCTTTTCACCAGCTTTGTTGCCCTCCTCTGTGCGCAATTTGATAAGGCATGGAGACAAAGTTGTTCTAGTGGCAGTGCTATTTCTCCCTCTTCTGACACTGCTCTTTGATCAATGGTAGAAGAAAGCAGTTCTCCATGTGCTTATTTGATGTTGGCTTCTTTCTGAATCTTTGCTGTCTACTTTGAAAAAGTCACATTTTTGCAGCAAAGGCAGAGATGAAGATGTTGCAGCCTGCAGCAACCAGTGCCTCATTTCCTGAGTTAGTTTCTCTTTGGCTGCCACTAGATTTCTGCCTGAGGAGCCCTGAGGTCCAGCATTATTAGTAGTATCATTAGTAAAGGGTGTCATTGACTTGGTGGAGTACAAAGGGATATTTTTATATCCTGAATTATGATGCAACATGAACCAGAGTACCATAGAATCATAGACGGAAGGGACATTTAAAGGTCATCCAGTTCAGCTCCCCTGCAATAAGCAGGAACATCTTAAACTAGATCAGGTGGCTCAGAGCCCTGAGCATTCAAGCCTGGGCTTGAATGTTTCCAGGGATGGAACATCTACCAAGTCTCTGGGCAATGTGTCCCAGTGTTTTACCATCCTCATTGCAAAAAATTCCTTCCTTATATCTAATCTGAATCAGGCAGTGACTGCTAGATTGGGAAAACTATATGTTAACTGCAAGCAAAACAATTGCTGCTGTCATCTTCAGTGTCCATTTTAACGCTTGTGCTCTATATTCACACGAATGTGTGCCCCTGTCCTACTGCACTGCTCCATGCAGGAGGACGGAAGCTGTGATAAAGATATCATTTCCCTCACCAAAGATGTGTGCTTTCTCAGCAGCTCCATAGAATTTGGACATTGATTAGCTGATAGTAAGATGTTAGAAAGCTTAGAGATCTGCTAATGGAATATCAATACTGCAAACTGTGCAGGTTGAAAACTCAGGATATCCACGCAAAGGATCCCATGGGGTCATTCTACTTTCATCTGAAACCTCATCTGGTCACCCAGATTACTATTATTTTAAAACTCCCCATTACCCTTTCCTGAGAAGGAAAACCTTCAGTAGAATTCACTGGAGACATGGGGTACTTTCACTGTTTGGAGGCTTCCCCCTAACACTTTTAGACTCAGGCAATGCCTCCTCTCCTACAAAATTCCATCTTCCCTGCTATCTTTCTACTAGCATGGCAGGCTGTGATAAGGCATGGGGCATATCTTTTTCAATTTTACCTCTTCTAGCTCCCAGGAGCTGGAGGGGAATGGGTAGGACCTTCCACTTTGACATCACATCATCTTTCTACCTTCTGTAATGCCAAGAGAGGTGGTAGGATTTTGAGCATCACTCTTTCAATTGATGGTGACCAGTGGCAGCATCTAGTGGTCCAAGCACTGTCTCAAAGAAGATTTTGGCCTGAAATCTTCAGACGTGAGGAGGTTTTTTTGCACATTGCAATGAAGTATAATTTCCCCAAAGCCACAACAGTTGTGAAAGCATTCTGTTTGGCAGCCTTGGTGAACAGAGAGGCTTTACAGCTGGGCGAGCAGTTTGAATGCATCATCTCTTGCAGGCAGGTCCTGATGGCCTCCATGAAATGACCTAGGATCACGTTGACAGTAAGCACCTGAAAACTGAGAGATGTGAACAGCAAGAGAAGAACGAAGCTGAACAGCACAGCAGTGAAACAGTGTGTGGCAGCCATCAGCTGCAGGCTCTCCCGGGAACAGAGCTGCTACACAGAGGTCATTGGTTATGCATGTGCTTGATGAGCATCTCTGTTTGGTGTGCCTATTCAGCAGGTGAGCCCACAGACCATCTATGAGACTGGGCAGAAAAATAAATACCAAAACTAGATGCTGATAGCAAATCTTGTCATGTATTTTGGGAAGGAGTCTGAATATAAGACTCTAATACTTTGTATCAAAGTGGACTTTCTGCTTTTGTCCTTCAAGGGTTGCTAAATTAAATACTTGCAGATACTTGTGAGGTTTTCCTTAGTTCTCTGGACCTAAGAAATTATGCAAAGAAATGTTGTTAATTCTGTGCCTAGAATTCTTCTGGGGAAAACTGCATATTTCTTCCTTGAATTCTTCCAGAAACACAGGCACTATGTGTGTTCTGAAGCTGTTCCTTGAGAACATTACTCTTCTGGAGAGACAGCAATTTCTGTCTGCTGTTTACATCTGTCTCTGTTCAAGGGGAAGCAAAATTATGAATTTAAAAGAAAACTTGAAACAGCTTGGGAGGTTCTGGTGCCTGGCACCACTAGGATGGAAGTGTAGGTCTTCCTGAAAATTGTCCTGAATACCAAGCACTGGCTGTTTACTGTAAACAAGGATCTGTGGGGTTTGGCAGATAATTAATCTCCTGATTGATTACCTCCTTTACCTCCTATTTACCTGCAGACCGCCTCCCTCCCCTTACCATCTAATTTCTGGCTCTTTCCTGTTAAATCCACACACATATTTAAAACATTTATGCTTGTTTTCTGTACATAGGTGTTTCTAGACAGAAATGGGCTGTAAGCCCTGCTTTGTGCTTACTCAGGTTAGGTTTGCATGTATAAATGTCTGGCTTCCTTGGGCTCATTCTGCACTTTTTCCCCAGTACAGAGCAGTTTGGCCTTCTGACACAGAAGGGTGAAGCGTTTGCTTCTACTGCCTTGCCTTACATAAGTATGTGGTCTTAGGTGTAGTTATTTCACAAGGGATTTCTCACCTGGTGGTGAGTTACTGTCATAACAGGGTCCGTAATTACCAGTGTGATACAGGACTTCATCTAAACATGCCTATTCAGACACATTCAAGTCTCCTTTTAGACTGTCGGCAAGTTGCCTGATGTTTGGGTTGTTTGGATTTTTTAATTTGAACAAAATATTTGCGATGACAAAATAATCTGGGGGTGCCTGACCCTGAATGGCTGCCGGCCTACCTTGAAACCCCTTTCCCAGCTGCCAAGTTGTGGGGATGGGGCAAGGCTCTTTTCAACCACAGAATGGAGTAGCTCAAAATGACCAGAAACTGTGCAAAGAGGAGACTGGACCACTTTAAACTAATTCTGTGTTATAGACGTAGCCACAGGACAAAGCCAGAGTTCAAACTGGTCACAGAAATCACCTGCACGTGGAGGTCATAGCCTGTGTGTAGCTTTTGCAATATTTTCCAGTGCAAAGAGATAACGGAGCACAGCAGATGGGTTTTGCACAGAAGTCATCCTTTACAAAGTGCAGAAGTTCATGAGTGCTGGATTAACAGATACAAACCTGTATTGCATCAAGTTATCAGATTTGTCTCTCAGTGCTCGGCTCCTTGTCTTGGCTGCCGCTTCTGTAAATTACCTGGGAGTTTTGAAGGCATTAGTGCCTTTCTCTGTTGTGTCTGTAACAACATTAAGGCTGAAATTATTTTCTTATAGGTTTAAAAATAATATTGTAAGTACCTACTTCAAATCTGGCTGAAGTTAATGGGAACTGACTTAAGTGAGTTTCAGTCAAGGTCTGGGGATTTCGAAAAGGTGTTCAGAATTGCCTGCATTTGTTACATTATTACATGGTTGTCTGAGCTACTGTAGGTGGGGGGCCCTAGCCAAGACAGTTTTCAGCAGCTAGCAGAGCTGGTCCCTGGGCAGGGGAGCGGTGCTCGGAAACCAGTCCGAGTTTTGACACCACCAGACAGCTCAACTCCTCCAGCACGAGGTGTGAACTCCGCAATCACAGCACATCTCAGGGCAGCAGCGGAGACCCCTGCCGCAGCCTCCTTTTCCCCTTGGCCGTCAGAGAGGGTCGGTGAGCAGTCAGGTGGCATTAGCCTGTCCCAAGTCCTGGGCTGCCCCCGGGGGCTTCTCACGCTGCTCCAGCTGTCAGCTGTATCCACGCGTGTCCGCAGCCTCATCTCCGGAGCTGCAACAGGTGCCTCAAACACCATTCCCCTCACCCCTGGTCTCCTCTGCAGCCAGCAGGACTGAGATGAACACTCTCGAGGAGCAGGAGTGTTATGGTCTGGTGCCTTCCAAGAAGTTATCACTTTGCCAGAGTATCCCAGCAGAGAATCAGCTCTCTCCTGGGCTGGTCACCAGACACACATATAGCACTGATAGAGTCTCTGCCTCAGGAAATTCACGGTCAAGAATTTATAGTAGGGCTACTTAATACATTTTTACTATTTTCTGCTGGGTAATTTTATCATTATGATTTTATGATTAGGAAGGGAGCATGATGTTTTCTTCTTTGTCAGGCTAGTCTTACACATAATACCACCTTTAGATGGGGAAACCTTGTCCTCTGCCTGGAATACGGGAAGGATAACCAAGAAAGCCAACAATTTTAGGGAATACAGAGAGATCTAGAAGCATTTACAGAGTTGGGTAATAAGCCAAAAGATGTAGAAGTTACCAGAGCCAAAGCTCACAAGATTTTATGGTAGTTCTCTGACAAAACTACAACCATTCTGGAGCTTGTTCAATTTGCAAAATGTGAAGGAACATGTAGGAACTGTGATGACTGGTTTTGCACAGCTTAGTCCTCATGGTGGTCTCTGCTCCTCTCCACCTGCTGTCAGTCTGAGAATCTGTATCAGGTTCCGCCCACAAATTTCTAACTTAGAAATTCCACATACAAACTTCCTAACATTGCACTCCTAATGTTTTTCAGCCAGACCTTCTCCCAAGCCTGGAGGTTGCTGACAACACCTTTACTTCAAAACCTAATCCTAATCCTAATACCTACACCTCTCTCCCATTCTTGTATTTCTGGATGTGCTGAAGTGATTTCTGTGCTGTTATTTCTGGAAATGTGGGATTAGAAAAAAAATATCTTGCACATTAAAGCTACAGTTGACCCTTTGAGACTGACTGCTCGTCATATTCTCCTTCAAATATGTACTCTCCTAATGTAAGCATGCTCAGGAGAAGGGAGGGAGCAACAAATCCAACCACAAAGCCTCATATTCCTGTTCAGTAAGAGAGAATCGTTCCTGCCAGAATATGAAGCAATTCCTGTATCCCTGCCAAAACAATTGCTTGATGTGCTCTCCCTAATAGCGCATAATGAACCACAAACAAGCTTTTAAAGTAAGGATAAGGACTCACATGGTTATAGTGTTCATAGACTGTACATTCAGAGAATTGAAGAGTCAAAGAATAGCACAGCTGAAGGGGGACAGAGTGTGCTTTTCAGCGCTTTACTAATTAAAACAATGGGCCTCTAAATTAAAATGTTTTCACTTTTTTGTGTATTTAAGCACTCAGGTTGCATAAAGGCATTCCTTCAATCAGTGTGTTGGAAGAAAAACCCTTATCCTGAAAGAGATGCACATAGGTGCTTCCTTTCTTCCATGAGATCAGTGAAGATTTCTGCAGGAAAAAGTCACAGGCAGACCCTTTGTTTGAAATCACGTAAGTCCGACAGTGATGTGGACTGTGTATATTGTGATACAGAATGCTTGACCTGCAGCAGTACCTGTTAAACACACTTGGCACCTACTTCAAACCTGCTGAAATCAAGGTGCACCTCCCTATTGACTTGGGTGGCCTTCATTTTCTGTCCTCCCTGCTTTTTTAGTATCTTCTTAAAAGTTTTTAAAATCAGACTGTTTCTTCATGTAATAAACCAGACTTTAAAAGAAAATTAGTGCATACCCAAAGCACTTACCTAATGCTTTCCATCCATATATCTCAATCACAAGAAAATTTGAATACATGTGGGTTTTGTATCCATTTTTGATCACTGGGATAGGAGAAGCACACAATGTCCAGATAACTCACCCAAGGTCAGAGCAAGACAATGGTGTAGAAAGAAACTCAAGTATCCCTAATTCTCCAGGTTGTACCCACAGGAGAATGTTTCCTTTTACATGAAAGGAGCAAAAAAAAGCTTTTATTCATTCATGGGAAAGAAGGAAACAAGTATCCCTGAGGATGAAAATAAATTGTTAGTCCAAACTTCACAGAAAGTTTTTATGCTGTATGATTTGTAATATCCAGAAAAGTTCAACAGCTGCAGTATTAAATAATAGACAGAAATTAAAAGTTATAAGCAAAGAGGGAAAGAATAGTTTTTTAATAAAATGTGGGGGAAAAAGGAGGAATTGGTGTGGCAGAAAGCTGCAGGCAAAAGCATTGCAAGGGACTGGAAGCATGAAGCCTCTTGCACCAAGGTGTGAGTTTATATTAATCTATAGCAACCACAGTCACTCAAGTTGAAAGGTAAAGACATATATACAGAGGGACTAGCATGTTAAAATACAGCCTAGGTTGAGTTTGAGACAGCTCCCTGTTGCTTTAGTTCACACAAATAGTTCCAGTGGAGTTGTTGGTGCTATCTGTGAGACCAAAAAGAGAAAAAGGTCTCTGGGGCCAGACCAAGTTTCAGCTTGGTCAAATGCTAAACAGCTGGAACGTGTTTTCAAAGGTCATTTCTTTCTGGCTACTATTTCCGAGGGCATTCGCAGCAAAAGTCTATTTTGTTCCTTTTCCTATTTTAAAAATTCCAGGCCTCAGCAAAAGCAACGAAGTGACAAAGGAGAATAGAAACTGCAGGAAGAACAAAGCCTGTTGAGGTTGATGCACAAGCTGAGATGCAGAGCAGTCTACCTTCCTGAGCCAGGAGCCCTGTTTGTCCTCCTCTTGCTTTTTCTCACATGCTGCGTGCCAGTGGCAGGCGAGGTGGGTGCTCTTGTTCTCTGTGCGTTCCCACTGCACAAAACACAGCGTAATTGCAGGTGCTAATTGCCCACACAGCCACTGCTGCTGCAGGCACAGATGGGTGCAGCACCACTGTTTAGAGTACATCTCAGTATTCATCAGCTGCAGAAGGGTGTGAGTAGGGGAGTAAGTTGCATCAGGCCCAGGACTCTAGCAGGAAACCTGTATGGAAAGAACTTGTTACGTGGAGTCAAACCCAGAGAACATAAAGTTCTCACCAAAGCAATGGAAACCAGCCTCTAAGGTAGGGCATTGAACTCAAGGGACTTAGGTTCAATTTTACAGTAGTTCAGCCCCAGATTTGTTTGATTCTGAGCTGGTTAGAGAGATACATCAAAACACAGGTACAGACAAATCAAAGTCCATGAAAATTAACTCCCTTTTTCCTATACAAGGTATCTTCAACCCCAGCATTTCTCAGAAACCAGTAGCTGCTTCAGGCAGCCACAGAAACTCCAGATGAGCTCCTCTCTCCAATCGGTTGCCTGGTAAGAGAGGCTTATAATTGGTGGAAATGTATTGTGAGTATTCTCCAAGAGCCACGTTTCTCTTTTACTAATACTAGATAGTATTTAATTCACTTTTCCAGCAGGAATTATGCTGAGGCCTGAGTTCCTTGTTCCCATATGAACAGAAAGTTTCTCACTGCCCTACCTGGATAGAGAGCTCGGCCTGGTACACAAGTAGCCAAGGTATATTTTTCCCTACTGAGACTTATTCATGCTCTGTGCTTATTCATGCTATGTGCTTATGACAGCTTTCACAACAAACTTCAGAGTGGCTGTGTAAAATATTATTTGAACATGTGTCTCCAGAGGTGCATGGGAAAAAAAAAAAGCTAATGGACTCATCCTGGCATCACTGACTGCTCTCCCCCTTAAAAAAGTAAACTAATAGCATTTTCAGTACATTTCCGACCACTTTTGACTTCGCTGATCCCAGAGGGAAAAGAGCTATGGAAAATGATGCCATTTAGAGGAAGGGCTGTTTCTCAGCTGTACTAGCGCATTTAGAGGAAAGGTTACAAAGCCAGAGTCACATTTTATCTAAAAGGGATGTTACCTTGCATTGCATGCCAGCAACTGTGATTAATCTAAGTGGTGTGGGAATTCCACCCTAATCTAAGATAATTTTTGGACATCTTTGTGAAGACATTTGTTGTTGCACTCAGATTGTGCTGTAGATGTTTACTTGTTCCAGACTTTCATCGAGAACCTCACAAAAAACTTTCCACATGTCAGAAAAGCACAGTGAGAATAGCTCCACCATATAAAGATGTTTTACATAGAAAAAGGTTGGCAGCTTAAAAGGTCAAGTTCAGTGAAATAAAACCATTGTTTTCTTTCTATTCAGAAGTCCCATAATTGGGTTTATATGGCTGGGAAGGTTGGGCAAAAGTCCTTTATTGTCCTGTTTCACTTGAACATTTAAACATGTTCATACTTATGAATCCTTATGTGGCTGACAAGCTGAGACAGGGTGTGGGACTATATTTGTGCTGAACTTTTTTTAATGTGCCAAATATTTGATTAAATGCTGTTTTGCTTGAGAAAAGGGACAACACCTGATCAGTTCTCCTGAGAGTCACTGTGTAACTGGCATTATAAATAATCTATTAAAGACTAATCCTACATGAACGTAAAACTTGCTGTTCTTGCAGTATGATGCAGATTAGCAAAGAGGTCCGAAGCTGATAGAATGTGTCATTCACACTGCCTTGCAGTTGCTCTCAACACATGCAATAATTTGTCTTCCTTCTAAACTGTGTTGACTTCTGTACAGTTGAGTCTCAAATGGATGGTACAAATAATTCAGAAAATAATTGATTGTATAAATAATTCAGAAAAGACTGAGCTGGGCAGTTAGTTCATCAATAGGAGGAAGAAAATATGGCATTTGCACAGGGAAATGTTTTGATAGCATAGTTGCAAAAGTTTTCATATGCTCTCATATAGAGTCACATATTCACTTGTACCTGAATACAACAAAGAGGCCTAAGAAATTATTTTTTCCCTCAATCTTACAGCTTATTTGATGCCATGATGATTTTTGTNCTCAATCTTACAGCTTATTTCTATCAGGTTCTTGTATACTGAACAAAAGCTTTTGGGTGCTTGGTGGATCCTTGCAAGCTATAAGTTAAGACTTAGAATTATTTATACTTGCTCTAACAGCAGCGCTCTCCAATACACCAGCCATATCCAAACCAAAATTAAAATCTTAGCTGCTACCCTGCTCTAAAAGCCACTCAGTTCTTCACGGTGGGGATGAGTGCTTGAGGATGGAGACACACCAGGTTCTGATCCCTGTGGGCCCCTTGGTTCCTTTGCAGCATTGTATGGCAGCACTGTGACCCTGCAATATGATGCTGAGGCTCCAGAGTCTTCCCCATGACAGCTCACAGTCTTCTTCAACCATCACATATCTCCAGAGGTTAAGGACTCCCAGCGACTTGGCCCACAGGCCACAACGTACAGGCTTGGCAGCTGTGGCTCAAGCACAGCTGGAAAGCAATGGGAGGTGGGAGGTGTGTGTTGGGGGAGCCCCTCAGCAAACATTTAAATAAACTGATGAAGAAAGTCCATTTGTACTGGCATGCACAAATAGCTTGTAGGGAAATAGGCGAAGTAAGAGCAAGGAGAAAATGTGATGTTTCATGATAATTGAATGTTACCAGGGTGGTTCCACAAGATCTGTACTGGGACTTTTGTACTTCAAATCATCATAGGTAATCTGTATGCAAAGGTTAAAAACAAGGCAGGGAAGTCTGCAGAAGACAAATTATTTGGGATAATGACATGTGCAATTGGCTGCAAACAGCTACAGAAGGATCTCACAATACTGAGTGATAAGGCAATAAAATCACAATTTAAATTCAATGGGAACCACAAATGAAATGTCAATAAATGCAAGTAAGGTGCATGAAGGAGAAAAAACAACTATCTATATGACTATATACACAGGGATGAACTCTGAATTAGCTATTAGCTAGGGAAATTAGCTAGTACCAGTCTAGCAAGAGATCTGGGAGTCATTATGGATAGTGCTCTGAAAAGACAGCTCCATGGCAGTGAAGTGGCAAATATTGCGTGGGGAATTATTAGGCAAGGAAGTGAAAATAAAACAGAGAATCCTTGTAACATTATATACCTGCACGGTGAGTTTGCATCTTGAGTACTACTGGTAATTTTAGCTACCTCTTTGGAATAGGCTGTGATAACGTTAAGAAATATACTAAGAATCACAGAGAAATGAAGGAGGGTAAATAGGTCAGAACATTTCTACATTGAAACAGAGATGATGAAACAACTATATGACACAGCAAAGAGTAGGAATGGGCCTTTCTAACAGGAGCAGAAGAGGGGAGTAATAAATATCTCCTAGGGGCTGACAGAAACTCTAGGAATGTGCCACGTAACTTTTTCCCCTCTCCACCTCTCTTGTCCACAGAAATTTTTTTCCCACTATAGTTCCTGTTCGAGACACAACATTTGCCTTGTAGCACTGTGGAATCGAGAAGCGAGCAGGATCCAGAACCAAAGGATCCAGCTCAGGCTGGGATCCACACGGTGACCTCAGAGCTGAACACCTACTTCTCACCAGAACCCAGGCTAAGAAGGGCAGCTGCATTGTCAGGATGCCAAGAGCCAGGATGACAAGGGTGGTGTAGGACTGAAGTTATTTTTCTCTCTGCAGTGCAAAAATCAAGTAGGAAGGGGAGACCCTCATCTCAAGGGGAGATCAGATGTTTTTGGAGAGGCTCCTTAGAAGTTCTGGGAGCAAGCTGGGCAGTGAGGAGTTATTTCTAGAAGCTGGTACAAGCCTAGGACTGGCTTAGTTGGTAATTGGCATGCAAGGACTTGGTGAGGGGACAGAAAGTTAGGCTTCAAAGAAAGAGGGAGTGAGCTGATTGATGGGCTTGATTTGGGAAAGGTCAAAGAATGAAGTTAGATAGGCCTCTGTGATGGGAAATTTTAAGAGGAAAAGGTGAATAAATAGTCTAATCTGAATTCTCAGTTTAATTACAATGTAGAAAATCATGGATGGTACAGAGAAGGCAAAGAGGAAATGATTATTCAATTTTTTTTTTACGCACCCTGAGTAATGATCAGATGGCAGATGTAAAGCAAACTTATAGAAATACTTTTTAATGCACAAGTGGAAATCACTATGAAATGTTTTGGAGGCCAGCAGGATTGCAAAAGAAGCAAACAGAAAAAGAAACAAACAGATAAGGACAGACCTGGAAAAGGTTATGTTGTCAGATCATCCTTTCAATTAGCACCACCTGTACCTTCCTCAGCTTTCAAAGCAGAAGTCACTAAGGACCACCTTGGAGCCCTGTCCATGGAGCATGCCCATTACGGTGCATTAGCTTCCCCACAAGGAAAAGCACCGAGTGGGAGTGGGTATAATTTGTACAATCACAAAGCAGATAAAAAAGCAACATCTCTAGACTATAAATTAGCCCTTTCCGGTTTCTTCTACACAAAGCTGTAGGAGCACCTAATGTCGATCTTAAAGTATGTGTAATGGAAAAAATACTGCTTTTAAAGGAACCTCTCAATCCCAACCTTTGAATTGGATTTCTCACAGTAAATTAAGTTCTAATTTTGACACTGACACCAAGGACAGCAAACTAGGCTGTAGCATGACTCTTAAAAATATACTTGTAAATGTTTTTGTGAGGGACAGTAGGAATGAGAATCACTTCCTTGGCAATATATCCCAATCAATATATATTCCTTGGCAATATATCCCATATATCCCAAGCAACATATATTCCTTGGCAATATATCCCATTTTTCTGGGAAAAATTTTCTTTGCATAGAGAATAATGACATAATTGTTATTTTTTCAGCTTTTCTAGCAGCTGAAATCATTGTTGTGATTCAATTAGCCCATTCAGATAAGGAGAGGTAGACAATGTTCTTTCTCTGTGGGGCAGAACTCATGTGTTTACAAGGGAAGTCTTATGGAAAGAGCATGTGGTATCTATATATTTGCCACAGCAGTTTCCAGGAGAGACAAGCTTGCCTGATTTCTGCCTTGCCTATAGCCGTGACTTGTTTCCCATTGAAATTCTTTTTAAAATAGAAAAGTAGGCAATTACCATGTAAGAGATAAATGGAATATATAGTTAATGTCAAGATATATTCTTGCTGTATCATTATAACTTTCACGTTAATCCATGGTTAATATGCCCGTGTATTCTCTATTTCTTGGATGGAATTTACCTGAGCTGCACAAAGCCTTTTCTCTCTCTGCATCTCCCTCCCTTTTCCCATACTGGTGTAGTTATAAAGCAGGAAGCATGTTACAATAAAAGAGCTTCAAACCAAGGGTCTGCTCTGAAAACTAATTGTAGCAATACTGCAGGAGAGCAGGCTGCCAGTGACTGAGTAGGAGGAGTTGGTGGTGGGTGGTGTTACTCCAAACATGACTCAAGAGAGGAAAAACCAAAGCATAGATCCTACACTCTTGGAGGGGCAGTTCAGCGAACACCCAGTGAATGGAAAGCTGCTCTGCTTGTCCTCTGCCAGGCAGCAGTAGGAGAGCTGCTGGAAATGCCAGCACTCTTTTGTTTTTTTCCTTCCGGGCAGATTTTCCACAAAAAATAAGGTTTGCACCTGCTTTAACATGGGTTGTTAGAAACTTGAATGAGGCAAATGAATTCTCTTGTGTCAGATAATTCAGCAACCAGGGAGAAAAGTCTACAGTTTTCAACTGCAATAACTTTTTTGTGAATTGGTGGAAAAGTGCATATTCACTGGCTCCACCAATAATCTGAATCTTATTTAAACAAATGTTTCTCCCACCTGCAAAAAAGCCACAGATAGATTTAGTGAATACATGCTATTTATGGAGCTCTTTCTTCCCATAAAATAACAGATGGATCATATAAAGTTGCTGCAGTTTTTCTCCTAAAAGCAATGTGACCCATTAAGGATGTTAGGAGAGTCAGGAGAGGGTACCTGGTTCTTGAACATGCCCAGGAGACAGGAATTTAATTGCTCTCCTTACTAGATTTCATGAATGTTTCCTTGATATAACTACTCCTCTGTTCTTCCCCCATAAAGTAAAGATAACACTCTCCTACGTCCTGGGATGTTTTCAAGGATAAATATATTAAACATGTTTAGGTGCTATGGCACAGGTAAGGGATTTATAAAAGTGTCTAACAAGGACGGTCTATCTTCCATTGCACCATACACAGCTCTTGACTCCCATGAGCACTTCCACCTTGGGGCAGTGATTCACACATGGCAGACGGGAGCAGAGCCATCAGGCTGAGCACCCTTTGGAACAAGGTCTATAACACATTGCAAAGTATTCATCAATGCAATGCTCTTCTGCCCACCTTGGACTTGACATGTAATCTTAACAAAAGTTTAGCACTGATGGATTTATCTCAAAGGCAACTATGCAATGCATTGGATACTGCACTGGCATAAACCATTAAAGCTTTAGTGAAAGTACTCTGAATTATACATAACACCTCAAGATCCGGTCTAAAGTTTAATTGAATTAATGTATATTTCACATCTAAACAGTTAAGAGACAGGTACCGTATCTGGCTGTGTAAACTTATAGGAAAGTGAAATATTTCTCCTGAAGCATAAACTCTGGATGGCTTAAATATATGTACTTCCCTGGTTTTGGTATAGGTACATTAAGGTTACTAATATATTTTAGCCAGATTGTTAACAGAAAGAAAGAAGGAAAACAGAGAACAAACAGTTATATGATTCGGTTTACTAAACTCTTTTTTTCTGAAGTTGATATTCTGGTTTAGATCACTGACTTTTGCAGTGCAATCATTCCAAAGCAGGAACTAGGCTTAAACATAAACATATATATCTATGTACTTTCTCTGATTAATTCATATTTTCTATTTCTTGGCTGAACAGTGACAAAATATCCCAAAAAATTCATATCAATTTCTAAAAATTTCCATCACTAAAATGCTTTTGGGTGAGGGCAACGAAGTGAGGAATCTTCCCCTGAAAACCAATCCATCCCTTGATGGCTCTGATGTCCAAGTCCTCGGGCAGGGTTTGTTGTTCTGGTTGGAGAGAAGCCACACTGCAAGCCGACTCCAATGACTGCATTGCTCAGTTTCATTGAAAAACTCCTGCTGTAAAAAGTAGTCTTCCTGACTTTTGTTGCTGTGGCCTGAGAGTTTTCCCCAGCTGTGTGAGGGGTTTATTACTGCACTGTGTGCCTCAGAGTTCGGAGGCAAATGCATAGATCAAACCTGTGTCTGGGTCCACTTCTCTCTCACAACCTCTGACAAGGTGACAGAGAGGAGAGGGCTAAGGATGGCACAATGGTCTGTATCACCTGCTCTCTGCCAGAATAAACCCTCCACAAGTGGGACAAGAGGAAAGCAAGAGAAGAACTGTGTCATGGACCACAGCCCTGCCTTGGAGGGATAATGCTTGTTAAGCTATTTACACATCATTTTTCTCTTCTCTCGGCCCAAGGAAAGGGAATTTCCTTGTAAAGGAAATGTTCCTCCAGAGATAAAAAGGTATAATCAAAAAAGCATCAGGAATTCAATACTCTGAATGGAGTATGTTTCCTCTCAAGAGTGAAACTGAGAAGAGTGAACCTTACCCATCCAAAGTTCAGGAGTGAACCTTACCCATCCAAACAAGTGAGTCCCATAGAAGTATAGGTCCATAGAAGTGGGTCCCATCTGATGCTACTAAGGCCAAACACATGAGCAGAATTTACTGCTGTAGATCTTTCTAATGTACTGTCTTCCAAAACGCTGCAACAGGTGAATAGGTCTTGTTCCCTAAATGAAACCCCAAGTATTACAGTTGCTCTGTCAAGGCAGCTGAGGATCAGGGAATTTTTACGTCTGAGGTCTGGGCTCCTGAAGTGGATGTGGTGGTAATGGTTCCTTCAGAATAGTGACCTGTCCCCCACAGACCTGATCTGAAGGTGTTCCTTTCTACAGCCAGCTTTAGCTTCCCGCCTCTGTACTGCAATGCTTCACTAAATACTTCTGGCACTTTAACATGCTGTCAGCACATCCTTTGTTGTGCCAGGGACACCCTCATGAGAGGTTATGAGCTGCTGAACCAGGTCCTGAAAACAGTAATCCCAAGATTTTGCTGACCTAGCTAATTTAATGACTCAAAGGAACCCAGAAATTCCCCATGAACATCTGAAGTCATGGATGGAGACGTTACCTGAAACCCAAATAAACTCGAGCTTTACAGGGAACTGTGTCCTATTATATATTTTGTTGACTATTAAAAATCATTTGTAAATAGAAAGAACATAGAGCAAACACACTCAGCTCACTCAGTTTATTAAACACAAACGTTCACTGCTGATGAGCAAAGCAGTTGCCATAATCTCATGTCTTTGCTTCAACACAAGTGTCACACCAGCTGAGAAACGGCCAAGTTTACTTGACAAAAGGATTATTTACCAAAATACATACCCCATTTATTCACTGCAAAAATCCTGAACTGTTCCTTGATTTCCATCACCTATTTTATAAGGAGAAGGGAAGAAAACCACAATAGTACCATGACAAAAAAAATAGAAGAGGAATCTTTTTGATTTTCCTTAAAGTAACAAGCAAATATATTAACTGGGAAAATATGTACCAAAAATGGTTATTCATGCCATGGAACAAGAAAGCTTTTTGTCAGTGACACGGGCAATATGAAAAGGAGTTAACTAGGCTACAGGTCATGGAGAGTTCAGCTGACAAAAATAGCAGAAGTTTGCCTCGGAGTTTAGAGCAGCAATAGTAAACTTTAATAACAGTAAAGTGTTTAATACAAATACTGCCTTAACTAGATCTACAGTTACAGGCCTGAGCTATTGATCTCACAGCATTATATTGATGCAATATAGCTGCAGGGAACAGGGACACCTTATTCCAGGGAACAGCCAGCATGCTGCCATGTTGATTTAGCCTCTTTCTAACTGCTCTGCTTTCAATATGTGTAGTTCAAAACGCAGAGAGTACATACTCTCCATCTATTTCTACTCTAAACTATCATACCATAGCTGAAAGAGTTTGCAGTGTCAGAAACCATACACACTCACACACCATTTGATGGTAATTTTTGGACTGTGTAGCTCTTGTTCTGTTTTTCAAACATTTTTTGCCAACTTCATTTCTATCAAAAACAGTGGCATCATACAGATTAATTAGGAGCTCGAAAAGAAAGAACTTTTGTTGTATCAATAGGTACAGAAAAATAAAAGCACTAAAATAAATTCTGTGTCTCACAGCTTCACTAGTTCCCTCAACTTTGATGTAACGTGACATGAGGCCTGAGTGTTCTCAAACAATATTTCCCCTCTTTCTTCCAAAGCTGTTTTAAAGGACTTTAAACAAGTTCACAGTCACCCATCCTGCTCCTTCCTCTGTGTTACCTCAGCGTACTGCACACACAGCCTTGATGCGAAAGAGCTGCAAATGGAGCATTTGAGGCAAAGATGCTCGAATAACCAGGTTTTCTGCAGCACCTGGGGCACTGAGATCAGGAGCCTTATCCTCCCCAGGCACCCTGCCCCGAGGTTCGGCCGCCTCTCCCACCATTGTGTGAGCCGTCCCTGGAATGCACAGGCGAATTCCTTGGGCATGTCATCTCTTGAGTCCCCTTTCATCCGGCTGAGGGTGGAGACAGGTGTTAAATCAGCGTTAGCACCCACCGTACCGCACCGCAGACGCTGGTGGGGAAAAATAAGGAGAAAAAGACAATGTCCCTCTTGTCCATGCTGCACTTTCTGTTAAGACAGAACCTGTGTTGCTTCTTCAAGCTCAGCCAGGTTCTTTGTCACAAACTCCTTGCACTCCATTGCCTGTATTGGATGCCTTCAGAGATTAGGATGAACCTTTCTTGCCACATTGACCTGGAACGGCCAAAAGGCTAGCTGCACACTGTAACAATAACAAACAAAGAAAATAAAATACACTATTATAAGTAAGGTTTAGAGGTATTTTACTCTACTAGGAGAGCAATATCCTTCTCCCATTATCCCCAAACCCTAAGAAACATAGGGCATTCCTGAGCATCATGCAGAGACATAATTTTAACCTTGAAAGTGTTTGCTTTTCTTGATTGTGTAGCTTAAAATAAAAGCAATCATGCTGAAATCTTTAGCATAAAGATGATAGCGTTTCCACCTCTGCCTGATTACTTGTTTCTCATATTTACTGCCACTCACAACATTCACTTTTGTTTATAGTTAAAACATCTTTTAAAACATCTTTACAATTAGGGTTCCACCTTATAAGGAGTTCATTAAAACATCAGCTTTCAGTGCAATAAAATCGGTGACAAAGTAAACAAAAATCCCTACATGAACTGCAATATGTGCTCTGCTAAACTCACATATAAAGAGCACATAGAACAGATTTAGGACTAGAGCCAAACCCAAAGGAATGCACATAGCTTTCAGTCATCATCAGCTGTATCACAGCAGCACAACATATCCCCACCTGTAAGCTCAGAGCATACAGCAACATTTTTTGGAAGCCTCCTTTCTATTTGCTCAGCACCTCCTACAGCCTCCCTTCTTGAGCACACAGAAGGCCTCACACCTAGGGTTACCAAAGCTCTGCAGAGCAAATAAAACCATTGCAATGATTTCAGCTACTTCTTGCTACCCATCAGAGTTATTATTGGGCTCCTTAATCTGTCCTTCGGTCACCCAGGCACCAGCGGTACTCCTTGCTTCTATCCAAACAATTTGTGAGAGGTTTTCACCCAGACAGCAAACCAATTCTCTCTGGAAGGCTGAAGTAACAGCTACACTGGGGATTATCTGTCAAGACTCCAGGCAAGGATGGTCATGTGCGTCTGGCACTTGGAGTGAAGCTTGTGGCAGTTGCTCAAACATTGTGACCCTGAAGGTCAGCAAAAGCATCCTGCCCCAAGAGAGCAGGATCTTGGCTTGGCTCTGAAGTTGGGGCTCCCCAGAAAAAAAAAACACCAAAGGAAGCATATATGCTTGATTTCATACATTGCCAGAGGTGTCCTGAGCCATGGAATTGCAGCCTGGGGGAAGTTAGGGTAAGCCACGCCTGTCTGTATTCAACACCATGAGGCCCACAACACCCAACAGTGTCTCTGCCATGCTGCCACCTGGAAAATGGCATTGTCTGTATCACAAGTAGGTGTATGGTGGGATGAAATTGGGGGAATGCTGGGGATAAATAGCTCAGTCCCAAGCTTGTGCTGTGTCCCTGCAGACCATCCTGGAGCGGTGGGACAATGCACAGTGGGGTGCCTGACCAGATTTCCCTGTAAAAGTGTGTTGAAGTATGGCAGTGTGGTGTGGCCACAGCTTAGTCAGCAGTGGCTAACACTTGTCTGCATGCTGCTAGTGCAACAGGGGCTGCAAATCAGCTAATGCAGGATCTGCAGAAATCGCAATAAGTGCCAGGTGTGAACATGCCACAGCTACATTGGTCCAGCCCTTTGCCTGCCCCAGGCCCTTGGGTATGTGTAAAGGATGGCTCTGCATCCTTCGTCCCCCACAGCTTCTCCCAAGGCAAGCTCTGGCCTGGCACAGGAAAGCACAAACCTTTTATTCAGAGACAGACTCTGAGATGTGAACTTGCAGGAAATTAGGAACCTGTATGCACTCCTGAATCCAAATTCCCAGCATGTAGACTGAACCAAAAAATAATGGAATTAACTAGAACCTACTCTAATTTGTCCCAAAAGTTAGAGTTCCAATTCTGAGCAGCTCAGATGTTATTGCTAAACTACTCCTGCAGATTGAGGTGACATGGATCTAGCTTGCCTGAGTTTCTGAGTGACGTGTCTGAGACATGACATTTTGCCCTGGCCTGCTTTCTGTCTTGTAAAGACTATTCTCAGTTCCCTCCTCTTTCTCTCCTCCTCGTCTTTTTTAACTTATCACTAGCAGGTTTTACACACTTTATACATAAGAATTTAAAAAATACATATATTTCTAGGCTGACAGTCTCCCATTGAATCTGTCATCTTCTATTACTCTGTGTGACGTGATGGACCCTGATATGGATATGATGTTCTATGACACGACACGACACCAGTTACCCAGCACTGTACCTCATTAGAGGAAACTGTAAAGGCATAAACCAGGGGTGAGCCCCTCCTATTAATCTCTTGTTGCTTTTACTACTATCATTAGGTTTTCATGTGGTTGTTTCAGATTTTCCCCCTTGGACAATCTCATAATTGTTTTTGAGAGCAGATAAGGAACAAAAAGGAAAAAAACACTCTGAAAGGTTAAAACCCATCACACTCTTTTCTCTGTAAATATAGAAATAATATCTTTTGAAACAGTCCTAGTTAATCCCTTCTTAATATCTAGAAGGAAAAAAAGAATTTGTATATCCCTGACAGCACATCCTGGATTTAATTATTTCCTGAACACATAATGGGTTGATCAGAATTACTGTTGGCCAGACAGGAAAAAAATTAACATGAAAGGTGCTGGGTTCACCTTTAGCCACAGCTGGGCAAAAAAAATTGACCATTCCCAGATCACATTAACATGTTTTCTGTCAAAATTGCTGGAGAGAAAAAATGCAAATGCTGATGCAGGAAAGAAAGATTATTGTTGTTGTTCCTTCTAGTTTCTCTCCTGTGCTTGATAAACGACCTCTCTGATTTTTTTCTTTTTAATTTTGCCTAACAAATATCATCAGAACAAACCTGCACCGTTTCTGTTCAAAACTGTGTGTGAAAAGAAATTGAGGCCAGTTTCTCATCTGTTTCTGTGGAGCTCACATGTTCCAAGGACAGGAAGATGCAGCTACGAAGGTGGGTATTTATTAGCCGCAGTAGATTAGCCTCAGTCTGAATCTCAGTTGTCGCAGCTGACACTGACTGTCTCTCTGTGTTCCGTGTGGGCACTCTCTGGTTTGTACCAACATCCCAGACCTGGCTAACAAATTCCTGCTTGGTGTGTGGTGATTACGGCTCGTGAAACACCAAGGCTGTCTGTCTATGCTTTTGTAAAATTTTAGTAGCAGAGAGGAGGTGCGTTAAGAAAAGGAAAATATTTACCTGGAGTTCACTGCATTGAGCCAGTTATGACTGACAGTCATCACCTGATGAAGGCAGATGTTTGCATGCTCAAAACACACATTTGGCTCAGTTGGCACCTTTAATGTCGTTCTAATTGGACAAACTAAAGATCAAGAAACAGTGGTAAAAGTGATACTAAGCTCGCTCATTCAGGCTGGAATGATCCTCTGCTGACTGCAGGTGTGGGATGGTGCTGTCTTGGTGCCACACCTGAAGGTGAATAAATATCTTGCTCTTTTACATTGGCATTCCATAACCTTTGGTTTAAAGAGAAGGATGGAGTATTTTTAGGATTGGATTTACATTTCGGACCTTATGGTCCTGCTACTGAGCTTGCTATTTCTAGGCAAATATACTCTACAAAGCAGACAGCTCATTTTCTGTTTGTTAGTGAATCTCAGTGGAAGAAATCTGAGTCACCCACCTTGACTAATTGGTACAGCCAATTATGGGATGTCTTAACATGAAGGAGATTAGCAATATGCTTAAAATCCTCAACCAAAATT
Organism: Machaerirhynchus nigripectus; assembly: GCA_013397975.1. Lineage (NCBI taxonomy): Eukaryota > Metazoa > Chordata > Aves > Passeriformes > Dicruridae > Machaerirhynchus > Machaerirhynchus nigripectus. The sequence goes on from VZRQ01010610.1 coordinate 324,530, forward strand.
ATTCCTGAACATTTGTTTGAATATTTATGACTTATGCTGGAGAAAAATAACCAAAGCCCTGTAGAAAAGCTACTAACCTTTTTCAATCTGCTGAGCTTTTCCCCTTTATTGGGTGCGTTTGCCACAGAGCTTCTGACAACTTTGGCAGTTCCTCTAACTCTGTGGGGCTTTTTCATCTCTAAGTGCCCTAAATAACTAGTGCGTGAGCTATACATAAGTGGTTTTTTTCACTCTCCATCTATAATGGCTTTATTTTGACACTGCAGGTGTTAAGAGCTGTCTAACACAGCAAACACTTCCTTTGTAAGGTGCCAGTAAATTCTAGATTATAGGAGACCTCATTCTACAAAAAAAAGATGTGTGCAAGGGCAGCCACCAGCTGCCAGACCATCCATCTGCAGGATCCATTTCTCTGCAATTTGCTTCCACCTACCACAGGCTGTTACAGAGAGGTAAACCTACTGCTAGGTTTGTTTCTGACTCTTTGTGCCCTAAATTACCAGCTACCCATCCACACAACATTTAAGTTCTTGAGCCCAGGTCTAGGATGATAAATCCATTTGCTAGAGGGCCACGTAAGGATTAGGTGTTGCAGTGATGCCTGAAGCATGATGCTCTTGATCAGACAAGTATTATAACAAGAGACTAATCCATGGCAAAAGTCATAGGAAATATTTCCACTAATACAAATGGATTGAATTAGGACTTGCAAATATTTGTGGCTGATGTTGCTCTTTAAGCATAGTTTCTTTATTAATGATAATGATACATACCTCTTTAAAACCAAAAATCAAAAAAATTACTTGTTACTTGGGAAAGGAGACCACATCCCACCTGGCTACACCCTCCTTTCAGGTTGTTGTTGAGAGTGATAGGGTCCCATGTGCAGTCCTCTGGTGAAGGCCCCAGAAATGGGTCTGGAGGTGCTTCAGTGGTCACGGTCTAACTTGGGGTGATCTTTGTTTGACCAGTGATATGTGTATGAGCAGCTCCTTCCTTTCCCATGGTGTGCCACTGTGGGAATTTTTGTCTGGATGCATTAACCAGGGTGTGCTAACCAGATCCCACCTCCGCCAGCCCTGGAAGTAGCACCTTCGTGTAGCAAATTCTTCCTTTCTGTACTTAACTCAAGCCCCACTGTGGTGACTTATCTTACAGCAAGTTCCTTCTGTGGCCTTGGCAGTGTTTGAGACAGGCAACTGTGACCCCTAAGTCCTCACAGCTGTGGAGAAGAAGGGATGTTCTGGCAGCATCCAATCATTCGGTGGGGCTGGAGAGCACAAAGGATAGCTGAGTTTCTGTCCAAAGGGCAATTTAAAGTTGTTACCTCTGTCCTGGACCCTCCACAAAGGCTCTTCCTCACACCTGTCTGGATTGCAACTCCTTTGCCTCCATCTGTTTGATGATGGGAGAGAGGAAGGTGAGAGGCAGCTGCACAGGTGCAGGGGGGTGGATCTATAAGATCTGCCTCCTGCCAGCTAAAACCACTCATTTTACTTTAAAATCTCCTTCGAAGGAAAGATGATCTTTCTCTCTTTGTTCTCAGTAGTGGCTGAGCTGTGACACAGGTGCAAGGCAGCTCTGGCACCAACAAAGCTCAAGAGCCCTAAAAGCATCTCCTGAGGGAGGGAGTCCTAGGAAGACAGCTGCAATCCTAGAGGCAGAAGGAGTGTGCCCCAGGTCCTAAATTACCTTCAATTTTCAAGTGGCCTTTTCCACTGCAAAGGACTGCTACGAGGTCTTCACTGCTGCTTTAGTCCTTACCTGAGCATCTACAACATATGGACAAGCCTGCACAGGGTCAGATGTGTTACTAGAGACATGAAAGATTCATTGTTTATTGAGGTGGTCTATCTGCCAGCTTCATTTATCTACAAGGGTATCAAGGATGCTGAAAACAGCCTGAAGGGAGAAAATGAAACTGAGTTTTAAAGGCATGTGACAATGTGTGTATAATCCCAACAGATTAGCCACTACTCCTACATACCATAGTGATTTCTGTTCCTGTGATTCCCTGTGTGTCAGCCAGTTGTGTGGGCAAGGGGAGACTTCCAAAGAATTAGGGAGTGGTACAAAAGACAAGCACAAGCCCGATGTCTCAGACTGTATGCGAGAATGTACAGCACAAGGCTGCTTTGGGGCTAGGGCCTGATATCATCCACCAGGGACGCCTGCCTGGAGTTATCCCTCCTTGTGTGTGCAGACGTGTTGCTAAAAACACTGCAATATTCTTGGGCCTGGATTCAGCTGCACCATGACCTGAGGGTGGCAGGAAGGGAAGCTGCACAGCTGGATGGCTGTCAGCACTTCTGCGCCTGCCAGGGGCTGACAGAGAGAAGGGCTGTGCCATTACCCCAGCCCACATAAACCTCTGCTGTCGGGAGGTGCTTGCACACTGAGACCCCACTACCTCCATGCAAATCCCTGCTGCTTGAAGGCTGTCACCACCAGCACTACTAGCAAATGCTTGCCTTGGTCTTTCCAGGAGGGGACAGGCAGATGGGGAACGGAGTAGAGTCACAGTGCACCCACCAGTGAGCACCGTCTGGGTCTCCAGGTCATGCAATCAGCAGAGCAGGACTGCAGCTAACCAGATTTGGGCTGAAACCTGAAACACCTTCTTGTGTTCCTGTTCTGACTTCAGCTCTGGTCTGGAACAGACAAGCCTTTGGTACAGGATGCTGCCTACCTAAAATGGACCAAAGACTAGATAAGAGTTATCTTGCTAATCTTGCCTTGGGTGACACCCACAATATTTTCTTCAAAGTCCTTTGAACACAGAGTTTAATTGTTTCCTTTTGCAAGCAAGACAGTGAAGACTCAATTAACTGGATTTTTTTTCTATTTAAAAAAAAAATTGTCTTTTATTTTTAATTGTTTTTTTCTCTAGCTGGCTCTACTTCTGTTGTAGCAAGGTCTCAAATACTACTGAACAAAGTACATTGATGTAAAAATATATGTCATACTTGTCTTTCACAGAAAATCTTGGGAACATATTTTATAAAAGCTTGTGCTCACTTTACTTAAACTTTGGACCGAGCAAAGCCAACAAAATCTTTTTAATTCCAGCAGAGAGACAGCTGGATACAAGGCAGAAAACAAGAAAAAAGGAAGCACTAAACTTACTGCAGTGCTGTAGTACATGTATAATGTAATAGGTTCCCTGTGACATCAATAGGGTTTAGGCATGCTCAGCTCAGTAGGCTCCTTCTAAAGTTTTTGAATACGTTAAGGCAGAATTTACTTTGGTTTCAATAGCTGAGCTCTACTGAGATGAAGTCCAAAGTTTTTAAAAGCATAAGTAGAAACAATAGAGTTGTTAAAGTACTGGGGAAAGAGTCTAACTGTAATCATGTCCAGAAGCATTTGAACTGAAGGATAAATTAAAAAAACTGTGGAAAACAATAGCCCATTACAATGGCAAAATCCATCAGCTGAAGAAAGCAGGGCAGACGTGGTCAAGGCATTGTGCTTAAAGGATATCCATAAGATACACACATACAGTAACAGAGAGTGACATTCTTCATGTTGTATCAGTTTAAAAATCCAGATAGATCTAGATATAGATGTCAGCTACTAGGACAACCAGGCTTCATCGCCCATGGACATCAGCACAGCCAGCACCTGTCTGCTCAGCAGGTTGTGTGCCTCGTGGTGAAGGGATAAACATGATCCGCTCCTGCGAGCCCCCGCCGCCCCCGTGCTCGGGCACCAGCAGCCCGCAGCCCGTGCTGCGCCTCCCACCAGGCTGTGCCAGCACATGGAGTGCAGTCAGGGGAGGCAACTTATAATTATTTGATGCAGATTGCAGATGGTCACTTCATTAGCATCGATGCAGAGGCACCCCTCACACGGTGTGGGGTCGCCTTTGTCCCTCTGCAGAGGGGGATGGCTGGGTTGTTCTGATCGTTTAATGCCTCTCCCAGGGCTTGATCCGGGGAGGTGCTGAGCAAGGTCTCTTGCATTAAAGTGGAAAATATCAAATTAAAACCCCTTTGGGATAGAGGCTTGAAAAGGAAATTAGAGAATAGAATTTCTGCATCATAAAGTATTAGGAACAGAGTGCATTAAATTGCTCCTAAATGGTGACAAAGGAGATCTGTTTCACTGTCTGTTTTATAATTGTTTTAACTAAAGGATGTGTCTGTCTTGTGGGGTATTGACTGTTAATTCCAAAAGCAGAAATACCGCTGGTGTGTTACAGTCAGGCTATTACACTAATTTTTAATGAAATAATAATCAAGTTGTGTGTGTTGTACTTCTAATATTTATTTACTTGCTAAAACCAAACCTTTTATTGAGAGTGGTTTCATGCATTCTTTCACCAGTCAAGTCAACATTACTGTCTTTTTAAAACAGCTGTAAATCTCTTTGATTGGGGCTTGAGGCTGGAATCATTCGTGCTGTGTTAAACTAAACTGTCTTATCTCCTTGAGTGCTATGCAGCCTCTAGCATGTCCAGAGCTGCATCTGTCCATGGCCTAAGGAGGCCAATATTTGAAAGCTATTAATAAAGACATTTGGGGAGGAGATGGAGACACGCCTTTAACCCTCAGTGCAATGTGTTAGAAGAGATGACAGAGTGGGAGAGGCACGGTTTTTCATTTTCAAGGATAAGAGGATAGGGGTTTTGCCTTTTTTTTTTTTTTATGGGAACAATCACTGCCCTGCAAATAGCCCATTATTTTCAAAGGAATGCAGGCTGATGAACATCTGCACCACCAGACAGAAGGTTACCTCAGATAAAGGTTTCGAAAGACTATATAGGAGGGAAAACCAAAATTGCCATGAAGCTGACTGCCATCAGCATCACTGCAGGGACACCCACACCTCTGAAGGCTCCTTCTGCCCTCTCTGCTCCAAGCTGCTGAACTGCAGACAGAGGGAAGACCCTTCTGTGGGTTTGGAGCACCCTGGAAGTTTCCATAGGGCTGAGTTAAGTAGGGAAAATATAAAGCACCTTTACATGGGACCAGGGCTCCCTTTGCATGGGGGATTCCTGGCTCCTGACTCATGCTGAATCTGTTGCTTTTCTGTTGAGATGGCAAAAAGAGTTTCAAATTGGTCCCATCATATCTTAGTATTAGACAGGAAGTCAAGCACTATTGCATTTGCTGCGTCTCAACATGCATAGTGAGGAGCAGCTCCTTGGTGAAAAACTTTTGTGGGAAGCAGTATTAAAAATCTCCAGACTGCTGGGGGTAAGTGGCAGTAACTTCCTCAGCTGTCCAAAAGTCAGGCATCTGAGCCTCTGGATGGTCAACACTGAGAACCAGGGCACGTCCAGAGCAGAGTTATGGCATCTTTGTGGACGCCTATCCAGAAGGCAGCTTAGTTCCTTCTTGAGTGACAAGCTGACAAGGCACTGGAGACACATGACATCCCTCTGACTTCAGCCTCCACAGAGATGGGTCTCACCCAGAGCAGCATCTGGGGTTTTGTTACGGCAAAGCTACTGGCACTGATTTCCGATATACCTCATAAAACCAGTGTGGACACATAGAAGGGAAGCTGGGAGATTACTCTAGAAAGAATACTCGCTCCTGGTTTTCCTCATAGTCAACTCTGCTGGAGATATTACCTTTCCAGTGCAGAAGGTGTTGCTGACATGTACCAAATGGCTTGTGTGCCCCTGTCTGTACACTTCCTACCCCTACATCTCTGCTTTCAGGAGCCGCCTGTTTCTCACAGCTCACCAAGTTGATCTGCATGCTTCTCTTAGAGGTTATGTCCAGAGGTCTCTGCCGTGCTGTCTTCCAGGCTGGGCTACCAATATTTAACATCAGGCAGCCAGAAAGGACCATGCTTGTAGGGAAAGGCAAACAAATTATCGCATTGCAAGACAGGGTACGCCTTTGCAGCTGTCACTGCTTATTACAGTAGAAGGGGGAAATGTCCCTCTTTCTTTGAAACCAAGATGTAGCCTCAGCTTTCCTTCCTGTTGTGGCCTCCTCTGCAGCAGTGAAAACTCAACGACCTCCACCCCCTCTGCTGCCAAAACAGTCTTTTTATCTCCACAACATCCACCAAAGTAAAAAGAAAATCCAAGTACTACCTCTTACCAAAGTCCTCAGGGAGCACAGCACTAGTGAGATAGAAAAGCCCAGCCTTGCCCCTGAAAAGAGCAAGACTTATCTCAAAAGACAGGTTCAAGCATGGACTGAAAGTTCTTTCAGAGACAAATATGACAGTTTTCTCACTGTGAAAACTTTGCTTTACACCTGGTATTTTATGTCTATTTAAATTAGGAATTTCTCTGAGTTCTTGAATCATTTACCTATGTGACAAGGATGTAAAACACATGATAAACTGAAGTCACACAAACCCCACAGTATCTACTTCAAGATGTCAAATTGTTGCTGTGCAAAAATCTCATAGTGATGAGACCTGCTTCCTCAATGCCAAGTCTGGAAATTCCCAGTGAAATCATCGTTCCCTGGATAGCACATAAATGGGATCACTCAGCAGGACTTCAAATTCTGTCCTCACCCAAAAATCTCAGAAGAGTTACACTGTAGTTCATTTTCCTGGCCTCGCTTTTAGCTTTTTCTTCCATAACAGTCTCCTTTGTTCTTTTTTTTTTTTTTTTGCAACCACAGAAATCCCATTACAAAAAGAGGAAAATGTCATTAATCAATGCTGCAGTTATAACAGGTCTAACAACACACTCAAAACAAATGTGTGACAATTAAAATTGTCATTATTTTAGCCAGAATTCTGATGTTTTTATTCAAACCCAAATATTTCTATTTCAACTGAAAGATTATGAAGATAGGAAATTGCAGTTGGAGGCTATGGCGTGTACTACCACATAAACATATGCTATTTTCTGACTACCAGTTTCTCTTACTTCTAAAATTCCCATCACTGAAGTAGCTGAGGACCCTGAAGTCCAGATCACATTTTGTTTCATTTCAGAAGTGCTAAAGGGATTAAACACCTTGCGGATTAGATGATATTGCATGATATTGGCCTATACATAATCATACAAAAACTGAAGCTCAGCTTCCCATTAATTGTGCATTGATTCACTTTAAACAGGCTCTAGATACAGGCTGAGATGTATTAATAATATTTTATTGTATTTTAACTCACTTCTGTTCTTATTAACTTGTTAATTTGTTTTAATGAATTATTTAGTTTTTCTCATAAGATTTATTAATGTGACAGACCATACTTTGACCTGTAGTTTTATATTGTATCTCTGGCTGAGAAGAAATACCAAGGAAAAAAAGCAGAAGGAATTTTTGTAGAGTATCTTTGTTCCAGTTGTACTACGTTTCGTAATTTATTATTATAATTTTGTTGCCTCACTCTGCACAAGTAAATTAACCAATGGGTGCCTAAGGACATGTAGCACATGTTCAGGGTTTGTGGCATAGGAGTGGGTAAACAAAGATGGTAATATCGGCTAATAGAACATCACATCCCACAAGGGGGGTTAATTTCTTTTCTTTGTACAGTTCCAGTAAGAAATGCTAACACTTTAGATGAAGAAAGACATTTGTCCCCATGAGGTTTAGGCTAGCAGGACTTAGACTGTCCAGTTGCAACAATTTTCTTCCCAATCAGCTTGCAGTTGGGTGCAAAATCATGCTGTTTTGCAGTTCTCCTGCCTTCATCTGACCTTCAAGATCATCTGCAGTGTTATTTCTTCAGCATCAAAAATCACAACAGACTTGGGCAGAATTGGCACAGGAAACCTGTGCTAGAAACTGCACCATCTCAAGGAGCATAAGGAAATTGGTGAAGCAGAGATTATTTCCCTGAAACTGAAACTGATCCTTTCCTCAAACAGAGAGATTTCAGTGCCCCACATTTAGCAGAACTGAAATGTGCAAACATTAAAAGTTTTAGCAGCATTACTTTTAGAATGAAAAATCTGCCATTGCCATTACACTCAGATCAGAATATTTTAATCACTGCTATTCTTGTGACACTTGGGCTTTGATCATGTTATATCCTACATCCTTTAATTATCCTATATCCCTTTTCCCATTACAAAACCAGAATGTCTGTGTGAATCTACCAGGGGCAAAACAGACCCTGAGCCCTAGGTATACTGCCTTTCCAAGTAAGCACAAACCAGCACATTCCCTTATGCTCACAAGTTGTGGTGACTCACCTAGGATCAAAGATGCATCAAAGTTAAGGAAAAATATATATATTTGTTCCACTAATTTATTCACTGATTTATCTTGATTCAAAGATACTGAGAAACAAACCCCCCATCAATTCCCTGGCCCCTTTACTTCACATTTACTCACTCTCTGTATTAAGAACTGCACTTCCTGTGTAAATTTCTGTGGTTTCAACTTCCAGCCGTCAGTTCTAATTTGGAGCCCTTCAGTAGCCAGTAATTTTCTTCCATCTCGTATGCACAGCGCAGCTATCACTGTGACTCTCTTCACTGCTCTTTCCTGTTCTTCCCACCTTCCCTTTACCATGTGAGCACAAGGTCTGCAGGTAGCACACCAGCATTGGTCTCAACAAGGCTTTCACAAAAGACTATTCCTTCCCTTTGTAGACCTACAGAGTACCACAGGGTGTTCATTTTCAGCTCCTTTTCTGAGCACTCTCTCCCTCTCTGCCATACCCCACGGACAACCTCCCATGTCCCTCAGCTTGTATTTTTAGCGTGGAAATGGTTTTTCCCTAAAAATGGTCCTATTCTTCCAAGGTATTTAATGACTTTGTGATAGTCCCCACTTCTGTTTATCACTTAGAGTTGTCTGAGAATTTTGCCAGCAATGACATTGCAATTCCAGAGCCTGAAGAAAATATCAAAGAGTATCATCTTAAATGTCCTCTAGTTTTCTTTCCCCTGTTGCTCGAAACCCACTGAATTTCTGTGTTTTCCCTTCTCTTTTGTGATGTCTGCAGTACAGCTTTTTTGAAGTGACATGACCTGAAATTTTTATTTCAAGTTGTGCTTCTCCTTCATCTTCTCCTGGATCGTAGCCTTCAGGCTGCCTGTGATCTAGGAACCTTTTCTGTCCTTTGGCAAAAATAACACATTTACAGCAGGACCAGAAGTTGTTCCTTCTGCTAACACACCAATTCCTTTCACCTAGGTGGAAAAAAACAGCTCTAAATTCCCTCTCAGAACTTCTCACTCATGCGGTGTCAGTGATGAGGTCTCCTTACACAGCTGTACCACCAAGAGCAGATTGATCTGCTGGAGGTATCAAATCTTGGGTTGGTCAAGGGTTGAAACCTTGGGTTGAAGCCGTGTGTTCTTCCCAGGAAGCCACATAGCTGGAGGCAGACAAGACAGGCAGCAAGGTAACACTTGTGTGCAGCTTTTGGCTGAAACAAGCCTACATCTGCCCACTGGAGGCCGAGCAGACATATCCCCAGGGCTCAGTCAGCAGAGCTGTCTCTGTGGGCTCCCCCTCCCCTCCAGCATACACTGGGACAGTCGAGGAGAAATCCAGAATTTATGCACTTAAGGAAATGGGGAAAAAATATTAAGCAGAGATGTGCCTGGCAGATGTTTAACTGTAGCAAAGGTCTGTATGGAAGCATTTTTCTGTAGGGAGTGAAAAGGGCAGGTTCAGCAAGGAGGAGTATCCTGACTCCAGCTCCTGTGTGGGAGCTGCAGCATTCCAGCCAACAGTAGGCAATTCCTGAGATAAGTCAGAGATAGAGGAACTGTATCACCATGGCTTTTCCTATTGTGCCTACATCTCACAGCCCTGTGCAGCAGCCAACTGTTTGGCTGAGGCAGCTGGAAAGCTACTTCTTCCTTTCTCTACCCCTTTCCTGTACCCTTACTACAGTCAATGAGGAATTCTTTGTACTGATATTTAAGCAGACTAAGAGAAAAAAGTGTGGTTGGATGGCATTTGCTTGCCCTCAGCCAAATTTCAGATGGAAGTTTATGTGTTCAAAGAAATATAGATAGCAATCTTTACTTTTTTGTTTGTTGTTTGGATTGCAAAAGTACCAGGAAGCAAAGGTGCCCTGGAACTAATTTCTATTGTATTCTCCAGACAGCTTGCTCAGTAGCATAAATCCTATTAATAGATGACCTCAGATGTTGTCTTTTGAGCAGTGGTGCACTTTTGAGGAGCATGAGCAATGTTTGTCCATGTCTCTATAATTTCCCTACTGAATAAGCAATGCTCTTTCCTCCCCTTCCCCCAAGTGTGACTGCTTCATCAGCACTTCCCTGGCTGTGCGTGAAACATGGGTGTGCTAAACAATAAACCCTCTGTTTTCCACGGCTGTACTTGCACCAGTAAAACTCTTTGTACCATTCCAAGGCTGAAAGCTCTCACCCTTCTCCCCATTCTCCTCAGAGAAAAACCTGGCTTGTTCAGCTACAGTGAGACTTACTTCATTAGCCCTTTAATTCATGCAAAGAAAGTCACTGGACTACATGCCATAGCTGCCATCCTGGAGTTCTGCCAAACCCAGCTTCCAAAAGAAGGCAGGTAGCTGAGGCTGGAAATACTGTGTAATGTTACTAATGCCATGTGCTGAGACCTCAAAAGGGGACTTGTCACCTGCTGAGAAAAAGTCCCTTTCAGCCTCATTAACTGCGGCCAATGCAGTGGAAATTCCTGTGTACGCCTCTCTTCGAAAGACACTGATCAAGAGATAAAAAAAATATCTCTGAGCTTATTTTTTCTCTCCCTCCCTCTGTCTATCCCTTTCAAGTTCATGGATCTCAGACTGGCTAAGGGTAAAGGATCCACTCAGGATGAAGATACTATAAAAGAGAGGAGCTGAAGATCAACACTTCAGCTCTTATAAGAGATTTTAATACAATCAGATGAAAAGTTCAATGCTAAAACCATCTTCCATTTTGTTTTGCTTACCCACCTGAAATAGGCTCTTCCCAAAATCTCTTTTGCATAATTTCCCAACAAATGACAAAACCAGGACTCATCCCCAGGAAGAATGGCCAGAAAGGAATGGAAAAGTTTCTGCTAAGCTTTCCCAACTAGGCCTCTATTCAGACGAAAGTTGTTGTGCCTTCAACTTTAAAGTCCCACTGTGAAAGACACATGCACTCTGTCAACTTCCAAGTCTCCATCTCATTCGCCTTGAAGAGGCATGGGGCTGAGCCAGCCCTGTTGGGCTGTGAGCTGCACACGGGTTTAACACCTACGTTAGTGCTCTCCATCTGTCACTATGTGTAATTGTACTCCCCTACCGCTGTTTGCAGAGTGTGGGACGACCATGCAGAGCTACAGCTCTTTTCTAATTAAAGTTCTTGGATTTAATCAAGGTTACAGCAGCTTGAGGATGACAGGCTGCCCACAGGACAGTGTCCTGAACCATCTTAACTGACTGAATGCATAGATAAAGAGGAGAGAAAGGAAGCAGTGCTTTTGTTCCTTTCAGTTTGCACTTCTTCATTCCAGCTGCCAGGGCTGAAGGCCAGCACTTGCTTTTGCAGGCAGCCAGAACTGCAGGCCGCGTGTGTGGTTTCTTTCATATCAGAGCTGCGGAGCTCTGCTGCTGGACAGACCAAACTGGATGACATCACGGGGAAGGACATCCCTTGGATCACCCCTCCGTCTGACCCTGCCACTGGGGGAGGCTGGAAGGCAGAAGTGGGGAAAGGCTGGAGGAGCAAGATGTGAGCCAGGAGTCCTGCAACCCTGTGGCTGCTAGAGTACAGTGTGCCAAGCCCTCTAATGCCCCTAGAGCCAGATTTTCCCCATCTGTAAATATTGTTTGCCATTGTCTAGCTAATTTTCAAGTGACACTTGAAGTTTTCATACTAGGTCATGGCTTCTACAAACAGCTGTGCCTGTCAAAGCCTATCATTCCTAATTGGGGCTTACCATGCCTCTACCAGAAAGCGTTGTCACCTCAGCTCTGCCAAGAAAAGGGCACACAAGCCCTTCCTTATCTGCTTCAAGCCAGACAGTTAGAAAAATTGCCTTCCTCAAATGTGTAACCTCACCCAGCTGCCTTGCCCAGGAACTCTCACTGGATCATGTCTTCTGGCAGGAGTAAAAACTTCCAGCAGCTAGGACAGGAACACCTTCATCCAGGGCTGTTCAGTGCGTGAAGAACATGCACCTAGAGCTTCCCTCTGCAGCACCAGCAGCAGTTATAAGACTGCTCTTGCACACGTATTCTGTTTCCTAACAACACCTACCAACTGTGCTTCTGATACACGCCTTCATCCCTGAGATGTCCATCCTGCGGACATCTCAGAAACTCTGCAGCTACACCAAGAACGGAAGTGTCTAGACTTGGCATTCGCTTCTGTTGGTTTTAGTTTTATGGCTCTGGAAAAGGGTCGCCAAGCCCTTAATGCAGTGATAAAAGCCATGCAACCATTTGCTCTCGTAGTCATAATGTCTGGGATTCAGATTTTGTCATTTTTGCCAGCTAAGACTGATCACCTGAATCCCCCACTGAAATGACAGAGTCATCAGTGGGCCAAACATTGTTCCCTACTGGAAGTCACTTGCCTGAAAGCTGTGTTGGTGCTACTGCAGCATCATGCCTGAGCTTGCAGTACTGGCACATCAGGTATCACACTTCTTTGCCAATGCTGAACCAATTTCTTAACACTGACTTATGGACTGCTTCAAAGTCCACATCTTAAAGGCCCAAAAATTATCTAGAATTTCTTTGGGCAGGGTCATGCCATTTGCTACTGGCTAACTTCTGAGTGTCTGGTCACTACAAAAGATTCTGTCAAAAGACACTTCACAACAGTGCTTGACAAAAGATAGGGCATCACATAACAGACACCAAAACACAGATGCAACATGACACGAAACTGTGGGCAAATGAGTGTATCTTCAGTTTTGCCTCTTTCAGGGGCTGAGGTATTTAATCTCTTGTAAGACACAATTAACATATATTTAGGGTACACTGCCTGGAATCCTGTCCCAAGTGGGTCATGGGACTCCTTTTCTAACAGTTGTCAGAAAAGGAGCTGGTCCTTTCCACCACTGGAACTGACCTTGTATGAAGGACTCAAGCAAGTGGGGAGAGACAATCCAAAAACTCTTACCCTTCGGGCTGCCTGCAGCTGGGAGTGAGAGAGGTTGAATTCCCTTGGGCAGAGAGGAGCAGAGAACTGAAAACTTCATGGCACATGTCTCATGGCACTGTCACTTGGTCTCATCTGTCCTGGGCAGGGCAGGGTTTAGGTTTGTGAGCCAGCTGAAGTAAAGACTTGCTTTAGGGCTGGTTGTGTGTAATTGCACGGCATTGAAACCATCACTGCAGACACTCCCTGAAAAAGTAGAGCTCCCTAAATGGTCCCTGCATAATTGTAAGCTGGATAAACATTTTTTTATTTTTCTTAATATGAAAGTCCAAGCTATTTGTGCCTATTCTCACTTATCCAGAGCTTGCTGGGACACCAAGCCTGAGGCATCTAATGCACTGCTGCAAAGTTTGTTCCTCATTAAATTCTGTCCTTCCACACCCTCATCCCCTTGCCTCACAGTGTTAGGTGACAGTGCTACCTTGCAGCAGAAAGCCATCAGCTCCGAGAAGTGATGATAGCCTATTTCAGGACTGCAGCACTGCTGTGAACAAGGTGCTCAAGTATGATACATTATCCCTCCAAGGCTGAAAGTTATCACCTCTGCGATGCTCCTAAACTCTAGAGGAGCTAGCTCTAGGAGCTAGGTGAGGTTAACACCACAGCCCAGGTTTCTCATGTGATAGATCATTATGCTCCTAACCAAAAAAATCAAGACTTTTTATACATACAGGACACTGGAGCTTAATACCTTTTGCACTGCCCTGTGCCCGATTTATATATCCCATGTGGGCAGAAGAGCTTATTGCTCAGAATACATTCCAATAACTTTTACACATACGGCAGAATTTGTTCGATTAGCAACAGCTAGTGGAAGCCCCACTATGAAACACTGAATTTTGTAGACGAATAACTGTGTGACTAAAGACTATCATATAAACCAGCAAAGGATACTTCCTCAGACATTAGATTTATTTCTTTAACAGATGTAGTACTGTTTTATACTGCAGTGTGGTAGTGTAGTAGATTAGTATAATATAGTACATACTGTAGTGTAGTTTTATACTACTATGTATTTACTGCAGTTGTTCTGGTAAAGTCTGGTGTAAACTTTAAGTAGTTTAATATATTTGTAATGACAAAGCAAATTCTGTTATAAAAACCCAAGCAGGTTCACCAAAATGGAGCTCTGCTACTGCAGTTCCCAACAGAGCCAGATTACAAAATAGAGGGATGCCTGTCACCCCTGGGCAATAAAGGACAGATTTATTTTAAACCAGGTTTTTCTGCCCTGTCACATTTACGACCTGTACCACAGCTCATGCCATTCTGAGGTTTAAATAAAGAGGTAAGTGGGTACTTCTCTGGCAGCAACCACTTTTCTCTGCATCTGTGTTTATAAACTTGTAGGCACCTGAAATATGATTCTTCTAAGACTTCACTTGAACTCAAAATTCCCACACACTCAGCCAAGATGAATCTTCCTCCAAGCAGAATACGCTTGCTAGTCCTATCATAGAGCAACACTGCACAAAACTGCTGGGAACAAAGTGAAGAGTGTTTCATCCAATTGCAACTGCCTGAGGTCAGTGAAGAAGGTATTAGTTTCATTTTTAGTTTGCTTTTACAGCCTGATTGCATTTTCCATAAGATAATCCAGTAGAGGTTCTCCTCTCTGTTGATTTGGGTTTCTTTTTAATCGTCAAGTTTGCCACATTAGTAATTAACAAGCTCTTAATAAATCACTGATTGTTTAATATGAATCAAAAGAAGAAAACACTGGCATCCCATGACTAAATTTTTTCATCGTTTGTTAACAGAAACTGCAGGATATTTGTCACTGAAGCATCCCAGCACCTCCCAAAAAATGAAGGATTTGGTCTTGTAGCAGCAATGGGAAGTGGAAGAGTGATGTAAAAATAGGCTTAGAAGTAGGAAGCAGAGCAAAGATCAATTAAAACACTTGCTTTTGGTCTTAAAAGAAATGGGTAACACCAATGTCAAGGCAGAGTAGGCTGTTCATCAGTTTGTCTTACCTGACATTTTGCAGTCCTGGGGTTAGTTTTTAGTTTAGATTGGAAGACTATAGAAAGAAGAACAGGCTACAGATGAAAATCAAGAGCCAAACCTGCTTGTAGTTTGGTTTTGGATATCAGATACTAAAGATATATTTGCTTTTGTGTAAAGCTGGAGTCTTTGCTTGGAAAAATCTGTGGCATGGAATTTTAGCAATGTCAGAGGTAAAGGTTCAGTAATCATGAATTAGATCTTGAGAAATAATCAGATCAGTGTAAAAATTATAGGAATGTTTTCAAAGAAATGCTGGTTTTTGTTATCATGTTTGTCCTTTTTTTCCCTTTATAACAGCATTGAGCTATCTGCTTTGCATGACCGACAGTCAAACTGCAAGGAGAAAACTCCCACCAGAAAACTCTGTACCTTTTTGTAAAAATATTTCAGCCATGCATGTACCTGTCTTTTCCGTGCATAAAACACACATAGTCTTGGTCTTAAAATGGTAGTTTTGTCTCTGTTAATTTCTATTCAGTTAGGACTTTGTTGTTGGGAACTTTCAATTCCTCTCTTCAGCCACTATTTTACTGTTGCAATAAATCTTTTGATCAGAAGCTAGACTACTGGAGCTGGATGAGAGTGTATGCAAATTCAGCAAAAGCCTTTGCCCAGTTGATTCAATCTTCCCTTTAATCCCCATGATGATCTGCAGTAATGGATAAAAATTATGAGCAGGAGAAAGAAGGGAAAAAAACAAACCAACCCTCAGGAAGCAATTTTGATTGCTGTGAGGAAGCACTGGAGGCTCTTGGCCCCGGGGAACTCTCCCCAGTTCACTGGAGGCTTTCAGATACCATGGTGATGGGGGACTTTATGAATAACTAGGTAGATAAATGGTAAGTGCTTTTGATCTCTGCTAGCCTGTATTTCATTCTGTCAGCTGGAGAAGAGGCTATTCAAATCTGTCGGCTGTAGGAGGTCAGCCAGGAGAGAAAAAATGTCTTCATTACAGCCTTCTGTTCAGCCAGGCCTCCCAGCTGACCTCGGCGCTCAGGCTTGTCAGTCAGATGAGGCAAATTTTCCAACCGAGGGAAGATGTCGCAGTGCCAGGTTTTTATCCCTGGTGTACGAGCTCGGAGGCAGCAGCATAAGGCCAAGGAAGAGTTAGCTTGCATTTTGACATCTCCCCCAAAACTGCCATGGGATTCACGGGAACCTTTCCCTGGTGGGGTGCATGTAGAGAACCTGAACTCATTTTGCTCAGCACTTATTCAGTGCCACTGCGGTAGGAGGCTCCGAAGGCATGCACGAACCGAAGAGAAGACAGAATAGCTCTGTCATTAGAAATGCCTAAATATTGCTTACATTTTCTGCCTTGAATCTTCACACTCAGTGAGTCCCCTCTCATAGGTCTGATATACATTTCAGGCAAAGGAGCTGGAGTTCCATTTAGCTTCTATTTCAGGCTGAAAGTGAATTTCTCATGGTTAAAGAACCCGCCGATTTTTGTGGCTATACTCGGGAAGAAAGCCAGGACAGGTTATAATTAGACGGGGCAGAGAAGGAAGATATCAGCTATTCAGGATAGAGAAGGAGGTCACATTTTTGCAAAAGGATGCATAAAAATTGAAATAGGAATTCCAATCCCATTATTTGGTAATGGGATTTGTAAACCTCATGTTCACAGGCTGAGATAAACAATATATGCTTCCCGAATCCCTCTTGGAAGAAGAACTCCTTGCAGCATAGCTAAATTACACAGTAAGTTATCATTTACAAAGAACAAAAATAGGAAAAGGAGTCAGTGAAATTAATTTATGTCTAAAGGATTTCTTACTTTTTGGATTGAAGGGCAGGGAAACAGAGTCTCCTCTAAAACCACACTTGTAATGGAGATGATTTTACTGTGTTAGATCATTTCCAGAAAACATTACAAAAATGTTCCTTTTACTCAAGCCAGCCAGGTTTTAATAGTATCAAAGCAAAATATAGTTTGCTATTAGCATGAAATAACATTAGCATAAATAGAAAAGAGTAAGGACACTTGAAAAAATTCCACATAAATGGCCTGTTCATTTCACTAGACATCACTGTAGCTGAGAAACTGTGAAATTTCCATAATAATCGAGTGCAGAGAAAAACAAACAACAATTTTATTGATAGGGAAATTACATCCTGTTGCTGAATATAAAGCTACAGCTCCGAACAATGGTCCTTTAACAGCATTGAGAGTACATATTAATTTGTAAGTGTAAATGAAATGTAAACAAAATATTCAGCTCAGTCTGGCCACAGAAACCTCCTGATAGTATTTCAGGGCAGGAACCCAGGAGACATATATTTGGATTGCATACCCTAGACCCCGAGCTAGTGGCATCTGATACCTTTGTGGAAAAGATTTACGCAGCTGCTGTATGGTGATACACTTGTTACAAAAAGCACCATACCAACTGGCCTGTGAGACATTACTGGCTTTGGGGGAGAATGGCTCCTTTGGGTTTTTTGCTTGCTTTATCTTAAAAAGGGATCCTTCAATAATTTTAGCAATAATCCCAGATACTGCAGTTAGAAGTTACACTGCTGCAGTGTTCAGGACTTTTGCAGCAGAGCTTTCCTGTGCGACAGGACTGTATTCCCAAGGGAAGCAAAGTGCTTCTTCTACAGTCTGAGGAGCAGCAAGGAAAGCAGCTATGGAAAGCAAGTCCAGCTGGGAGGGGCCACACCAGCTGTCACTACACAGACACAGAGCTGGCAGCCAGGGGATGGGGCTCTGGCTGCCCTAGAAGCCCCTGACTCCTTCAAGGCTGGGACATGCGTGGTGAAGGCAGCAGAGTTGCTTAGTTTTCTTAATGAGCACCTTCCTAGCTGAACTTGAGCAGCAGTCACCATGAAGCTTGGAAAACCCACGGGGAGCCTGGGGATTGTGACACGCAAGCTCGTTGGAGCCCCGGAGTTGCTGTGATCCCAGACGCTGGGTTGCTGTGGCTCCAGAAACCTGCTGTGGGACCAGGCTGTGGTAGAGGGGACCCCACCACCCACCACAACAGTCCTGGCAACAGCAGATTCCTTCCTTCTGCCTGCAAACGTGCCTAGGTACTGAAGGCATCTCTCCCCATCACCTCCTGCACCCATAAACACTGCTGTGAAGTAGGTCTGAAGAGATACCCAGTCAGCACAAGGGTGCTTTACATCCCCTGCATGCTCTGCATGGCAGTGACTGATTTCCCCTGGGGCAGCACAATGAAAGGAAAGGCCCTAAAATGATGCCTTTAGCTGCACTCCTGCCAGGCAGCCCCCACCAAGCCCACCCTGGATGGCTCATCCTCAAAACAGTGTTGGGGGAGAAAGGTTTGGGGGGGATGGGAGCGATTGTGTGGTGCACAAAGCCCATTGAACAGTTAATGCTTTAACCTTGCGTATAATTTATACAATAAACAAAGTCACATGTTTCTCTAATAATTTAGATGTAAGCAAATGTTGATTTATTCAGGAAGGCTACTGCCAGCAGCAAAGCCTGCAGCACTGAAATTTGAATTAAACTAGGACAGAAGCAGGCTAGTCTATAATAACATTTGTATAATTTTATTTTTGCCCTTGGCTCAGTTCATTTCCTTCTACAGTAGATGCATGAAATTGGTTCTTCAGCCACCTTTAGCTGATGTTCATTGATATCGGGGGTAGGCAGAGAAGCAAGAGAATGTAACCCTTTTAGACTTTGTGTTTGCAATCATAAGGCCATGAATTCTTAGGTCATTTATGACAATCATTTTCTTCTGTGCCTTTCCTTTCCACAGTACTCTCTGAATGGTTCCATGTCACCTGAAATGATGGGGCTTTTCCCCCCATTTTTTTTTCCTTCATGGAGACTTCTAGAACAGAGCTTGCTAAACAGATGCAAATGTTGTGTTGTTTTTATTCTTTTATGCAGGCCTGAGGGCATGAAATTGGAGTTCTCTTACTCTGCTTTCAACATGAAGGAAGGGGACTGTATGATACTTCAAAAATGATGGTGAAAAAAAATACACACTAGTACAGATATCTGGAATGGATCCCTTGGCTTCTTTTCCAACTTTGTGTTACAGGAGAAGAAAATAAGCTGGATATGGGGAAGATGCAGACCAGCGCAGGGCAGTGGTTCTGTTAGGGGTTTTTGGTGGCAGCGAAAGTCCTGCTCCCAAGCCTCAGAAGCATAAGAACACAAAGATAAAGTGTTTCACTTCTGTCCAGAGAACCCACAATAGGTTTCCAAGTGAAGTCAGAGGATCCCTCTCTGCAAGCGAGCTCTTGTGCTCCCACTCTGGCCATCACTGGGCACTAAGCGGGCAGCGTCCCACTGCAGAGGGAAGCCCAGTGTTATCTGCCTGAAAGCCCACAACTCCTCTGCAGTGCTGGGCTGACATGCCCTGGAGACCATGACTGAAATGATTTTAAGGGCACTGTGTCCAGCTGTGCTGAGCCACGAGGGACACTTAGGCAGAAAGGACTTTATGGGCGAAGGAATGAAAGCAGAGAGGAGACTGGAGAAAGGGGAGGTGAGGGGAGGGAGACAGGAGCTAAGAACAGCACTGGCAGAAGAGCGATAGCATCTCTCTCTGGCAATGTCACAAAATCGTCTTTTAACTGCAGCCAGGATGAGCAAGATTGTTGCACAAGATTGACTTATTTTTTTCCAGACGTACACCTGGCCAGGTGCAAAAGCTCACGTGCCCATCACAACATGAGGCAGTAGTGCTCTCATGTATAACACCCATGTATATGGTGATTTCACAGCTGCAGTTTTTGATAAAGAGTAACTTCATTTTTGCAGTCCTCTCAGTTGCAAATAAACACTTCTTAGCAGACGTTAAGAAGTGTTAAGAAGTTAAAATTAAACTAAGTCCTGCGAGTCCAGGGCAGTTTCTGGGACTCATGACCTGTCCGTGTCCCCAGCACACACAGACCCTGAAACCTGTCAGTGACACTTTCAAGACCATCCCAATAAAAGTTTGAGCAGAAACAGCCACCTGATGTGTTTTAGTGGAGGGCTGTGGCTGACTGCCAGGATGGGAAAGGCCAGCTTCAACCTCCTTCATCGTAAAAGTAATATACTCCCTCTCCTCACCACAGAGTGACCACAAAAATGGTACCAGACCATGCCCCTCTGAACAACCTATTGCCTCAGGAGTGCAAACACTGAAACAGGACAGTTTTCCAGTCCTAAATCCTAAGAGTATGTGACCTACGGATGCCTTGAATCTTATGGCCCCACATGACCCATCTCGCATCATTACCTGGAAAGTAAGGGCCATGCCACGTTCCCCTTCAAGCAGCTTTCCCTAGCTGTGGGCCACGGTGGAGGGAGCAGAGTCACCTCTGTGTGGCTGCTGTGTCCCTTCAGTTCTACCCATGGCAATACTCCCAGACCTGTGTTCCAGCCCCCACTCCTCTGCCTCTCCCTGCCTGCTGGTTACTGTAAGCAAGGGAAGGGCAGGTTGGGGGTATTTCCTTGGCCAAAGCACGTGGAAAGCAGCAGCAGTCTGCAACACCACCAGCCACAGCCTCCCAGGCTGCTTCTTGGATACCACAGCCTTGTGCCCCTGACCTGGGGCAAAGTCATGGTTGAGCCCTCACTTCCCTTATTATTAATTAAAACATTGGAGGAGATCCTCAGCTGGAGTAAATATTCATTGCTCCTGGCTCTTGCCCACTAGTTTCTGAAAGCACACAGAAGTGGTCACATTTATGCTGTTAACACTGATCTTGGCTCACACTTCTGCGGTCAAATAAATAAATATCACTGCATCCCATTTAGCTCTGTTAATGCCACATTAAGAATGGCATGTGTTTTGACATAACCGCCCCTTCCCATGTTTTTTTTAAACACCATAAATGAAGCATTAAAACTCCCAATCCATCACAGTGACATCAGATCAGTGGACTGTGACTTTTATGACATCAGAACAATTGATTATATGACTCTTTTTGTGTGGAGCTTGCTATGCGATGATTGCTCTCCTGTCCATATATAACATCCTAACATCTTGGAATAATCTCAAGAGATAAAAGGAATCACTGTGAAGCAGTGAAGTATGGTAGTTACAGAATTGCCATAAAACTGTCATAAAAATTGTACAAACAAAAATGCCTTTAAAGACGGCAGTGCTCCATTATGGGTCCCTAGCTAATGGTCTGAAGTTGCCCTATGCATGCCTTATCATATTTATTGCTTCTGGATATTTCTGTACCTTTCTCCCAGAAGATTATACGGTTATCAAGACATGATGGTTTCCCTGCACACTTTAAGTCTCTTTACCCCATTATATCACCTCTAACAAGTCAAGTGATGTTTGTACCAGGCAAAGTCTGACAAGGAAAGGGACCAACCTGCTTGTTGTTACAAAACTGCTGAAAGAAAACAGACATTCTGTAGTGCTTATAAAGAAAGATGGTGTTAAAATTAGAATCAAGCTACAGAATAAGCAGCTCTCTCCTGCTGAGAAGTGACATGGAAATCTCTGCCCACAAGAAAGACCTCCAACTGGATTTTTTACTGTAAAACCACCTGTGCCTGGGCCCAGTCAACAAGTTGTACAAGGTGCTGTGCTACATAGCTGTATGTTTTCTTGTGCTCTCCAGGTTGCCCGCAGAAAGCTGCTACCAGAGCAATGAGCAAGCCAGTGCTTCTCTTTTCCAGATACAGAGGTGGCTTTTGTTGCTCTGCGGGATGTTAAGGCCCAACAGACAAAAGCTAAATGACTTTGTTTAAAAGTTTATCTTTTGTTTTAATCTCAAGGCAATTCAATGCAAACAGAAAGGTGTTACAGTCATAAGGACGGTGTAAGTCATAGCAAAAGTTAACGCCTTGGGGTCCTGAGTGACGAGCTCTGGCAAACCCCATTCCTGCTGCTGCAGGTGTGCGTGTCCCCAGCTCTCCACCCAAGCTCCCTGTCCCTCCTCTGAGCAGCGTCACAGAAAGCATCATGTGCCAGTGCCCTCCCTGATCCATCTCCCTGTGCTTTGCTGGGGGACCAGGATGGATGTGCACCACTGCTCCAGCACCCACAGAACCCACAAGGCATGGACAGGCATCTGTCTCACTACCTCTGCTCCTGCAAGGCGTGGCTTCTGGCAGAGGAGATGGGCCAGCAACCAGAGCAAGGGCTACTGTCCCTTGAGCAACTGCAGCTGTTGCTGCTCCATATGTGAGTGGGCATCCATAGCTCCCTCGCCAGGGTGTCTGCCTCACTAGAACAATATAACAGCTTCAAGAAACACTTTAACATCTTTAAAATACTTTGGGATCCTTACACAGAAGGCACTCGAGAAAAGATATACTTGTAGTAAAGTCTCAGATGGGTAGCCAAGTGTGCCAACACCCTCTAGTCACCCTCAGAAATGATGCAGTGGAAGAAAAGCAGGGCCTCCCTGGCTAGTTTTTTCGAGCCCCTCCAGCATGCACATTAACACACACACACGTCTGGGAGCTCCAAAGCACAGCTGGACAGGACATTTGCTGCGGGGAGTAAACACAGACTGTTGGCCCTCCAGTCAAAATTGCCAAGCAAGGAAAGCTGCAGAGAGTTCAGCAGCCTAAAAACCAACCTCCAGGTATGCTGGCATCTCTGGGAAAACCCTGGTACTGTAGTGGGAGGGGAGCTTCACCAGACAGTCCCAGCCTGGCTTGGTACGCACATGAAGCAGGGACCTGGATAAATTACTCCATGCCTTTTTTTCTTCTTCTTCTTCCTCTGTCCCTCCCAAACAGGGATATTCTGGCAGGCTGAGAGAAAATCTGAGCTATCTAAGATGATGAATACTTATCCCTCTGTCAAGGATCTGCACTCTCTTTTATTGGGGTGAGAGGGGAAGAGATGTGTGACTGGGACCTTTACAAGTGCCCTTTGCAGACTCCAGGGTGATTTCAAGGGCAGCTTATGGCACAGGATATTGACAACAACAGAGCCCATCTTGAACACACACCCTTAACTCACTCTTAATTTATATGCAGACCAAGCAGCAACATTATTGTTCAGCTGGGGGCATATTTAATTGCTGAATGTTCTGCAGATGTCTTGCAGGCTGTATAGATAAAGGCATTTTAAGTTGCTGACTTATAACAGCACATCTTTCTTCTTTTAACATAAAAATTCCTACCTTCTTTGATGGATGTGGCATTTTTAAGTCTGAAATCCTGTGCGAGTCCCTGAGAATATTTTAGTGAATGTTAAACTCCCTGACACTGTGAGGGAGCAGCTAAACACTGCTGCCTT
Organism: Machaerirhynchus nigripectus; assembly: GCA_013397975.1. Classification (NCBI taxonomy): domain Eukaryota; kingdom Metazoa; phylum Chordata; class Aves; order Passeriformes; family Dicruridae; genus Machaerirhynchus; species Machaerirhynchus nigripectus. The sequence continues at coordinate 347,762 of VZRQ01010610.1, forward strand.
TTCATTGGAGAAAAAAATTAGCTTCATTACTGTAAAAGCAGTGTTTTCCCATGACATGAAATCGAGGAAAGTCCATTATTGTTTCTTAAAAGCCAGCAGTGTGACTTGCCAGGCTCCAGCCAGACACCAAAGCGATGGCAGATTATTTAAGTGCAAGCAGCCTGCTCAGTGCAGAGTAAGACATACAAAGAGTCCAGAGCCTTGCCCCAAGGTGCCTGTAACCCAAGGGCAGTTCTGCAGAGCACTGCTGGTGCCAAGGGTCCAGCACAGCTTCCCTTCACTGCAACACTGAGGTGCCAAGCAATTCAGGGTCACCCCCATGAACTTAAAGCTCTTGTCTATTTCGAGTTCCTATCTTACACTCAAGGACTAAATACTGCATACTGTGTCTGGATTTTGGGGTGTCTTTAAATCTCTCCCAACCTTCAAGACTAATCAGATTTACAAATGGTTGTCCCATATATTTTTTTAATGACACCTACAATGTCCATTCTGGCTTGCGCCACACCAGGACACCTCCGTCCTAGTGACATAGGTGTCTGACAATTTGTCAAGGAGATAGCCATAAGTTAGGCAGAAAATTGGACGCTATTAAAACAAAACAAAACAAAACAAAACAAAACAAAAAAAAAAAAAAAAAAAAAAACAAAAAAAAAAACAAAAAACCCCCCCCAAAAAAAAAACCCCAAAAAAAACCATAAAAGCTGGGTGGAGGCAACTTGATGTGGCATGGCTCCTGGCAATGAGGAAGCATGAGTGCATACTGAAGCTTAGAAATAGAAAGTGATGTCCTCATAAAAATATGGCTCTAGGCTGGTGTGCCACTAGAAATTCTTCTGTCAGTTTAGAATATTTAGCTCTAAGGGATCTCTACTTTCAAATGGATCTTTTGATGCAAAATAGGCTGCACAGACGGAGATAGTGTTGAAGAAGGGAGACTTGCATTCGCTCCCAGTTATGCTTGGTAAACTGGAGATTTTTAGATAGGCTTTTTGATCCCGAAGTATTGAGAGGGCAGGTGGGTTACCTTACCAGTGCATTAGGTCTCTGGGTTCCTCTATCTGAAAACTGTTACTGACACCAGGGCAGCTAAATAATACTGAAAGCCTCAACACTGCTGGTTATCAGGGGAACCTCTTTAGCCTAATTTGAAAGCTCAAAGCTTCAGGCAACTGATATTTTTTTCGTTACAGGCTCTTTTGTGTGATGTTCCAATGCAGTATATCCAATCAATGATGCCATATCACGCATGGTACCATCATGTGGATGTTTATTCCCCCTGTGTTTTGTATTTGACTTGTTAAACTGCAAGAAGAGTTCAGGGAACAAACAGGGAAAAAAACATAAAACGCAAACTCCTCGGCTCCCCTGCTGCAGAAATTTAAAACTAGTGAATGCACAAGCCTCAGCGCTCCAAGAGAAATGAAAAGAAGTGGAAAGTGAAAATATATACATATGTATACACATGAACAAAACATGAGCCATAGTCATGGCAATCTGGGCTCCAATGTGCCAGACAAAAGGGGTTATTCCTTCAAGCAATCTATGTGTTGTAAAATTTAGGACACGGCAAGCCTGGTTTATGATCACACTGTAGCTTCCACTATAAAACTATACAGTTTCTGTACAGTAAATTCCACTGGACAATTAGAGCAGGCTGCTTTGGAGGATTTTAATATTGCATACTCTAAAGTGATGTTAAAGATAGTCTGGCAAGATTAATTATCAAGATACTCATTTGTCCTTTTCTCCATGATTCTTTTCACACACACACGTCATTATTTAGGTTCATTTGGGGAAATGACAAGAATTGTGAGGATTCTTTCCACATAGATTTTTTAAACACAAATAATAATGGTCTAGATCTTCAGATAAAATAAATCAGACCATTTCATTTACAGTGTGCCTGTGTAAATAATGTTAAATTGATTTTACTTACTAGGATGCCAAAAATAAAAGTAAAAGCAGGGCTCCATGATGAATGATTCATTTGCAGAGGGTGCTGATGCCTTCTGAGGTTTTGGCCCAGAAGAGCTGGAGCAGCTTAAGGAAACTCCATCGTTTCGTAACTCCTTTGATTCAATTTCTTGTGAGCTACTTCACTTTGGAACAAAGATCTCAGCTCAACTCAAACCAGTGCTTATATTAACCGCATTTTTTATTGTGTTCACAAGATTTTACTTCCAATCTGGTTTCTCTTGCCTCTCTGTTCTGAAGGGAGACACAGACCTGCATTTGTGGTGCTGCAGACCCTGGTCAGAGAAATAACTATGAGACAGTCATTTTCTGCTTGTCTTTTCGCACAGTCACTCTCAATTAAGAACTAATGTTTGTATCTTAATATCAGCAAGAGTGGGGCAAAGAGGCAATCAAAAGTCTCAGACATCTGACAGAGACACACTAAGCTGTTTTCTTAGACCAGGAGAAGAATCCCTTCTTTTTTTGGCTTGATGGTGCTTAGTGACAGCTGATGGTGCTGATAACCTTGTGCTCTCATTGACATGAGCCAGGCTCAAGGCTGTTCCATCCTGCAGGGCTGCATCCTGCATTTTCCATTACCCTGAAGCACTTACCAGGTAGCTGGATTTTTTTTTTTTATCTATCCTAAAATATAAAATCATCTTACCACTATTTGTACATTTCTATGAAAGCAAAGTGTCTGTGGACACACACTGGCCTTGAGTTCAACCAGTGCTGATGTCCCTTTCCTGCATTAGCTCCCTGCCATGTGAACCTCCATGGTAAATCCAAGATGATTTTGTTTTACAAGGGAGGTGTTATCCAAAATTAAAGGTATTGTCAACTTAGTCAACAAATCACTGCCAGAGTCAGCTGGGTGTAATCAGATGAGACCTCTTAAAGGTTTTGGTGTCAGAATAACAAATCAAACAGCAAACTGATCAAATTCATGCAAGAAGAGCAAAATTATCCTTCTTACACCTACCTGTCTTACTCTGTATCCACACAGTTGAGACCTGTTTGTCCACCTTGCAGATATTTTCAGTTCATGTCATTTGTAAGCAGGAGTTAAGACAGTAAACCCAAGGAGGCAATGACTTCCACTCAGGATACTCAGTTAAACAGTGAAAGAACAGCACTCCCCAGACAGGAAGCACAGCAGAAAAGCAAAGAAATGCATGATTAGGAAGCAAGGTGAGCCAGCTAAGCTCTCAACCCAGCGAGGCAGAAACAATGAAAAGGCCTGCCCATGTCTGCAGGGGATCTGCAGTCTCCAGGAGCCCTGGAAATTGGGCAGCACCTGCCAAAATGTGCCTGGGGTGGCACAACATCACCTACCTTTTGGAGTCCTCTCAGATCTGAAATTAAGCCCAGCAAACCAAAACTAAATAGGCATTTACCCTGTGAATGCACAGGGTATAACTAGGCATTAAGAAACTGAAAAAAAAACCCAAAACAAACTCCCAAAAAACCAAACCAACAACAACAACAAAAACTTCCAAACATGCAGGGACTGTGTTTATTTAAACATCATACCTAAGAGAGGTATGAATTCAGGTATGTTACAAACATTATGCTCAAATGATGCAGCACGTGGGATTAGAAGGAATGCTTTCCATACAAGGCAAAGGCAATCTGGTACAGAATTACCTGCAGAATTCAGCACAGTAAGGACAGCAACTATTTTACCTACTGACAGCTTATTCTGTATGACTAGTTGGGAGCAGCATTTTTCTGAAATATCATGACCCAGACATTCTGGAAGCACCAGCATCCCCACAAGCAAGGGTTTTCTCTTTTGCTGCTGTTTATCTTCACTTTGTGCTGGGGGAACAAAAGATGCATTTCTGTCAAGTCATACAGTAGTAACTATGCTCAAATGAATGTCCATGCTAACAATAATGTCAAAAATAACTCATTTTTCCAAACAGAAAATTTTAGTTGCCACCTTAATCCATGTAATAATCAGTGCAATACAGAGGGTTTAGGCCTCAGTTCATCAAAGCATTTAAACATGTGCTAAGTATCATTGCACTTGTGCAAAAAGTGCAAGAGAATAAGCAGGCTGAAGGGCAAAATAAAGCTCTTAAAACCAGTGAATGAAATTGTTGCTATTGTAGAATCATGGAATAAAATCATTTTAGTTGGAAAAGACTTTTGAGATCATTAAGTTCAACAAATAATCCAAGTCCACCACTAAACCCTAAGTGCCACATCTACACATCTCTTAAATACCTCCAGGGATGGTGACTCAACTGCTTCCCTGGAAAACCTGTTCCAACATTTGGCAACCCTTTTGGTGAAGAAATTTTTCCTAATATCCAATCTAAACCTCCCCTGGTGCAACTTGAGATAAGGTCTCCCTTGAATGTCCTTTTCTCCAGACACCTCAGTTCCCTCAGCTGCTCCTCATCAGACTGGTACTCTAAACTCTCCACCAGCTCTGTTGCCCTTCTCTGGACACACTCCAGCACCTCAATCTCTTGTAGTGAGGGGTCCAACACTGAGCACAATATCCAGGTTTTGTGAGGAGTCTCTCTAAGGAGGATCCGATTGGCATTTCCACCCAAAAAAGAATCAGTAAAAAGTAATCAAATCCCAGAACCCTGCAGAATCCAGCAAGTCAAATTTAGAAAACACCCTTTGAAAAATTGAGATCATCTCCAAATAGTAATCAGGAAACGGGTCTCCTCCCATCACGGTCGATCCCACTGTGTGCAGGGCTGGCTGCCATCTGCAGTCACCCAGGAACACCCAGTGGCTGAGCAGGGTAATGGGCACCTGGACCTCGAGAGAGCCTCCAGGCAGTCTGTGAGCCAGCTCGGCAATGTAAGACTGTGGTGTTTACATCTTCCTGCAATTCTCTCCACAGTTCGCCCAGCAGTGTTCCTGATTGTCCTTTCTTTAAAAATATTCTATGAAACTCAGTTGGAGAAAGCCATTCTGAATTAAGCATTGATTGTATGGCTCATAATTTTAAAATTAGGAAATGGAGGGGGTTTGTGCATAGCTTTGACTCTGCTACTCACAGATAGATATGTGTTTATACACACATACAGATATACACAGAAGAGTATTCAGTACTACTACTCCTCTAAAGGAGTTCTCATAAGCCAAGTAATTTTTTAAACCTTGAAAAAAAGGTAACACAACATATTTGTTCCCAGTACTAAAGTAATATGAAATTGCAGTATGTTTGTTTCCACAAGATTACACTTTGGATCTGTGATGTGATACCCACAGTAAAATTAATTTAGCGATCAAGACAGAAATGAGAAGTACAAATCTGGGGTATTTAAATCTATGGGAACTTTGCTATTGACTTCAGTTTGACAGTGAGTACAGCTGCCATGAAAATTATTTTTTCTTGGGATATACAAAGCCCTGAAGAACCAAGCAACTGTCCAAAAAGTCCAGAAGGGTGGTGTGTGATACACATCCATTTGTAAGTTCCTCATTCCCTGAAGTGCTGTGATAAAAAGCCAAGCATTCATTACAAGGAAGTTCGCAACTTAAATCTTTCACTTAGTAAACCTTTTCAGCTAAGTTAGTTAAGAAGACTGAGAACACATACATAAAAAGAAATCCTGCAGCTGTATAGCTAAGACCATAGAGGAAAGTTGCTGTATTAACTTTATTTGAGAAATAGATTGTGCCTTTGTGATCGTACAACATCATTTCTCACTGAAATCTGGCAAGCATGTAAGTTCCTTTCACAAACAGAAGTCATCTGCACCAATATAGTACAGTTAAGATGATTTGTTTGGATTTCCTTCAAGCTTTTGACAAGATACTTTACTAAAAAAAATCCTGTAAAAGCTATAGTGTAGTAAAGTAGTGTTGTTCTCTGTTGCAAAAAGCAGACTGGGAGCAGGAACTCCTGAGTGTTCATTGTATTTCCTTTGATCTATATGCCCTGTTCATAATACGCCTGACACTTATTCCTTCTGTGGCTTTGGGCAAGCCATATAATCTCTCTGCCTCGTTTTCCTATCTCGAGGGGTGTTGCATGGATTAGTTAGTCAATGTTTGCAAAGCAGATGAAAGAGTATTCACTGGATTCTCCCAGGGAAGCAGGGACACAGTTTCTTGGGAAGTCATGACCAATAAATTCTAAGGCGTGCTGCAGAAAATAAAAAACAGAAGAAAAACGAACCCATCTTTGACACAGACTCCACCTAGCTTAGTTCAGCTTGTTCCTGAAAAAGGCTGCACATACCAACTCCCTTCCCACAGCTATTAAAGGATCCCAGGACCTGCCCAGGTCCTTCAGGTTTTGGGCGTGGCTGCTGTTGAGAAAGAAGGACAACGAAGCGCTCCCAAACGGGACACCGAAACCTCTCTCAAGGAGTGTTTGCAGTAGTGATCTGGCAGAGGAAAATAAACAGTGAGTGAGTGACACTTGCTGATACTCATTGTCCCATGCCATTGAAGAGGACTGTGAGAAGCCTGAGAGGAGTTGAAAAGCATTGGTGTATCCTGAGTTTGGGGATGACTGATGATCAAATGAAATTTATCTTGGATGACTATAAGGGAATAAACATTGGCAGGGTTTTCTCTGTGACCTCATACCTTTTAATTTGATTTAAGTTTGGCTTGAATTTGCTGCACAGTCCCAACCAGTACATGTTCATGTCTATCTGTATGATAGAATAGAGAAATAACAGAGGATCACTCCTGGGCACCAGCATGGGTTTAGCCAACCACAAAGTTTAAAAGGCAAATTGAAAAAAAAAAGCTAAGAGAAAAATCAAAAGAGAAAATATCACAGCCAAGCCACTGATAAGTGGCAGCAAATCACCAGGCAAAGGCATATTTTCTCTGCATTTGTGATCCTTCCTGATCATTCTGGGAACTGCTTTTCTCTGTTGGCTGATGTCATAAGAGCGAAGGTGGCTGCTGCTGCATTAACAGCATTTTCTCCTGCAGATGAGAAGTTCAGAACACAGAGGGATAAGCCACACAGAGGGATAAGTACCTTTGGCAGTGTGGGTGCATCTGCAGCAGTCGTTTTTCACTTAGGAGTAGCTACCAGTGCACACAGGTAGTGCAATTGCAGGGAGAGGAGAAGGCGATCAGCTGCCTTGGCGCAAGCCCTTCTCCTTTCCTTGCACCAGCAACTTTGCCAGCTACACCAAGCCACTGACTCTTTGCCAGCACTGTTTGCTGTTGTATCTGTCAGGGGAGTGTTCCTAGCATAGATGTCACCTTGGCAGAAATGCTTGCCTGCTGATGTGTTCTTACTTTTGAGATGCCTCTTTTGTGCCACCTTCCTTGAATTGTCTCTGGATTTGTATTTGGTGATCATCATGTCCTTCCTCTTCTAGGAGCTCCCCTTTCCTGTGTCCTCTCCATGGTTTTGTTTCTCACTGAAAGGCTGAAGACTGGAAGAAATACTACAAAAATCCCAGAGCAGTCTCGCAGGAGGGACTTCTCTCAACATCTGTCTTCTGCTGGTCGGGATGGAGAAAGTTTGCCTGGAGGTGTGTATGGCAGTATTGCCTTTGCATGAACTAGCACAGCAATTTTCAGTGACTGTGGCATGAGAGGGAGAGTTTCGCCAGATGGACGTTTTTCCCTGGCAGACATTTTCAGCCTCTGCCTTAGGAGTTGTGACTGTGCTTATTTTCACAGGCAGTCAACTAAAATCCTCTTTAACTTGTAGGTCTCCTCATGTCCCTCTAGCAGCTGTGATAGGACCAGCAGGGCATGGATTAAAATATCGACAAGCTTCTGGTAAGCCACTGGTTTTGACCAAGAAATCAACAAATATGGATTGTGATTAGGCCACAAGGTTCATGTCCCTGACTGTTATCATTACCCAAAAACTACTGTTGTCTATCACTAACTACTATATACATTTTTTTACATAAAAATAGGTACTGGGACACTATTAAAACATGAAAATTACCCTTATAACTGCAGCTGGGATAAAAACACTATGTATGGAACCAAGAAGGAAACACACAGTACATTAACACTTATGCAATTTCCCTCCTTTTCATAAACTCATCCATCAATTATGGTCAGAGCAGTCCAGGTCCTGTAATTCCCTGCAAACCCAGAAAATTACAGTGATATAAAATCAGTATGAGGTGAAAATTGTTGCTTTTCAGGAAGTGGCCGGGAGAAAAACATTATTGATTTAAAAGTGGATTTCTCCAAATTATTCTAAACAGAAAAGTACCACTGCTTTCCACAGATTCCTGTTTCTACAAAGAAGGAACCGGAGGTGCTAGCAACACCAGTTTTTCAAAGCCTATGTATAATGTTGAAAGCATAACGTAATTTCTGTCACACATAAATATAATACAAATAATAACACGCTTTTGCTTTGGAAAGGGATGGTTTCAGACACTTGCTGCTTCTTTAGCAGAAGGGTAGTGAGCATCTCCTTCAAATATCCTTTTGACTAGATACACTTACTCTACGAGTCTAGAAAATTAGTCTGGTTCCAAAATCTGCAGGTCACTCCTTACAAGCAGTATTTGTAAGTCTAAAGCCTTGGAACGCACTGTTTCTGCTGGGTGGATGAAGCAACAGCCCTGTTCAAATTCCGTGATCTGCCTCTTTCTTTATCCAGATAAGCTCCTTGAAAATCCCAGATCATAATACGCACTCACAGACTTTGGGCTATACAAAACATAGACACAAATCCAGACTTCATAGTCTGAGTTTCTTTTGCAGCTGTATTGTGTATCCCTCTGAAATATTTCCTCATTTCAGTAGGATGGTTTCTTGGGTAGAAATTCATACTTCAAATAACGATCTCAATGTATTTCCATATTATGCTGAATCACACATTTTCTGGAGAAGTGTGTTTAGAAACACACCTCTGTTGAAAGAGGATGCTGTAACATCAATGTCCATTTTCTATCTGAAATCTCAAGGTACAGTTGAGTAACACTTCTGAGAATGGTAGTTTTAATGTTAAAAATCCACGAGGGAAGGCTGTTGGTGTGTTTTATTATTTAACAACCCCAAATACCTCTGCTCATTGTCTCTGTGTATATAGGTGTGTGCTCAGGGAATCATTTTTATAGGTAGGAATACGGAGAGATTCTGACACCCAAAGGATGCACAAAGAGATACACTAACATAAAATTCTATGGTGCCCTGAAGGTACTTCCATTGTATTATAGGGCTTCTCATGAGCAGTTCTGGCTCAGGCAATAGGACCACGAAGTAAAACTGAGTGCTTCTGGACTAGAGGAACTGAGAATGAGGCAGATTATTCTACCTGTAGAAACCACGTTTTCTGTTATAGGCCACTGAAATATGAAAAAGCAAAACAAGATAATCAGATGCTTATTTTTCTCCTTACCAATTTCCCTTCTCCCCCAACATATACACACATACCCACAAAAGCACATTTTACCCACTTTTCCTCAGTGTAGTCTTTAATTAGAATGAGTTGAGCAGTTAAATTGGAACGATCTTAGAGCAATTTGTACAATCTCATGAGATACATTATCAGTTATGCCCTGAATTCTGCATGCTCTCTCTGAACAGTGAGACCAACTGAAGTTCCTTCCATATTCAGCCCTGCTGGTATTTCACACGATCCATCCCAGAAAAGCTTACAGTAACCATTAGACTGCATTAATCCTTCTGCAAAGGGTATTGACTAATCTGAAAAAAACATCTGGCTTGTGGTGAGGGGTAGCGGTTTCTCATGTGCACTGGGGAAATCAGGTCAGAGTAAAAGACAGCAGGAGCAGAGGTGAGCTCTGACTTGCCTCCGCCCTCATAAGTTGTATTGAATGGGTCCTTTTTCACCCACTTTGCAGCAGAGACAGGTTTTCTGTGCAGAAATGTCTGAAGGCAGGAAACAAAGCCAGCATGGTACTATCCTCTTGTGCCCCCCAGAAAGCCTCTGCCATCACCAAGCAAGCAGAGGAACTGCTTCTCAGGGGAAAGAATAACTGGGGAGGGAAGAGAAACACAGAGAACATCAGAGAAATGAAGAGAATTTCCCAAAGTTAATTATAAATGCATATGCACATAGGAGGCAATGACACCAGGGTTCACGTTTTCAATCCTACACTCTCAAAGGCAATATTCTAACCTTTTTAACCTATCCACAAGTGTTGTGATTTGCTAGAGGTTTTAGCATCTCTAGCCTCCATTGCCGGCAGAGGGATTTAGGAGTGCTGAAGACTTCCAAAAGACACACACAGAACAGCCCCCAAAACCTGAAGAGAGTCTTTCCGTGAAACTACTCTGTGATCCCTTGATTACCTATACAGGCTGTAAGATTAACCATAGCTTCATAAGGGGGCAAGAAGCTCCCAGGACAGTTTTGCACACTCCTTCTGTAAAAATTTATGTTTCTGGAGAAGGGAGTTCACTCTGGAAGTTTCCATATCGACGATAAAATTACAAAAATGAGCTTCATTTCCCACTCTAGTGACGCTGTTTCACCTTAAAACAGCTGCTCAACACGTCTGGTGTTACTCTCTGAGGCAGACAACTGAAGGAGCTTGCAGTACAAGAGATTTTGGTGCTGTGATGCACCAGAGAGAGACATCACCTGTTCTTACAGTGGCTGGCAGGCAGAACTGTCATATCCGGTCATTATATCAGGCCAGAGCTAAGGGATCCACAAGGAACTCCTTCTGTTTCTGTATGTATTTGCCTTGCCTAACACAGGAACAACCACACAACCAGGAATTGTAGTAGGATGCAGAAGTAGCTTTGTTCAACTTCCTTTTTTTAACTAGCAGCAAAAGGACTTAAGTGCAAGCAGTACACAAGGACCATGCAGAAATATGGTAGAAGTACTTGCTGCTGCTCAAGCTGAGTTTCCTTCCTATAGAAGATCTAACACCCTGTTATTCTCACAAATGTTGCTTAGGCTACTTCACTCTTTGGTAGGGTTCATACTGTTCAATCCACTTCACAAATAACAAAAATTATTTCTTCAAATAACAAAATCTAAATAACAAAATCTATTTCTTCAAATTCTGCATCAAAATGTTACTGGTAATTAAGAAAAAGATACATTATTTTTAACACTCCTTGGGGAAAAAAATCTGGGAAAACTGTGTTTTATAAATCTCCCCCATTCAAATGCAATGTAGAATCCTTTATATTTTTCTCAAAGTAAAAAAGAGCCACTGACAAAATATCTAGTGCAGGCAACTGTTGCTAGCTTTAAATTTCCACACTAAGCTGCTCTTCTCAGTATTTTTGAAACAAGACTGTGGCACACATGAAGCCCATGAACTGCAGGAGGGAACTTTTAAAAGAAGGTCAAGCTGACAAGAGGGCCTTCCTGAGAGGAGCCAATGTATTTGTTTCCAGACAGGATTACAGCTAAATCAGAAATAATGCCCTTTAGCAAGTAGACACATATGATCTGCAGCCGCTGGAAAACCTGGCTGTTCAAAAGCTGCAGTTTTCCAAACTGTTAACACTGACAATGATATGGAAAAACTACTATAGTTTTCCAGAGGCTAATTATGAACAGGTGATGATTTGAGGAAAAATTCAGAAGTCAAATATCGAGCACAGTTTGAGCTCATTAAGGTTTCTATTCAGGATCAGTAAAATATTCATAATGCACAAACATGTTGTAGTTTATGTAAACCTGTTTAAAAAAAGATAACTCCAAGTAAAATGGAACAGAATTTGGTTTAATGTGTTCTCCTTTGTATGCAAATTACCTCCCAGCAGTTAATAAAGGTAAACACTGCTATCTTATTTAGATATATGTGGCAGCCTGTATGGGTTATATTTATATCTCATAAACATTACCAGTGTCAAAAATACATCCCTAGATCAGAGTTTGGCCACATCAGTAGCAAACTCAAGCCTGAGTTTAGACAGTGAAGCTGAGGATACTGCAAACTGTGAGAAGAAACAATAACCAGAGCCAGGGTCTCTCTCCTCTTCTGGGGACTTACTATGGAAATGTTTAATTTGCATGTAAAAGGGATGCAGACAGTACTCCAGTGGAGCAGTTAATATCGACTTCTTTGAGTAAATCTCCATTTTATTCATGTGCCTTTATATTTTGGATCCCTGTGCGGAGGGAAGAACCAGGCTGAAGTGCCCTCTTGATAGGATAGTGGACAAACTAAGGCAGCAATATCTACCCAAAAGGACTTGCATCTGCCCCTGTGGGCATTTACCCTATCCCACTTCAGGCCATGATTTTCTGTCTTGGAGAAGAAAGTTTTATCAAATGAGCCTCCTTAAGGTAAAAAATAATATGGTTTTTTACTTCATAAGAAAATATACCTTTTCTTATCTAGTGCGGACATCATTTGATAAACTCTTTGCTGCAGGTAAAATAACAGTACAAGGATATTTTTCATATTTTTAAAGGATGCTATATTGCTATTTTTCTTCACCTTTCACCATAATAGCCATTTGCTAGCTTGAAATTAAAATTTGTTCCTTTACTGATTATTTTTCTCTGTATTATGCAGGTCGCTAATCAGTGCCAGGCTGCTGTCATGGTTTTATTTATTTATTAGAAAGAGAAGAGCAGTGAAGCATTTAAAAGTCACATACACAGGCCATAAAGATTTTTTTTTGTTCACACATTGTAATACAGAAATAAAGTTAGGTCAAGACACAGGTGTACTGAACTTCCTGTAAAGTGTTCATTTCATCTGGATGGAAAACTGAAAATTTCCTTTACTGTGTTTGAACTGACAAACCAGGAGAACCATTAAATTTTTGAACCAGCTTTAAGTACTTTAAAATGACTGTGCTCAAGCTGCATAACATTAGTAAGGGTTGCAATGATCCTGTTTCATAGAAACCCAGTTGGGGAAGGCACATATGGCTGAGGGGAGCTTCTCCTCTTATGTGCTACTTGGTTTTGGAGAATTATTAAAAATAGAATTGGAAGATGAAGCCACGCTTCTTGGGGCATGCAAGTGTGTGATTACTCTAGTTTTTCCTTTTAATTTCTGTCACACATTCCTGGTTAATTAACCTATTTGTTCTCATTACAACAGAATGACAAAGCATTTGCAAATGGTGCGAAATTCCTACGTGAGAAGTCCTACCATGTTATTAGGCTTATCACTTGAAGAAAAGAGGAAAGCCAAAAAGAATACATTGGGTTGGATGTGTTTTTAAGCAAGAGAATTAGTCATTCCTTAGGCTGCAGCAACTGCCTTGGGAGAAAAGGCGATTGTTATATTTTGCATTATTTTCCTTAAAATACTAAAAACATATCATAAAAAGCTAATTGCAGATATTCTCCGGAAAAGTGTAGTTCTATTCAGGGGCTTTACTGGGCAGTTTTGGCCTCGCAGCCTGGTCTTTCTCCTAAGAAATGTCAGTAAAGTCCCTGAATTAATGGACTGTGAAGTGCTTAGAAACATACCGTTTCACAAAAGTATACAGCGAGGATGTGACACTAATGGGAGGTGACCCGTGGGTTTACGACAAAATAGTCCACTCTAACAGAACAACAACAAATTAATACAGCTTCTATGCACAGTAGCTTGGAACAAAGCAATATATGGTGGAGCGGGAGGCGAAGAAAGGTAGAATAAGGAAAAACTGATCAAGAATAAGATTTGTAAATTATTTGTCTATTCCCGGTTTTGTTATCTTCAGGAGAAGGCAGCTGCAAACTGCAGGGCAAAGAAAATTAAAAAGGCAAGGCTCCATTGTAATTGGGTAATCGGAGAAGGAAAGTTAGTAGCATTTGGAGAGATGTCACACGAACCTAAGTGGTAAATTCCGGGATTTGCTTACACGGATTTGTTTTCTTTTAATTTTGCTGCTTAAAAAGAAATAAATATAGATAGACATATATATAAAAATTTTTAAAATGTCGTGCAACTCCTTCAATCTTTTTGCAATTCTGCATGGTTGAACATTTGAAATGAGTTTGTGTATCACCCCCAGGCATTGATTCAGACTTGATTGGGGCAAAGCAGACTCCATGTGCTTATTTTTATACACGTCATTTGGGAAGTTATATAGCCAAGGGAACAGAAAATGTGTTGCTCCACTGCCAAATTATCCCATATCCCTCGATCAAAACGGGAGGTGATCCTAATCAACAAGTTGTGCGACCTTAGTGCAATGGCAATGTCAGGTCAACTCGGGAAAGTGAAGAGACAGATCTAAACACAAATAAAAAGAAAGAGAGAGACAGAAAGAGAGAAAGAAACAACCAACAATCCTTATAATTATCATCATCTGCTGCTTTTCCCTCTTCTGGCAAAGAAACACTCCATCCATTTGCAGAAATCGCCCCCGGAAACGTTACATCAAAACTAATCACAACGATTAAAATCAGCTTTTCTGTGCAAGAGGAGAGTAAAAAGCAAGTTGTAGGCTGGAATGAGACTGTTTTTTCCACCAAAAAAATCCGAAAAAAAATACACGCGATATATATATATATCTTTCTATATGCACGTTTCGAAGGAGATCAATTTTATGCCCGTGTGATCAGTTAATTTAATTTAACTTTTATTTCGGAGATTGATTCAGACTGGAGGTAGAGACATGAGCTAATTGTATCCTGATCCTTGCCTTGAGGGGTTTCAAAGCCCTGGAGCAACTATTCTCTGTATTTTGCTCTGTCTACCTTAGCCAAGCTATTGCATTTCTCTCTGGTGTAGCGAGGAGAGCAGACCGCTGCCGGGAGAGAGAAATATCGGAAGTGTGAGTTGAGGGGGGGGGAAAGGGGAGAAAGAAGGGGGGAAGAAAAAA